>JACEEZ010001360.1:202500-265000 GCA_016584305.1 Chionoecetes opilio
TCTCTCTCTCTCTCTCTCTCTCTCTCTCTCTCTCTCTCTCTCTCTCTCTCTCTCTCTCTCTCTCTCTCTCTCTCTCTCTCTCTCTCTCTCTCTCTCTCTCTCTCATTTGGTTTCACTCTTAACACACACACATACACATGACAATGATGTTGATGATCATCACAAAAATAATCACCATTTTGATAATAAAATGAATAATGATAACAACAACACTATGTCTTGGTGCACTCGTCCAACCCTCGTCACCACCTTCGTCATTAGCAGCGCACACCACCACCTCACTACACACACTGGTCGCCGGCGCCAACTCTAGGGGCGGCGGTGGGGGTGGCGGTGTTGAAGGGCGGAAAGGGGAACGTTGCTGAGCCAGATTCGTTGGCCAGGTGTCAGAGAGAGAGAGAGAGAGAGAGAGAGAGAGAGAGAGAGAGAGAGAGAGAGAGAGATCGCTATTAATAATGATGCAGTTATTGTAAATTTTCCAACTAGTTCAATATAAGCACAAACCATCAATATTATCATCATTATTATTGTTGTTTTTTGCCAAATGATGATCTTCCAAGAACGTGCCCTTCTTGCGCAAGTCCTTCGCTCTGACATAACACACTCCTCCTGATGCGCCGAAGCCCGTCAGGGTGGCAAGGTTGGTAGAGACGTGAGCTTGCAATGTGTAGAGTCCCTGCGCATTCGGTCAGCGGTTCGAGTCCGCCTAGTTCGTGCTGACGTGGCGGCGCTTTGTGTAGTCAATAACCTTGTAGTTGGTACTTGCAAAGTGTCTAGATAGGATGAAAATCTTATCTTATCCTGATGCACCGCAACGTTCCAAACCAGCTCAGAATGCACCATTGCTGCATGCGGGGGGGGGGGGGGGGGGATCCCTACTGATGTACGGCCTAAGCCCTAAGTAATGCTGGGTGGATCTGCCTAGGCTACATCAACACGCTGGCTATTCCTCCATCAAAAAATTTATGTAACAGAAAAATAATATCCAGAAAACATTGTGTGGAAAAAAAAAAAAGAAGGATGCGGATATGTCTATGGGATAACAAAAGATTCGAAGAAGACAAACGTGTGAAGAAATACTTTATAGACAGACTACATAACAGCCATCCTTGTAGGTAGCATCAAGACGTACACTCTCAGAAACAAGGGGTACATTAAGGGTCGAATTGTTACATCGCACCATCACTACCCTTTTTAAACCCTATATCCAGACTGTAGGGTAGATGCTGCCAATTATACCCTTCATCTACCCTTTATCTACCCTTTTTAGACGAGAGGGTTGAGAAAGGGTATATTTGGGGTTGGAAAAGGGTATATTTAGGGTTGCAAAAGGGTATATTTGTAAGGGTAGAAAAAGGGTAGCAGTATTTCATCACTACAAACACCCTTTTTCTACCCTTTTCCTACCCTTTTTTTCTAAGAGTGTAGGCATCGAGAAGGAAATGTGGCCGAGAAGAACAATATCACGGAAATATCTTGCTGTGAAAAGAACAGAAACAAATGAATGAATAAACAGTGGAAAAAAAGAAAGGAAGTGAGCTCATGTTTGTTGTTATGAGCAAGTGAATTTCCGTGAACGTCATTACCTCATGTCTATTTCCTTCATCTTGCAGTCGTGGGCGCAGGCAAGAACGAGACTCACTCCTCAGGCACTCGCACGCTCCGCCAAAAGTTCCTCCGACTTCCTCGTGTTGCTTATGATGGCAGGGCCCGCCAGCACAAGCGTGAGGGGGACTTAATAAAAGAAAACTGTTTTATAGATTGTTGTGGTGCCTAAGCGTCTATTTCACATGTGATAAAATTCAGAGGCGTATGTTCAGGTGTGCCAGATGCGCGCCGCACGTCCGCCAAAAGATCATCATAAATATCAAGCTTACTCAATCAAGTATAGACGTCCAGCCTCTGGCCCCTTTGCTTTTGGCTCAGTTCTTGCGGCTGGAACGTGACAGCGAGCCACGTTCCAGCCAATTAACTCATTACGTGAATTACTCATTAAGGGCTTGTTCTATGCAAAAAGTTTGTTTTACAGACCCCCGTTGATTTTGACAGCACTACTTGGATGATGAATTTCAGCTCAATCCGACAATAATTAGGAGTAGTTTACGCTAATTACTCATTAAGGGCTTGTTTTACGCAAAAAAATTCTTCCGACGACCCCCATTGATTGTGACAGCACTACTTACATGTCAAATTTCAGCTCAATCCGACAATATTTAGGAGTAGTTATACACTTTTTGGCGGAGACTTGGTTCCACGGGTCATATGGAAGCTCGCTGTCAATAAACAGGGATCGTAACGGGAAACTGATTTTTCTGTCCTCTGTTATTGAATATTGTGGCAGCTGTTGTGAGATACCGACAGCACACCCCACAGTTAGTTGTGTTATGGTGAGGCCCAGGGCGGATGGCGGGATTAGGGGAGTAATGAGTAAGGGACGCAGGTCGACCTTTGCTCCGGGCACACGCTCGCTCGATTTCGTTTTTGCGGTGAAAACTTGTATGTATAAAAACTCGTCAAGAATCCATTAACTGAAACTGATTTTCTTTATAACAATTCTGTTCTTGCATTATCTTGTTAAAATATGGCCAAATTTGTTTTTAAATCAAATACTACACACACAGAAACCAAGAGTATGTCAGGCTGAGGTGTGTTGCTGCAGTGTAGACGTAACATATCAGCCGCTGTTTTGATTTGTTCACACCTACAGTAGTCGGGGAGAACCGTTGCTTTGGTAAGTTGTGCGTTGGTATGCTCGCTTATTTTCACGATTTTCTTGTGTTCATGTGCATTTTATGTTATAATTAATTAACGTTGATCTCCAATACTTAACAGTTAGGCTACAGTAGTGTGTCATTTTTTCTTACAAGTGTCACAAAGCCAGAAAAAGATTTAAAAGTGGCTTCAGTTTTACTCTATTGAAAAGAAAGGGTAGTGATGCAACTGAAGCAAGAAGGTTGATTATAAGATGAGATGGAAGAACAGTTTACATATCAAAAAAGAATAGACCTGTCGTACTGTACGCCTTCCTTCGCGAAATCCTCTGGAAGGGACGCCAACATCCGAGAGTTGCCTTGTGTTGGCCAAGGTCTGATCACGGGCCCCTGAAACGGCCTCCCCCAAGATTGATGACGTCACGTAAAACCCCTCGTCTCCCGCGCCCATATTCCCGTTTTCTGGAGGAGTATATGGCGATTACTCTTGAACACATCAGGTTAGGTTACGTTAGGCTACGGAGAGGGTAGGTTAGGTTTCTCCGATGTCCATGGTAACTTTGTGTGGGAATCATAATAAGGGTATTTTAGAGGATATCCTATGGTTAGTTTCTGAGCTACAGCCAAGCGTTTTCACTCTGATACCACATACTCCCATAGAGAACGGGAATATGTCTCCCGTGCCCCGACTCACCCACTAAAAATGTTATTCTTCTCACAATATCTGAACATGTGCTTGCATATCATGTCAGAAATAGTGAAAAACAATTTACGAATCTTAAGCCAAACACTTTATTCCTCTCAGTCATAACTTTTGTGTATAATTTAAGCTATAATGCAATACTAAACGCATGACATAGAAAGCTGCCTCATGTCATACTTACGATGAAAGAGCCCATTCAAATTCTCTCTCTCGCTCTCTTTCTCTCGCTCGCTCTCTCTCTCGCTCTCTCTCTCCTCTCTCTCTCTCTCTCTCTCGCTCTCGCTCTCGCTCTCTCTCTCGCTCTCTCGCTCTCTCTCTCTCGCTCTCGCTCTCTCGCTCTCTCGCTCTCTTGCTCTCTCTCTCTCTCTCTCTCTCTCTCTCTCTCTCTCTCTCTCTCTCTCTCTCTCTCTCTCTCTCTCTCTCTCTCTCTCAAAATCAATCAATCAGTTAGTCAGTCAAAATATTCATGCATCTACTTATCTATTACCTGAACAACTTACCATTTTGTTTAAATTTTTGTGGAGGAAAGTATTCTTTTATTTAGTACTCGCATTCTAACAAAAATGCAAAAATAATTACTTCATTTGGCACAGAAACAAAGTCAGTGATTTTACGGGCTAGATTCTGGTCACTAGCTTTTCGTTGAAGGCAGTATTTCCATGAGACAGTCACACTTGTCCCATTCTTTTAATATTTAGAATTCTAAGCTAGTTTCATCAATTTATTATTTCCCATGCTACTTACTATCGGTGACCAATTTATGAAGTTCGTTTGGGGTTGGCTTTGAAATCCTCTGTACGCTGGATCTGCCAATCTCGTCCTTGGCAATTATCGGATAGATTAGACCTTAGCGAAAAGATACCCTCACTCCTTCCGGCAAAAGGCTGATGAGGGCAATCCTTCCCCTATAGTGTGTCCTTTTCCAATATGAAGAACAGCGACGTTGCATAGCTTCCCAGTGTGCGGCTGTAAGGAAGTACCTCATCGTTCTAAATGGCACAGTTAAAATCTACATGCCAGGTTTTTATTATTATTCCCATCTACGTTCGACTTCGTATCGACCAATTTTATGAAGTTCTTTGGGTGTTGGCTTCTCGACGGGAATTTGTGTACGCGATCTGCCAAATCTCGTCCTTGGCCAATTATCGGATTAGAGTTAGACCCTTAGCGAAAAAGATAACCCTCACTCCTTCCGGCAGAAGCTGATGAGGGCAATCCTTCCCTCCTATAGGTGTGTGTTCCTTTTCCCGACTATGAAGAACACGCGAGCGTGTCGACATAGCTTCCATCGTGGGTGGCGGCCTGTAAGGAAGTGACCTCTCGGTGTCTAAATGGCAACAGTGTAAAACTACGATGCCAAGTGTTGTTGTATTAATTTGCCATTCTGTGGTTAGCCGGTTCGAATCTTCGCTCATTCCCGGAGATTTTTCCACTTAGAAATTCGGGCGGTTAATGTCCCCTCTGAGCAAGGGGATGGGTGTGTGTGGTGTGTTAGGTCTCAGCATTACCCTAAGATCGGTCATAATGAGCTCCAAGCTCTCTCCGGGAGGGTGAAACTGGCGATCGCAAGTGGCTCGCGTGGAAAGACCATGGGTGAATTACAACACACACACACACACACACACGAGGTCCCAGCACACACACACACACACACACACACACACCCTCTCCCATTGCAGAATTAGCCCCCCACTCACTCACTCATTCCTTGTCTCATATAATCTCTCTCTCTCTCTCTCTCTCTCTCTCTCTCTCTCTCTCTCTCTCTCTCTCTCTCTCCTCTCTCTCTCTCTCTCTCTCAACACCCGGCGAGATTTTCATTGTTAGTTACCAATATTTATATTACTACTTTTATTATTATTATTATTATTATTATTATTATTATTGATTATTATTATTATATTGACGCACACCACCCCACACCACACCACACCACACCACACCTCACCTCACCACACTCCTTATATTGTAGTGATAAGGACAATCATTTATGGTCTGTTCCATTGATCGCTTGATTGATGATTTTCTTCTTTCCTTTTATCTATCTGTCTCTGTTGCTTCATTCTGCTTTCTCATTTTTTTATTGTATGAGAAAGAAAAGTTCAACAATTAAATAATGCCAGGTAGTCATGAAAGAAAATCTAATTAATAGAAAGAGGAAGAAAGGGAAGTAGGAGAGGAAATCAAAAAGAGGAAGGCGAAAGACAAGAAATACTTAGGAAGGAGAGAGAAAATCGGGTAGAGTTAGTTTAAAAAAAAAAAAAAAAAAAAAAAAATTGAAAGAAAGGTAGGTAAAGGAGAGAGAGAGAGAGAGAGAGAGAGAGAGAGAGAGAGAGAGAGAGAGAGAGAGAGAGAGAGAGAGAGAGAGAGAGAGAGAGAGGTAAGAGCAAGGGAATGAGGAAGAGGAAGATAGAAGTGAGATATGAGAAGAGGTAAAAAAGGGAAATAGATGAGAAGAGAGAGAGAGAGAGAGAGGGAGAGAGAGATGCTATCGGTGGGGGGGGGGGGAACATTTTTATATCAAGCCCTCCCCCCCTTTTCCCCCCCACCCCCCCGATGCAGTGGTGGTTTGCCAAGGTGCAGCTCCTCTTCCTCTTCCTCTTCCTCCTCTCACACCTCCTCTTCCTCTTCCTCTTCCTCCTCTCACACCTCCTCTTTCCTCCTCACACTCCAACTTCTCCCCACTATCATTGTTGTTGTTATTATTATTATTATCTATTATTATTATTATTATTATTATCTATTATTATTATTATTATTATTGATGTGTATATTGTGTTCAACGTCTTCTCATCTTCATCTTGTTCTTTCACACCTGCTTTTCATATACCTCCTCCTCCTCCCTGAATGTGAAATCTGTTCTTCCTATGTATTCCTATGTATTTGTCCTCCTTCTTTTCCTCCTCTTCCTCTTCCTCTTCCTCTTCCTCTTCCTCTTCCTCTTCCTCTTCCTCTTCCTCCTCCTCCTACTACTCCCTCTCCTCACCATCAAACCCGTCATACATAAATCTACACAGAGAGGTGTTTCGTTTTAGTCCCTTCCTTTAAAGCAAGTATTTCCGTCACGGTGCCTCACGGATCACCAGCCTTGTCTTATCAACAGGGCAAAGGCACGCACGCCACCACCACACCACCCCACACCACACCTCACCACACCACACTCCTTAACCCCTTCACGCCCAGACCTGTCCTTTGCTATATAAAATCGTCTGTTGTCATGAAACTACGAAAACTATCTTAGTATACAAAATTTGTTAGTGGACAAGCAATAAACAAGTCACAAGTAATAAGGAATATACAGGTCATGCCTATAAAATATTGCTTATATTCACTAAAAATCGTCTAATGGTAGCCAAATTACAATGGAAATTACGTTCTGGGCCTCAAGGGGTTAATGTAAAATATGGACTCACATAACCTGCACTACCATGCTAACCACTGTGAATGTAAAACTCTTCTACGTTTATTTTTCTCTCTTTGATATCACCACGTCTCTATATATAACTGAGTTCTGTGTCTGCCTGTCTGTCTGTCATCAACGCATTTTTTAAGACGAAGGAAAAAGTAAAGGTAAATAGTTATAAGTATTTCTGATTAACGCATTTCACCTTTTAGGAGGTTGAATTTTGGAATGTAACTCACTCCCTGCTGTATAAAATTTGTAAATCTGAAAAGACTGAAGATAATAATAATAATAAAAAGCTGGGTATATTCAAGGAGACATAGGGAAAATATTGAGGAAACTCTTGATGTTTTGTTATGAGAGGAAGCGAGACACAGATTTAGAGTTTGACGGAGAAAGACTTTGTGAAGATAATAATGATAATAATAAGCTGGGTATATTCAAGGAGACATAGGGAAAATATTGAGGAAACTGTCTTGATGTTTTGTTTTGAGAGGAAGCGAGACACAGATTTAGAGGCTGACAGAAAAAGACTTTGTGAAGATAATAATAATACAAATAAAAAGCTGGGTTTATTCAAGGAGACATAGGGAAAATATTGAGCATAGGAAGATGTTTTGTTATGATAGGAAGCCACACCAAAACCCTTGATATGTATACCCATATAAATACGTGAATTTTTTTTCTTGATATCAACGCATTTACTACATTGGATAATACAATTCTACATCGTAACTTACTATTTCCCATTTGATTATTTCCTATTTTCTATCCTATTTGACTATATTTCCTATTTTCTATCCTATTTGACTATATTTCCTATTTTCTATCCTATTTGACTATTTCCTATCCTATTTGACTATATTTCCTATCCTATTTGACTATATTTCCTATTTTCTATCCTATTTGACTATATTTCCTATCCTATTTGACTATATTTCCTATCCTATTTGACTATATTTCCTATTTTCTATCCTATTTGACTATTTCCTATTTACTATCCTATTTGACTATTTCCTATTTTCTATCCTATTTGACTATATTTCCTATTTTCTATCCTATTTGACTATATTTCCTATTTTCTATCCAATTTGACTATATTTCCTATTTTCTATCCTATTTGACTATATTTCCTATTTTCTATCCAATTTGACTATTTCCTATTTTCTATCCTATTTGACTATATTTCCTATTTTCTATCCTATTTGACTATATTTCCTATTTTCTATCCTATTTGATTATTTCCTATTTTCTATCCTATTTGATTATTTCCTATTTTCTATCCAATTTGACTATATTTCCTATTTTCTATCCTATTTGACTATATTTCCTATTTTCTATCCTATTTGATTATTTCCTATTTTCTATCCTATTTGACTATATTTCCTATTTTCTATCCTATTTGACTTTCTTATTTTCTATCCAATTTGACTATATTTCCTATTTTCTATCCTATTTGATTATTTCCTATTTTCTATCCTATTTGACTATATTTCCTATTTTCTATCCTATTTGATTATTTCCTATTTTCTATCCAATTTGACTATTTCCTATTTTCTATCCTATTTGACTATTTCCTATTTTCTATCCAATTTGACTATATTTCCTATTTTCTATCCTATTTGATTATTTCCTATTTTCTATCCTATTTGACTATATTTCCTATTTTCTATCCTATTTGACTATTTCCTATTTTCTATCCAATTTGACTATATTTCCTATTTTCTATCCAATTTGACTATTTCCTATTTTCTATCCTATTTGACTATATTTCCTATTTTCTATCCAATTTGACTATTTCCTATTTTCTATCCAATTTGACTATTTCCTATTTTCTATCCTATTTGACTATATTTCCTATTTTCTATCCTATTTGATTATTTCCTATTTTCTATCCTATTTGACTATTTCCTATTTTCTATCCAATTTGACTATTTCTTATTTTCTATCCAATTTGACTATTTCCTATTTTCTATCCTATTTGACTATTTCCTATTTTCTATCCTATTTGACTATATTTCCTATTTTCTATCCTATTTGATTATTTCCTATTTTCTATCCTATTTGACTATATTTCCTATTTTCTATCCTATTTGACTATATTTCCTATTTTCTATCCAATTTGACTATATTTCCTATTTTCTATCCTATTTGATTATTTCCTATTTGACTATATTTCCTATTTTCTATCCAATTTGACTATATTTCCTATTTTCTATCCTATTTGACTATTTCCTATTTTCTATCCAATTTGACTATTTCTTATTTTCTATCCAATTTGACTATTTCCTATTTTCTATCCTATTTGACTATTTCCTATTTTCTATCCTATTTGACTATATTTCCTATTTTCTATCCTATTTGACTATATTTCCTATTTCTATCCTATTTGACTATATTTCCTATTTTCTATCCTATTTGACTATATTTCCTATTTTCTATCCTATTTGACTATATTTCCTATTTTCTATCCTATTTGACTATATTTCCTATTTTCTATCCTATTTGACTATTTCCTATTTTCTATCCTATTTGACTATATTTCCTATTTTCTATCCTATTTGACTATATTTCCTATTTTCTATCCTATTTGACTATATTTCCTATTTTCTATCCTATTTGACTATATTTCCTATTTTCTATCCTATTTGACTATATTTCCTATTTTCTATCCTATTTGACTATTTCCTATTTTTAGTATGAGTTATGTTTCGTTACTTAATTATCTCGACTGGAAAGTTTGTTAGTAAATGAACGAATAAATCAATGTGAATTACACCTCTCTCTCTCTCTCTCTCTCTCTCTCTCTCTCTCTCTCTCTCTCTCTCTCTCTCTCTCTCTCTCTCTCTCTCTCTGGATATGTGGATATGTGGAAGACAGGCACGTCACTTTTTCGTCCCCCTCTTCCACCCATCCTTCCTCTCTCCTCTCTCCCTTCCCCTCCCCTCCCTCCTTCATGTAAACAATAAAGTGAGAGGAAATGAACAGATTTGCGAGAGCGGAAGCGTTTCCTCTGGGAAGTAGGAACTGGGACAGAGAGAGAGAGAGAGAGAGAGAGAGAGAGAGAGAGAGAGAGAGAGAGAGAGAGAGAGAGAGAGAGAGAGAGAGAGAGAGAGAGAGAGAGAGAGAGAGATGTATGGCGTCACGACTATTAAGATTAATGTATTCTGAAATATGAGTACAAAGGAATGCATAGGAAGCAGGCTACAGGTCAGTATTTTTTTTTTTTTACATCATAAGGCAAAGGTAAAAACAGAAAAAGAAGCCCGTCGACACCGGAAGCTGCCAGCCCTTATAAAGTAGATAGCAAGAGTAAAGCCCCGTCCACACTACCACTCACCACCGTCGGTGCTTGCCGTCAGTGCTTGCCGACGAGCAATGCCGTTGCCAGGGTTGTGTCCACACGAACGGTTTTGTTCGGCGGTCAGCGCGCTTCCTGATTTCAAAGTGAGTCATGTTTTCTGCATATCGTGTACTCTCACTCGAAATTATGAAATAACCACAGGAGGTTTAGAAAAACTGACCCAACTATCATCTTCATGACATATTTCTGCATATCATAAGCAAGAAAAATATACGAAAACCTTTTTGTGTATTCTAAAAAATATAGCAAAAAGAAATAGTGTATAAACATTTTTCTCACTTTTTTTGTCTTCAACTCGCTGCAATTTCCCGACCATTTTTCCCATTTAATTTTTTATCACATACTCGTAATCAGCTGACTTTCTTGGTTCTGATGGTATACGGTACATAGTAATACAAAAATATCTAGATGGTGAAAACTGCCGATAACTTGAAGCATGTGTTCGGCGCTGACCCGTGAGTGACGGGCATGCCCGCCCAATATTAAACCTGCTGAATGTTGGCGGGCAGCGCCGACGGTTAAATTTTGCTCGTCGGCATAGTGTCCACACTGCCACTTTTGAGTGACGAACACTGTTCGACGGCAAGCGCCGACGGTGGTGAGTGCTGAGTGGTAGTGTGGACGGGGCTTAAGACATTAGAGTTGTCACGGCACCACACATTATCACCAGCAAGATGGTGGCTCATCATTATATATATATATATATATATATATATATATATATATATATATATATATATATATATATATATATATATTATAATGTGTGTGTAATATATGTAATAATCTATAATAATATAAGCGAAAGTGTGTCTGTCTGTGTGTGTGTGTGTGTGGTATAGGTTCCGCCCCCCGTGGCGCAAACACCTCATATGGCACATTTTTGGAATCAGGTTGACCAGGGGAAGGTCATAAGCCCACTTATGAGATGATCCGATCACTTTTTTTTTTCTTTTTTTTTTAGCAGCCTATTAGCGAGAATTGTGAAAACAAAAGTGGGTTGCGAGAATTAGAGAGAACTGCAACTCGAGAAATGCCAGTGGTCGCTGGCAGTTTTAACTCAAAGGTTGGTCTACTGTGTTTTGGCTCCGCGACTAATATTTTTCATAAATTAATTTCGCGATAAATATTGATGCACCGCATCTGAATACCAAAAAATATAGTTCTTCTGTTGTTCTACTAATTATATGGATGACATGCATTACGATGGAACGTTCTATAATAGCAATTTAATGCAAATTACTCGCCTCGAGTAGCAAAGCTTAATAGATTTTTTACATGTATATTGTGGCATGTAAAATTTGGGCGATGTTCACACTGTTTTCTAAGACAGTACTGCTGCGTCTGGCAAACGCTTGTCAAAATACAATAAGCAATGCCTTGGAAAAACGAAGAATAAAGAATGCCGAAATCGGCTTGTTGCTGCGACAATGTAGGTTATAATTGTGGAGGCGACGTGCCGCGGCGGGGAGTAGTGGCGGGGAGATTGTGGCGGGGAGATTGAATCAAAACATTACGACTTCACGCGTCGACTCATTGCACTTCCAGGCTTTCTATCTGATTGATACACAATAATAACAGGAAAATATGACTGCCTAGGTATAGATAACTTCTAAACATTCGTTATTGACTATATAATATCATAGAGTAGCATTTACCTCGCCTCCTCAACTATAACCTCCTTGGTTATTTGGTTATATACAATGTTTTACAGAATCAGGCTTCTATACAATATACATATAGAAGAAAATCGTTCTTAATATTATACTTTTGTGTTTTAAGTGCAGTGGAATAAGCCCATATTTTTCTTTCAAGTTGACCAACTTTTCACCAAATTGTGAGTTAAAACTGCCAGCGACCACTGGCATTTCGGAGTGGCAGTTCTCTCTAATTAGAGAGAACTGCAACTCGAGAAATGCCAGTGGTCGCTGGCAGTTTTAACTCAAAGGTTGGTCTACTGTGTTTTCCCTCCGCGACTAATATTTTTCATAAATTAATTTCGCGATAAATATTGATGCACCGCATCTGAATACCAAAAAATATAGTTCTTCTGTTGTTCTACTAATTATATGGATGACATGCATTACGATGGAACGTTCTATAATAGCAATTTAATGCAAATTACTCGCCTCGAGTAGCAAAGCTTAATAGATTTTTTACATGTATATTGTGGCATGTAAAATTTGGGCGATGTTCACACTGTTTTCTAAGACAGTACTGCTGCGTCTGGCAAACGCTTGTCAAAATACAATAAGCAATGCCTTGGAAAAACGAAGAATAAAGAATGCCGAAATCGGCTTGTTGCTGCGACAATGTAGGTTATAATTGTGGAGGCGACGTGCCGCGGCGGGGAGTGGTGGGCGGGGAGATTGTGGCGGGGAGATTGAATCAAAACATTGCCACTTCACGCGTCGACTCATTGCACTTCTAGGCTTTCTATCTGATTGATACACAATAATAACAGGAAAATATGACTGCCTAGGTATAGATAACTTCTAAACATTCGTTATTGACTATATAATATCATAGAGTAGCATTTACCTCGCCTCCTCAACTATAACCTACTTGGTTATTTGGTTATATACAATGTTTTACAGAATCAGGCTTCTATACAATATACATATAGAAGAAAATCGTTCTTAATATTATACTTGTGTGTTTTAAGTACAGTGGAATAAGCCCATATTTTTCTTTCAAGTTGACCAACTTTTCACCAAATTGTGAGTTAAAACTACCAGCGACCACTGGCATTTCGGAGTTGCAGTTCTCTCTAATTGAGGAAGCCTTGATGTAGGGTGATGGGTAATGGGTGAGTGAATGGGTGGGGTGATGGGTAATGGGTGTGGGGTGATGGGTGAGTGAATGGGTGGGGTGATAGGTAATGGGTGTGGGGTGATGGGTGAGTGAATGGGTGGGGGGTGATGGGTTGGGGGTGATGGGTGATGGGTGAGGAAATAGGTGGGGGGTGATGGGTAATGGGTGAGTGAATGGGTGTGGTGATGGGTAATGGGTGAGTGAATGGGTGGGGGGTGATGGGTAATGGGTGAGTGAATGGGTGGGGGGTGATGGGTAATGGGTGCGTGGATGGGTGTGTGGTGATGGGTAATGGGTGAGTGAATGGGTGGGGGGTGATGGGTAATGGGTGAGTGAATGGGTGGGGGGTAATGGGTGAGTGAATGGGTGGGGGGTGATGGGTAATGGGTGAGTGAATGGGTGGGGGGAATACATACATTTCTACATCCATGATTTCAGGAAAGTTAGAAGGGGCTATCTGGAGAGTCCATGTTTGGTGGGCCGAAGGCCCACCAAACACAGGTGGTGGGCCGAAGGCCCACCAATAGCCCTCCGGAGGAGCTAGCCAAAAAGTCCGCCCGGAGGGCGGCTTTGCGGCTAGTAGGTAATATATGTCTCTCCTGTGATCTTATTTCTGTGCCTCTCTGGTGTTAGGTTGATATTGACCATTACTCCTAGGTCTTTTTTGTTTTGTTTTTCTAATATATTAATTTTCCATTCGATAATTCCCTGTTTGTCTCCTTGTACTCTTACCGAATTCCATCACTAGTGTCACACCCACTGAAAGCGTGCAGAAAGAGCAGGGCGCCAGAGAGTAATGGGTCAAGCTTCTTTGCCAAAGTTGTGACACACACTGTTTGTTTGGATGTCACCATGTATAAGTCTTTGTCAGCAATATTGGCATGATGCGTTAGCAGCTGGAACACATCAGAATCCTCTGCGACAACAGCTGTTGGCTTCTCTTTGGCGTGAAGACATGCTGACATACATATCTTGTAGTCAGCATCACCTTTTGCATGTTCAACGGCGATATCCGCTTTGGTCATTTGCTCTGCAAGTAGATTGATGAATGCTTGCTTGTTGGAAGGATTGGCAAGAAAGCTCTTCTTGGTCATGGTTACATGCACTTCTGGTGAAACCAACACTGTAGCACCTATATCATTCCCCATCCTGCGACGGTGTGCTTCATCCTTTGTGCTAGATCCATGATACCCATCAAACACAACTAAAGCATGACAGTATGATTGCTTGATGTGTCGGACGTACATTTCACAGATCTCCGAGTAGCTGCCATTTTTAGGCCATGAGAATTTATGAAGCAGGCTATCACCATCAATGATGTACTGCATACTCATGTCACAGGACGTTGCACTACTGCTCTCTGGAACAAGCTTGAGGAGATGGTGAATGATTTCCGATTTATCCCCCATCCTCATGCACACATGGTTGTCAAAGAGATATGGTGGGAAAGAGCACATCTCATATCGGAAGAGATCTGGAAGTGGTATGTCACCATTGAAACCTGTAAGAAGAAGACGCTGATAGAGACGCTGTGAATCCATCTCAATTTGGGCACCAGAAGATGTTTTCACATGAGTAGCTGATGCCAGGGTCTTAACTTGATTCTTCTGAGAAAACTTTTATTCTGCGACAGATTGTCGGACCATGGAATCAAGGATCTTCTTTCCAACACTTTGAGCCTCATATGCATTCACAGAATCATTTGCCACCAAGCCAGTTGATAGACTTACAATCTTCTTTGATGGTTTGTTGAATACGCCACGCTCAAGGAACACTTGGAGAATCTTCTGTATATCACTCATGTCACGACGTATCCTGGCTGCTGCTAATTCACGATGTCCATCAGGTGTATCCATAGATAAACCAGCTATCGCGAAAATGGACGGGCTTATATTGGCACACACAGGTCTTGAGAGCAGAAAGAGAAGTCGAGTGCTGTCACTGAATCCACGCCCTTGGGTTAGGCCAACTTTGGCAAAGAAGCTTGACCCATTACTCTCTGGCGTCCTGCTCTTTCTGCACGCATTCAGTGGGTGTGACACTACGTCTAGACCTTATGGAATTGGCAAAGTGTCAGTACTCAAGAAATATGCAGAACTAGAGTACTCAAGAAATATGCAGAACTAGAGTACTCAAGAAATATGCAGAACTAGAGTACTCAAGAAATATGCAGAACTAGAGTACTCAAGAAATATGCAGAACTAGAGCGGTGTAGTTCAATATTCATGTCTCCATCTTCATCTAAAGCAGAAATAGAAAGAGCTGGAGAAGATGCCTTGTTGATCATCTATGGCTGCACAACATCTCTGAGCCTTGACTCGGCAAGAGTGGACAAGTTTCAGCAGAAAGTGGGTACTGCCACGCAGTATGTGTCGCCAGAGAAGCTTCCGCCAACATCTGATGCAGCCATTTTCCATAGTCATCGCGCATACCATCAGGTTCAGGCATGGTGTGGTAATGATCTTCCTGCAGAAGAATGGGGCTGGACGACTTCTCCTTCTTCTGGCTTATATCCCGTCAAAATGTCTCAGCCGTCGGCACCTGATCGACTACTTAAGATAATGCGATGCAATTGTGGTGGAAATTGCAACACAAGAACATGTACATGCCGCAAAAATGGGCTCCATTGCACTCCAGCTTGTGGTCAATGCAAGGGCATTACCTGTTTGAACGGTCCACCTGTGGATATTGAAGAAAATGAGGTGGAAAATTATGATGATGAAACGGGACTATAAATAAATTAATGTGTTTGAAAGTCACTTTGGAATATACACATATACATATTTATATACATATATACATACACAATATACACAATACAATAATACATATGTAAAAGATTATAGCCGGTTGTTCAGACAATTAATTTTGCTCATTTTAGGGTAATTTTAGGCCAAAATTTTGATTTTTCGAGAATTTCAATATGAACACATCCTCCAATCTCTTCCAAAGTAACTTTAAATGAAAGAGCACCTCAAAATTAGTAGGATTAGACACTTTATTTGTGTTTCTATGTTGATTTTTCAATATTTTACCTTCCGCGGCGGCGGGCATCTAGGATTTTCAGTGAAAACGAGTATTTGCCATGGGTGGATTCAAGTGGACTTTTTTGTGTGGTTAGAGATACCTCCAAAGAACCCATTTCAGGTGAAATTGCTTTGTTAACATTTTTGTCCAACCTCGGCACTTTTTTGGTGCTTATTTCCTGGCCTAATAGTATACAGGCTATGTAGGATATATAGTTACGGTTAGCCAGGAAGAATATTATCCTTCTGATACCGCAAACGAGAATAGAGTTCACGAGGTGCTACGATTCTTTGCAGAGAGAGAGAGAGAGAGAGAGAGAGAGAGAGTGTTTTCAGGAAGTTGGTGGTGACAAAGCACACAAGAGGAGAAAAACAACATCAGAGACAGGTGTTTGGGAATTAAGCCTTATCTCACTGCCACCCATCACCCCCCCTCACACACACACACACACACACACACACACACACACACACACACACACACACACTACCTGACACATCACCACTCACTACCTACACTAATATTCAAACACACACACATCGTTCATCTATCCACATTTCATCACATCATTTCCATCCACAATACCAAGATCCACTTCATGTGATTATTATCATCTTGTTCATTCATCCAGCGCAAATTTACTGATCTTCTTATCTGTCCTCAAAGATCAACATCTCCATCTCATCTACAAAAGTTCCTCTCATGCAAGTCCCCCATTACTTTCACTCCATCATCAATTAAGCTCTCTCTCTCTCTCTCTCTCTCTCTCTCTCTCTCTCTCTCTCTCTCTCTCTCTCTCTCTCTCTCTCTCTCTCTCTCTCTCTCTCTCTCTCTCTCTCTCTCTCTCGCCTAGTTCATGCTGACGTGGCGGCGCTTTGTATAGTCAATAACCTTGTAGTTGGTACTTGCAAAGTGTCTAGATAGGATCAAAGTATCTTATCTTATCTTATCTCTCTCTCTCTCTCTCTCTCTCTCTCTCTCTCTCTCTCTCTCTCTCTCTCTCTCTCTCTCTCTCTCGCCTAGTTCATGCTGACGTGGCGGCGCTTTGTATAGTCAATAACCTTGTAGTTGGTACTTGCAAAGTGTCTAGATAGGATGAAAATCTTATCTTATCTCTCTCTCTCTCTCTCTCTCTCTCTCACACACACATTCATGTACGAGAGAGAGAGAGAGAGAGAGAGAGAGAGAGAGAGAGAGAGAGGAGAGAGAGAGAGAGAGAGAGAGAGAGAGAGAGAGAGAGATTGCGAGGGAGATAATTTCACAAAACCATTTCATCGAACATGTTCGGCGAAATGACCCTCGAAGTTCGACCAAACAGTCCAACCAAATGGCAAGTTCGACGAAACAGTCCGACGAAACGCACCGTGTGATAGCCGCTTTATAGAGAGATATTAAGAGAGATGATAGAGAGAGAGAGAATTGTAGGGATGGCGGAGTTTCGCTTCGCGTTCCAAAACTTTACAACTGACATGGAGCGGATTGCAGGTTGAGACATAGGCAGTAGCGTGCCTCTGCAGGTGTTCTCAGCCAAACAATCGAATAGTTGCTTTGGAATAACTGACAGGTGTTTCTCTGCTGCTGTTGTGTACTGGCAAGATGCGCTTCGTGATCACGAAGCGCATCTTGCCAGTACACAGCAGCAGAGAAACACCTGTCAGTTATTCCAAAGCAACTATTCGATTGTTTGGCTGAGAACACCTGCAGAGGCACGCTACTGCCTATGTCTCAACCTGCAATCCGCTCCATGTCAGTTGTAAAGTTATGGAACGCGAAGCGAAACTCCGCCATCCCTACAACTCTCTCTCTCTCTATCATCTCTCTCTGGAATATATCAGTTGTGAACAGTTTGTTCAGGTGAGTGGGTTGTGCCAGGAGTGAACCTATTCTCGTGTGTGTGTGTGTGTTTATGTGTGGGTGTGTGTATGTGTGTATGTGTGTATACCCCATAGCTATATGTTGTCTGTGTCATATAGTGTCTTGTGTCCTGTGTTATAGTGTGTTCCCATCCTTCCACCGCTGCCCTACCAGGCGTTAACAACTACAGCTTCATTATCTCCTTGAGTTCGGGGAAAATCATGCCCATCACTGAAGTTATGATGATCGTCTTAAAATGTCCATGGTTTGGTCTCGTGTGTTGGCATTGGGAGTCATTTAAAAAGTGCATGCTAAAGAAGATACATTATTTTCTTATCTCTATTATTACTCGTTTTTTGTCTCCATTTATAGAGTTCAATGATAAGTTGTTTGTATACTGCGATCATTTCGTAAACTTTATTTCCATGAGTTTGTGCGTCTACGTCCAGCCTTCCTTGGTAACGATAAGGGCATTCAGTATAACCTATGACCTATTCAGTGTTGATTACTGTTATCCGACTTCAATAAGACCTGCAGTTTATTAGTACACTCTCTACACAATGCTTAAATAATGTAGGCTAGGCTACTTCCGTCCAATGTGTCAGCGTTCCTAATCTTGCATTTTCCCTCATATGAATAAGTGAGTTTCGAGTATTGCACTTGGAAAATTATCTTGATATTAAATGTTTTGCTGATTTTTGAAACATTTATAATCCTTTGTATTATTTATTTACCTCCACTCTCTCTTTCCTCTTTTTCCTCTTCCTCCTTGTCTTTCCTTCTATTCCACCGTATTTTGTGTTGTCTTATATTGATCTCCCCATTCCCACCACTTCATCATCTTTTACCTCCACCTACTTCTCCTCCCCCTCCTATATAGACTCCATAATCACCCCGTAATACGTGATGGCCAAGAGGAAACACGTGGTTGTGGCGGTGATGATGGTGGTACACTCTCAGAAATAAGGGGGGTATATTAAGGGTAGAATTGTTACATCGCACCATCACTACCCTTTTTATACCCTATGTCCAGGCTGGAGGGTAGATGCTGCTGATTATACCCTTCATCTACCCTTTATCTACCCTTTTTAGACGAGAGGGTTGAGAAAGGGTACATTTGGAGTTTGAAAAGGGTATATTTAGGGTTGCAAAAGGGTATATTTGTAAGGGTAGCAGTATTTCATCACTATAAACACCCTTTTTCTACCCTTTTCCTACCCTTTTTTTCTAAGAGTGTGGGAGGCTTATTTTACTTTCTGTTCCTCTTCCTCGACCTGCCCGGATCCCCCTATTTAGCGGTACCGCGGCGACCCGTTCGAGACAGACGTAAGTGGCACCTGTGTCGTGTTGATTTGATTTTATCCATTCATGTTTAGATATTCTATGTGTGTGTTATTCACCCATGGTCTTGTCCACGCGAGTCGGACTCGCGATTGCCAGTTCGTGCACCCTCCTGAGCTCGGAGCTCATTATTACCGATCTTTAGGTAATGCTGGGACCTCACACACCACACCCCACCATCCCCTTGCTCAAGGAGGACAGTAACCGCCCAAATTTGTCAATGAAAAATCTCCGGAAGCAGTGAGGATCTCTTATCGGACCACTTGACCATCGTGGCGGTGGTGTGTGTGTGTGTGACTGTGTGTGTGTGTGTGTGTGTGTGTGTGTATTTTTTAGGGGACATTTAGTATCATGTGTATTGTATTTGTAATTTAGCTAATTTCTGATACTTTTATGTTTTTGATAGGCCTAGGCATGTATGTGCCCCCCCCCCCCCTGTGGTACTGTGTGGTTAGTCATGGAGCCAGTTCTGAGATACGAGGCATGTCTGCATTTCCTACGTTTCGTAATGTTAGTAAGAGGCGACTTGGCGACCCCATTCCCACATTGGCGACTTTCAAAGGCGAATCCGCTGCGACTCCACTGGCACTTCCGAACGGCGGCTCGGCTACCAATCTGCTGCGACTCTCATGCTATATATACTGTAGTTCATAGCACACGCGCTGCCAACGCGCTGCAACTCAGCTACCACCTCTGCGTATCCGTTGCGACACCGATGCCACATCAACACTACTGCAATGAAGGATCCGCTGCGACTGTAGAAAATGCGTTGTGACCGCGTTGCCATTTGCCTGTACGTATGTGCGCGAGGCCGCGGCCTGTGCCCGTAAACTATGTTCTGTGTCAGCAATGAGTATCGAAGGTATTGTGCAACGACACCACTCACAATAAGGGACATGCTGAGTGACAAGTGTTATCCCAAACAATAACACACGCACACACACACACACACTCTCTCTCTCTCTCTCTCTCTCTCTCTCTCTCTCTCTCTCTCTCTCTCTCTCTCTCTCTCAGACAAAATTACTCCTTTTGTTTCTTATTTAATTAAGCATTCACATTACTTTATTTGACTTGAGGGCTATATAATAAATATATGAGTTGTAGATGCTCTCTTTCTTGGAGACATCTATTTGAAATCTTAGCCCAATGTACATTTACATAATTTAATATAAACATTAAACAGTTATATACAAAATACATGAGAGAGAGAGAGAGAGAGAGAGAGAGAGAGAGAGAGAGAGAGAGAGAGAGAGAGAGAGAGAGAGAGAGAGAGAGAGAGAGAGAGAGAGAGAGAGAGAGAGAGAGTATGAACGTCAGGTGACAGGTGACACCTGGGCAGGCATCATTTCCTGGGTTGTGCCAATCCACCGTCACCTGACCTGAGAAAAAGGTGCGAAGGGCATGTAGCAGAGGTTACCACCATGGCGTATCCGCTGCCACAGGGTTGCGCACGCGGCTAGTGTGCTGCTACCAGAGGTGGGCGCGATACTTTTTTTTGGTAGTGCGATAACGATACTGCGATACTTTTTTCCCGCTAGTTCGATACGCGATACTCCGCTACTTTTTCGGATTTTCTTAAAACGATACGTGATACTCCGCTACCGATACTTTTTTCTTAAAGCGATAGTATCGCAGCGATACTGCGATACCAAAAATTTAGCTTTGCGATACTTTGCTAGCTAAGAAAACACTGTATTAGCCAAAAAAAGATCTATTTTACTTAAACTACAGTTTAGGCACATTAAAACATTGTAATATATTTATTTTTAAACTGACAAATTTTATTTAGAATATAAAGGTCGTCTTTTAAAGTATCCAGGGAAATTTAAGCGATACTTGAGTTGCGATACTTAGACTCCGCTACTTTTGAATGCTTTGCGATACTGCGATACTGCGATACTATTTTGGCGTTGCGATAGCATCGCAGTATCGCACTAAACGCATTTTCGTGACGTTCACCGCTCTGGTTCAGTCCAGTCCGGACCGGGTCAGGGTGGACTGATGGTCGCGAAAATACATCGAGACTGGCCCCGTCCCATTCGTCGTTCCTATTGGCTGGGGGATCGAGTGGGCGGTACTGAACTGAACTGTGGAGGCGGCAGGCGTCCATCTTGTCAATATCCTTTTTGTCGTCCGCCTTTTAACCTGTGCTGACTTTACAACTACCACGCCTGTGATACTTTAGTCTTATGGTCGGCCATCATGGTGTTTCATGTCTTATCAGCAGCACGAGAAGCTCCTGGTCGCCTTCCCCGCTGACTGTAGTGCGCATGCGCCAGTTCTCCCCACACTGGTCCAAGGTGGTCCTCCTATATGGGTCGGACCGGACTGGACTGGGCTGAACCGTTCTAGACTGCCTCGCAAGAACAGTGACCGCCCGGGACTAGCCCAGTCCAGACCGGGCCAGAGCGGTCGCGAAAATACGCTATAAGTATCGCTCTCGCCCACCTCTGGCTGCCACACCGCTGCAGCTCCTTGTGCACGCGGCGACAGCGCTGCCACAGCGTTGCCACAGCGCTGCACCTCCGTTGCGCATTCACTATCACTCATTCAATGACTTACGCTGTCAATCGGCGACTCCGCTAACAATTTTTTTAACCGTAAAGAAAGTCGCCGTCCTATGGCGAACGCCCTGCCACTCAGTGAATCTGCTGCGAATCCGCTGCCATACCGCTGCGACTCCGTTGTGAACGAGTGGCAGCGGAGTCGCAGCGTAGTAGGCCACGGCCTTCTATATACATATTCTGTATATAGAAGGCCGTGAGTAGGCCCACTTTCCACCTTCCTGGTCGACACAGTGGGAAGATTACACCGTCTCCCCACGCTCGGGGTCCTTTGAGCTTTCTGCTCTGTGCGTCCCTCCTTTGCAACTAGTGCTTGAAGACAATCAGCCAAGCTGTTACAGGCAGGGACTGCATTTCAGGTAGTCGAGACATGGGTTGTGAGCGAGTGGGGAAGGTAAGGCGGTGAGGGTGTGGGTACAGTGTCTGTTAGAGACGTGCCCCCGTGCTCACAGGGGGGTTCAGCGTGTATAGTGGATCTCCACGAGTTGGCCCACAGTGGTCGTGTGTGTTGCCGCGTATTGGGAACTAGTGAAGGCTAGACCAGTAGATATTGCAAGCGTGTGCGTGTAGCAGTCCGTGCAGGAGAAGATGAGGACCGCGTGGACGGACCAGGACGTGGTTGACGAAGCCTCAAGGAACCCAGACAGGCCCCCGTATTACACCAACGACGTGAAGAGTTAGAAAACTAACCCCTTGTTTAGCTTTTCAGCAGGGTGTGTATAGTCGTGGTTATTTGAGTCTAGTTATAGAGTATTTGAGTGCCTGGCTGTGCGTGAGGTATTGCCGCCACGTGTAATTTCTTGACCTGGTATATTTGATAAACTTAGGTTAGGTTATCGCTGTGTTTACAATGTATTATGTATTCATGTATTTCCTCTGTATGTGTTGCACCTCATGTTGTTGAACCCGTTGGTCCTTCGGAGAAGTGTTAAGTGCAGTGAATCCATATTTTTCGCCCACTGAGTTTATTTCTTTTATTTTTTGTGTGACGAGGGTCAAGCTTCAACCACACATTTACCCTGACCCTAACAATCATCATAATTATCAGCATTCTTGTTGTTATAATTGCAGGCGAAGAGAAAGCGCCTTGGTGGAAGGAAGTTTTGTGCAGGCGAGGTCACCAAACTGAGCTGCCGGGACACAAGGCTGTGCCATTGAAAATGTTGTTTAGGTACGACACACACACACGCACACACACACACACACACACACACACACACACACACACACACGCACACGCACACGCACACGCACACGCACACGCACACGCACACACACACACACACTTTCCATTTCAGGATGGGAATGTCCTGAATTGGACGAAGGACTACCTAAAAGGGAGACATATGAGAACCGTAATAAAAGATTGTGCGTCAGGGTGGCCAAGTGTGTTAAGCGGAGTGTGTGCATGTTCGGTACCTGAAGGCTCGGTATTAGCACTGGACTGGAGTGCGCCACAGTAGTTTGGTCTCCGCACAAGAGGGAGGATGTAAAGAAGATAGAAAGAATACAGAGAGCATCCACAAAGATTGTTCCCAGCCTGTCAGACCTGATTGATGAGGAGAGGCTCAAGAAATTGGGATTGCCATCAATGGAAGAAGAAGAAAAGAGGACACTTGATAGCAGTGTATAGAGCTGTCAGGAATGGAGAGAAATGACAAAGAGGACATGTATGTACATGTAGGAGCCACAAGAGGTCATACGAAGAAACTTAAGGAGGATAAGGTGCTTGAAGGACATTAATAGTACAGTTTTCCATATCGGTGAATTGATATGTGGAATAGCCTGGACAGTGAAATTATAGATGCCAAAACTATTCATGATTTTAAAGCTAAGATTGATCAATTGAGGCAAGGAGACGGGACCCCACGAGTGTAACTAATTTCATGAATATCACAACTAGGTAAACTAAGTAAATACACCCACCCACGCACCCACGCACCCACGCACGCACGCACGCACGCACGCACGCACGCACGCACCCACCCACCCACCCACCCACCCACCCACCCACACACACACACACACACACACACACACACACACACACACACACACACACACACACACACACACACACACACACACACACACACACACATGTATCTCATCATATATTTTTCTTTAATTCACATATGTATATATACGTTGAACTTTACATTATCTCTCTCTCTCTCTCTCTCTCTCTCTCCTCTCTCTCTCTCTCTCTCTCTCTCTCTCTCTCTCTCTCTCTCTCTCTCTCTCTCTCTCTCTCTCTCTCTCTTCTCTCTCTCTCTCCAAGCAGGGACATCACACCAGAGATGAACAATAACATATTCCTGATGGACACCTCGTGCAACCCTTTCCCAAATGAGCGTGTTTGGTGCTCCGTTGAAAGGTGGGGCCTTGGTATATTTATGATCTGAGTTACTTTGGGTGACTCAACACGGGTGCTGCAAAAAGGAGGGGGGGAGGTCAAACAAAGATGCTTTCTATTATATTGGTGTATTATTGCTATCATTATTACTATTTATAGAAATAGTAGTAATAATAGTATACGAAATAAGATACCCATCTATAGATAATTATTAAACACACCTTGATTCTTGGCATCTTGAGCCCTTCTAGATCATTCGCACGTACACTGTACAACAGCGAGGTTATTGACGAAACAAACTGTCACCACGCTAGAATGAACTCTTACAAGCTGTAGCAGGGTTCGAACGCAGGGACGCTGCACGTTAACCAAGTCGCTACCACTGCGCCACCCTAATGGACAGTAGTATGAAGTAGCAGCAGCAATACTTCTTAGTATACATATAGTGGAGGTGTTGGTGAAAGTGATAATTGTACTATAACAGTAGTTAGTAGTAGTACTAGTAGCATCATTAGTTACAACAACAATAGTACTTGGTGTTGGTGATGGTGGTAGTAGTAGTGATAGTAGTAGTGGACCAGGTGATGGTGGCAGTGGTGCACATGGTAGTAGCAGTATGAATAGTAAAAGTGATAATAACAGTAGTGGTAGTGGTGGTAGTGGTAGTTTATACAAGTAGTAGTAGTAGTGTATAGTAGTAGTGGTAGAAGTAGCAACCAACAGTGCAACATTTTATCGTGACCATTTGCGATTTTTTTTTTTCCTTTTTATTTTATTAATTTATTGAACATATTTACTAACCATCCATTTGTCTGTTTATCCATTTTTCCCCTCAGCTGGGCGAGACAAAACCCAGATCGACAAGTGTGGTTTCTGCTCACGTCAGGCCAGCTTGAGGGAGGTCACGCGTTGACCTCTCTCCTCCTGCAGCAGTACACCAACATTCACTTGGTGACAGCTGACGTCATGGATCTGTTCAAGGACACACCTCTTCTCTCCTTGTTGAACTCCCGCAGGTGGACGGAGGTCAATAGTGAGTGGCGGTGGTGGTTTATGTTGTTGGTAGTAGTAGTAGTAGTAATAGTATCATTATGATCAGTAGTGAGAGTGATAGGAGTGGTTGATTTGGTATGTCTGGAGGTGGTGAGCTCATGGTCCTGAGTTTGAATCTGGCCGGAAGCAATCTTTGCAATCGTCGAATGGCCGAAGACTGCCCATATGCTGGTCCATAGACCACTGTAGTATACCTGGACTGTTCACGCGACAATGTTTTGAAATTACAAGCTGCATAGCGCCCGCCCGACAAAGAGATATAGTGGTCTATGGACTATATATATATATATATATATATAATATATATATATATATATATATATATATATATATATATATATATATATATATATATATATATATATATATATATATATGATCCGAGCGGCCCTCCGATTTCAGGGCAAGTTCAGGCCCATGTGCAACAGGCCGATATTCCGTGCGCAGTCCAGGTATACAGTGGTCTATGGCTGGTCATAAACCCTAACCTCGACTATGAGTGCATTGGGGAACATGGAGGAGCGGCTATCATCACAGGCATCACTTCAAAAACCCATTCTGCACTACCACGGACGAGGGCCTACGCTACAGGCTCACACATTGAAAAAAAGATAGTAAGCAAATAAATAAACAGTTATTGAAGTAATAGCAATGATGGTAGTTTAGTTGGGATAGTTTTGAGAGAAGTAGATTTATTTATACTTAATAGCAACAATGACACTATCACGGGCACACAAATGGTGGCAGCGGTGGTGGATATGGTGACGATGTGTGTTGCCCTTTGCAGCGTGGCCCATAGAGCTGATGAGTGACATGCTGCGGGTGCTGGTGTTGTGGTGGTGGGGCGGCGTGTACAGCGACACCGATGTCATCAGTCTACGGGCCCTCACCCTGCCTCCCAACTCACTGGGATTCGAGGATCCTTATTTAATCGGCAGCGCCTTCTATAGTTTTCGCGCCCGTCATCCCACGCTTCTAAAACTGATGGAAGACATGCAACTACATTTTGAGGTGTTTCTTTTCTTATCCATTTTTTTTTTCATATTGAAAGAAATATAATCGCAAAGAAAATGTGAAAAAATATGTGTTATATTCTGTTTTCTATCTTCCTTTCCTCCTGCCACGATCTTTCCTCTTTTATTATAATTATGTCGCAAAAAAGCTTTACGGCGTAGTTGGTAAGGGAAGTGATTATCCACTCGTGCAGTAGGAGTTGACGTATTAGGAATGTAGAAAACGTAGGTGCTTGATCTTATCATGAAACTTTCCTTCTGTTTTATATTTTCATCTTTTATTTTCTGATACGAATAATCCGAGTTTGTTTAGAGTCTTTGAATTCCATTTCGTTCAGAATAAGCCTCTTCTTTGCCTCAAGCTTTTCCTATTTCATGTGGGGTTGATAAACTTGACCAGCTTCCTTTACTCATTTCTGTTAAACACGTCATCTTCTTTCAATCTCTCTTCAATTAAGTCTTTTTACAGCCGATCCTAGTCTCTTACGGTCTTCCTGATTTCGTACTTTTTTTTTTTTAGGTTTTCTTGTTTTCCTGCGTCCTTGTACCTCCCTATTCATCGTTCTTTATATGACATGCTCTTCTTCCTGCTCATGACATTCCCGGACCACCTCAACCTTGTGTCTTGTAGCTTGTGGTCTTGTTGTCAGGATGGGTGAGCGTGATCATCTGTCTGTAAAATGCATCCTATTCCTCGAGGGTGTCTGCATGTCATGAGGGACGACCATCTGTGTTGTGTCGTCACCGAGCAAGTCCTTATCCAAGCAGGGGTAGTTCTCAGGCAGTTAGAGGCCTGTTGGGCAGGTGACGAACAGCGTGGGTGTTAACGCTCTGCCTTGAAGTGCCACACTCTTCAGGAGGAGTGTGCATATTGAGATAAAAAGAGATGATAGCAGGTGTGGATACTAATAGAACCAATTGAAAACCTTTTTTTCTTTTCTATTTCCTTCGTTTCAATCTGCCCTTTTAGCGTCCTCATTACCCAGTTCATGTCTTAATTGTGTCCGTGCAGCCATGGTCCTGGGGATCCATTGGGCCAGCAGCCATCTCGCGAGTGATAATAAGTGAGTGTGGGAAGACTTTGCCCGAGTTGATCCAAGAGAGCCCAGTGACCTGCCCAGGGAACATTACACTCCACCCGACCAGCACCTTCTTCCCCGTCCCTTTCAATGAGTTCGAGAAGTACTTCAGCCCAGGAGGAGGCAAGGACTTCGATGAGGTAAGGTCCTTGGGTAGCTTTTGAACTAATTATGTTTGGTAAGAGAGAGAGATGATCATTCTTTCATCTTCACTTTCTCTTTAAATCTCTTTCATTTTCTATAGTAATTGTTGTTTTCTTTTATTCAGTCCTATTGCGGTATCATCATCATTATCATCGTTGTTGAGGCTCAAATCATGTTTTCTCCTCCGCTAAACGTTCAAGAGTTCCTTCGCGCTGCACTTTTGGAACGTGATGAGTAAGAACACAGCGGTTGAGGTGAACAGCAACAGTGTTTACGAGGTGGCGGCCAAGAGGTTTTGTCCCATCACCTATCAAACCGCAATAACACATTCCAACGTCTTCTGAATATCCATCCGCACGATGAGATATCGAGAAGAAGGCGAGAGAAGCGAGCCAACCAGCTGGGGGGATTCGGGAAATTTTTGGAAAATTTACATATTTTGGTGCATTTTAACACTTTCTGAGACTTTCAATGCCCATAAATCCTTTTTAATCCGAATTAAAAAGCCTATGATGGTACTCAAAAGATACAGATTAAATTAAACACAAACCCCAAGGAGTTTTAAGTCAAGTTTGTAGAGGATCACAGGAGTTTTGTTTGATTGAGTGATGCATTTGGCGGCCCCCCTCTCCTTTTGGCCCGGGGGGCGATTTCAAACAGCCCCCCCTCGCCCTCCCCCTTAGCTACGCCACTGATACTATAGGAGTAGCCGTGTGTCTGTCTGTCTGTCTGTTTTGGGTAGCCGAAACTGTAAATTCCAATTTTGATGAGAGTAGGCTAAAAAAATCGCAAATAAATCGTAGGTGGTAATCGGCTTGGTCCCATGTCGATTGAATAATTTTGAAGGGGGATTTTGGGCTAAAAACACATTTTAAGAAAATTAGATTACAGGAAGAAACTGCGGTGACACCGTGCCTTATTTCACTAACTCCGTAGATTCATGGACTTACCGTTTGTGTTCACCCCCCCCATGGTCTTGTCCACGCGAACTGGCTCGCGATCGCCAGTTTTCACCCTCTCAGTGCGAGCTTGGAGCTCATTATTACCGATCTTTGGGCAATGCTGGGACCTCACACACCCATCCCCTTGCTCAAGGGGGACAGTAACCGCCCGAATTTGTGAGTGAAAAATCCCCGGGAGCATGAGGATTCGAACCGCCTACCCACAGAATGGGAGCCCGTCACGTTATCAACCTGACCATCGCGCGGGGTGTGTGTGTGTGTGTGTGTGTGTGTGTGTGTGTGTGTGTGTGTGTGTGTGTGTGTGTGTGTGTGTGTGTGTGTGTGTGTGTGTGTGTGTGTGTGTGTGTGTGTGCACCTAGTTGTATTCACCTAGTTGTATTCACCTAGTTGTATTCACCTAGTTGTATTCACCTAGTTGTATTCACCTAGTTGTATTTTACAGGGCCTGAGCAACGCTCGTATGGCCCCGTCTCCATATCAACATTTATTTTATCATTCATACTTAGTGCTTAGTGTTGGCCGAGGCCACCACCCCGGGAGGCGGGTCACAAACCCCCGGCTAACACCCGGTACCCATTCACTGCTGGGTGGACAGGGGCTCGGGTTTTAAGAAGACCGCCCGTCTGTCTTCGCTCCACCCGGGGATCGAACCCGGGACTTCTCAGTTGTGAGCCGAGCGTGCTAACCCCTATACTACGGAGTTCCCCTGAGTGCGTGTGCGTGTGCGTGTGCGTGCGCGTGCGCGTGCGAATAGCCGAAGTTGGCGCTGACGGACTATGCAGGTAATAGGCCTCGATTCAGTCTCACGGTGCAATCGCTGATTTGACACGTAATCATCCCAGCGATACCCCATGATTCTGCGAAGACATTTATTACCAAAGGCATTGATTCGTCTCTTCAAGTCACTATTTAGTGTCCATGTCTCACAACCATAAAGTAAGACAGGGATCACAAGCGACTTGAAGATCCGGATCTTTGTCCTCCTGCACAGGTACCGACAACGCCAAATACTTCCGCTGAGCGAGTCCATAACACCGTGGGCTATGCCAATCCGCCGTAAGACTTCTTGACGTGAACCGCCGTCATTATGGACTGCGCTACCAAGGTATGTAAAACTTTCCAAGATCTCAATGTCCTCGCCACACGCATGAACAGACTGTACTGCTTCATCTAGTAAGTCTCCAAACACCTGGACCTTGGTCTTGAGCCAGGAGACCTCAAGTCCCAAAGGCTTTGCCTCCTCGTGCAGCGCCAAAGCGAGGAGCATCCCTCGGCACCACCAAAATCACTGATCTTGTTTTTGCCGATGATGCAGTCGTTTGCTGAGTCGCTGGAGGTCCTGGTGATGGGCCCTCGAGGCGCTGCACGAGGAGGAAAAGTCTTTGGGACTTGAGGACTCCTGGTTCAAGACCAAGGCCCAGGTGTTTGGAGGCTTACTAGATGAAACAGTACAGTCTGTTCATGCGTGCGGCGAGGACATTCAGATCTTGGAAAGTTTGACATACCTTGGTAGCGCAGTTCATAATGATGGCGGGTCACGTCAAGAAGTCTCAATTTGAAGTCTCAAGTCTGAACCGGGCCTGAGGCCCGGTTCACACTTCACGTTTTTGCTGGACGTAGTCTACGTGCATCTTGTCATCAGAGACTCATAGTACGCCACAGTGACGTCACTTCCTGCCGGTGTAATGTGAACACAGGCTCCCCGCGACCACATTGCTGCACATTTGCTGATTGACGGTCAGTGACCGTCATCACTGACATTGACGTCAGTGATGACGTCACTGACCTTGAGACGCGCGTCTCTGCTCACATTATTCGGAGCTCCTAATTCTTTCTACGTAGCTGCGGGAGTGGCGGGGCGACGTCACTGTGACGTCACTGATCGCCACGCCCACGTAGACACGGACAGCAAAAACGTGTAGTGTGAACCCCGCCTTACGGGGGATTGGCATAACCCACGGTGTTATGGACTCGCGATCAGCACGAGTATTTGGCGTTGTCGCTAATTAAGCTACCTATATGCAGGAGGACAAAGATTCGGATCTTCAAGTCGCTTGTGATCCCTGTCTTACTCTATGGTTGTGAGACATGGACACTGACACTAAATAGCGACTTGAAGAGGCGAATCGATGCCTTTGGTAATAAGTGTCTTTGCAGAATCATGGGGTATCGCTGGGATAATTACGTGTCAAATCAGCGATTGCACCGTGAGACTTAATCGAGGCCTATTACTTGGATAGTCCGTCAGCGCCAACTTCGGCTATATGGCCATGTGGCACACTACCCTGAAACCGATCCTTTCCATCGATCGGGTTGTATCTGTAAGAGACAATCTGGCGTTGAGGAGGCCAAGGGGGCGCCCGCAAGGCTCGTGGCTGGGGCAAGTTGATGTTTCCTGTAGAGTTGCTTGGTATGGGAAGGGAGCCTGCATGGGGACTCGCGCGTGGTGACCTCAGGGAGTGGCGTCGTAGGGTGGGCCTTGATCTATATAGAGTAGACCAAGGGGTGGGCAAGGCGATGCGCCCCCCGGCGTATGCCCCCAATGATTGATTGATTGGAAACTCACACAGCGGCTGCACCAAACGCGTGTGTAGCTACTTGGGAAAAGTGCGGCCGGGGCATATTAGCCAAGTCTGGTAAGGATCCCCATCAAGGGCCTTGTTTTACCCCAGGCTTCAGCTTCGCCTCCGCGGCAGGTCGCTTCCACCTATATAACCTACCTGCACCATCAACCGTGACGTCACCAGCTGCCTGCCGATCAGCTGTGTGATGTAAACAAACACCGGGGACTCGGCAGGCAACGGGCTGTGGCGGTGATGCTGACCAAATGAAAACAATTAGACTCTAGCACCTCATGAGTAAGTAGAAATAGTACAGGAATGTTTGCCCTTTTCCTGTTTTTCTCAGTGTCCCTTCTTTCATGCAGGAACCAAGCTCGTGTGCGGCGGTTAGTAGGGTTGGATTTAGCTAAAAATAAGATTGTTTTATTACGGTTGAGGATATCCCTTCGTGGGGGTCTGTTTTGGGGGTTAATATGGAGGAGAGTTTCACGTTCGTTTTCAGAGACACCAACTACTTTTTCTTGGCCTACAATAGGTGCTTGTTCTAATGGTGCTAGTTTTATTTTGCGCAAACCAAAAAAAAAAAGGGAAAAAAAATGAAACCTAACCTAACCTTATGTTTTAATGAAACCTAACCTAACCTAACCTAACCTAACCTAACCTAACCCAACCTAACCTTACAGGTTTTAAAGAAACCTAACCTAACCTTAACCACAAAATATACATTTTTTTTTTTTTGGTTTGCGCAAAATAAAACTAGCACCATTAGAACAAGCACCTCTTGTAGGCCAAGAAAAAGTAGTTGGTGTCTCTGAAAACGAACGTGAAACTCTCCTCCATAATTACCCCAGAATTCTCTACACAATTGGGTGTATGATTTATGTTTACCTTAATGGATTCTAAGAAACATTCTCTATGAGCTTTCGTCGCAGATCACTACTTTCGGAGGGTAAATTTTTAAGACAGCACCAAACTTCCCTACACAATAGGGAGCATGGTTTTCATTTACCTTATTGTATTCTAAGAGACATTTTCTCTGAGCTTTCCGTCGCAAATCAATAGTTTCGGAGATTTGAACATTTTAGGTGAGAGGAAGAATACGTCTCCTTGTTTACAAAATGCCTCCCTCTTCCTCTTCTTGTGAACTGCATCGCTTTTGTTTCGGAGGCGCACCCGTGGCTACCTAACTTTACCTAACCCTACCTTACCTTGTAAGGTAGACCTGTAAACCTAACCTTACCTAACCTGAACCTTACCTAACCTAACTTAACCTAACCTAACCTAACCTTACCTTACCTTACCTACCTTACCTTACCTAACCTTTAACCTCCTAACTGGGTCCAATAATAAAAAAGTTTAATAAAATTCCAAACAAAAGCGATGCAGGTCACAAGAAGAGGAAGAGGGAGGCATTTTGTATACAAGGAGACTTATTCCTCCTCCCACCTAAAATGTTCTATATCTCCGAAACTATTGATTTGCGACGGAAAGCTCAAAGAGAAAATGTCTCTTAGAATACAACAAGGTAAACAAAAACCATGCTCCCTATTGTGTAGGGAAGTTTGGTGCTGTCGTAAAATAATACCTTTCGGAGATATAAGGGTAAATTTCTAGTGTTTGCCCATACTCTCCCACTTCCCCCAAACAAGTTTGGGGACCTGTGGGAATGCGGGGTTTTCGGGTGGGGAACAAATAAAGCGTCGGAAACACGTAATTTAAGTGTTGTGTAGGGGGAGGTAAAATTCCCTAGATCTAGGGTAATTTCCTTATATCTAGAGAAATTTGCCTAACCAAAATTAACCTAACCTAGCGAGGGGCTTGACCCACCAATAACCTAACCTAACCTAAGCTAACCTAACCAAATATAACCTACCTTAACCTAACCAAATATAACCTAACCTCCTAGCGGGGTGTTGGGGGGGTTCTCGACACTTCGGTCACATTCTGTGAGGATCGTCAGGGTCACACGTTTCTGGACTCAGAAGAAATCCAATTAATAATCCCTAGATCTAGGAAATTTTTTCAACACCCCTAACTCAAAAACTATGTGGTTGCGACGCATATTTTGTACCCCAGCCAAATATCCCGCATTCCCCCAGGTCCCCAAGCTTGTTTTGTGGGAGAGGGGGAGTATGGGCAAACACTAGAATGATACCGATATAAGATGTTTTTAATATGAAGGAGTGTATAGGAGATATGAAAATTCAGTAACCTAACACCACGTTTTAATATCCTAACTAAAGCCAAATCCTCATTAAAATTTGTCTGCGGCAAGGGAAGAACAGAGGCAATGCAGGTCACAAGAGGAAGAAGAGTGAGGCACACGGGAACACTTGTCTCTCTCCTCCCTATAAACATATCATATCTCCAAAAGTAAATATTTGCGATGAAAGCTCATAGAGAGAATGTTTCTTAGAATCTAAGGTAAATATAAATCGGTAATAATGGACGAGGACTTCGCGGTCCTTTTCAGAGACACTGATTAATTTTTCCTGGCCAAAAATAGGTGTTTTTTCTAATGGAGATAGTTTTATTTTCCAGAAACCCATACCTAGTTAAAAAAGAAAAAATCATCACCGAATTTTATGGTTGCCGTTTCCATGAAAAACACTGAATCTCCATCAGAAAAAGCACTAAAACTTGGTCGGGAAAAATTAGTCAGGGTCTCGGGTAACAGGGAAGTGATTGAATGGAATAAAGTATATCAAATCTAACCTTATAGGTTTTCATTAAACCTAACCTAACCTAACCTTAACCTTAACCACAAAGTATACCTAACCTAACCTTATAGGTTTTCATTAAACCTAACCTAACCTAACCTTAACCTTAACCACAAAGTATACCTAACCTAACCTTAACCTTAACCACAAAGTATACCTAACCTAACCTTAACCTTAACCACAAAGTATACCTAACCTAACCTTAACCTTAACCACAAAGTATACCTAACCTTATAGATTTTCATTAAACCTAACCTAACCTAACCTCAACCTTAACCACAAAGTATACCTAACCTTATAGATTTTAATGAAACCCAACCTAACCTTTACCACAAAGTATACCTAACCTAACCTAACCTTAACCTTAACCACAAAGTATACCTAACCTAACCTTATAGATTTTAATGAAACCCAACCTAACCTTTACCACAAAGTATACCTAACCTAACCTAACCTGGTGGGTCGGCCAGGTCGTCCAGCCACTTTTTACATACCTCACAACAGAAGCTCCTCCAGTCTACCAGTCTTTTCAGCGAGGCCAAAGTTTGTCTGGAAGTACGCTGAGTGTAGAACTTCCTCAAAAAAGCATTTATGAAGAGTAAGTTCACACTGGGAGAGAGCTTCACTTTTTCCAGCCACGTTCCCTGAAACCGTGAGGCATAAAAATCGCAGCGTGTCTCACGCTTCGACTTTAGGTCGGGCTGGAAATGCTTATGGCAGTGGAAAGAACGCCCATCTGATGTTAGTCAGCTCTCGCCCGCAGTTACCAAAATTCCTCTTTATTGGTAGAACACCGTGGTCTTCAAAAGTTTTCAGAGCTTTTTCATCCTCGTCTAATTAAAGCTTAATGATACGGACCTCAGTCAAAGAACAACCAGCCCACTCCATTTCTGCCATAGACTGATTCATATAAAGGATCTTTGTCTTAATTGAGAGCCTTTGATTAGCTCCTCGATTGGCTAACCTACTGAAGCGTGACTATTGGCGGAAAAAAAAAATCTCAAGCCTTTTAATATGTATATAAGTTTTGAAGGTTATGTGGAAGTAGATTAGTACTGCACAGTATACTGAGCAACAACAAAATACAGAAAACGTGAGTGGTAAGGGCGGTAGCGACTGCAAAGTTCTCGTCCATTATAATCCATAAATCATACTCCCAATTGTGTAGGGAATTCTGGTCCTAGTGTAAAATAATACCCAATACGCGGTAAAGCTGCAGTTTAGTACAATACTCCCTATCGACAGTGGTGGCTCGTGGCATAGGGCTGCAGAGCTGCAGCACCCCCAGACACTCACTGCCAGGTGTATGATGCCTTTAGAGACACAGCAGAATTGATACACTACTAACAAATATATCATAGTATAAAGTCATTATGTGTTATTTTCAATACGTTACTAAGTGAATTTCATTAAAACCAAACCAAAATTTAAGTTACTTTCATATTTGCTGTACGATTCATGTCTGCGCCGCCGCCGCGCCACTTGTGAAAACAAAGAGCTGCAGTTGAGGCAGCTAAGTCTCGTCCCTCTCGTGTTTACAGTGTGTGTAGACGGTGTGGTTAAATTGTGCTTTCTTTAATTACCCTATGACGATGGAAAATACAGTGAAGTATTTGCAAAACATCAACTTATCCCAGCTGACATTAAAAGAAAAAACTGAAATCAAGCAGTACCGGCTTTATTTTCAAGTAATACTTTAACTCTACCATCACCACCTCAGCCATCCCCTCTACTGCCCCCACTACCACCCTCACCATCCCTTCTACCACCACCACTACTGCCATGCCCTGAAATCCGTGAATCTACAAAATCGTGAAACTACAACTCATACCTGAGATAGGTAAAATTTGTGTATCCCACTGTTGTGTAAAGCTTGCAGTCCCTCCATTTTATTTTATCACAAGCCACCACTGCCTATCGACCAATACTCTCCTCACATAACTGGGGGGGCTGCGCCCTCACAGACCCCCCTTAGTTTACTAACCTAGCCTGGGCATTGAATGGGTAACCTAATCTCGCTGGGGGGGGGCTAAATATGTATACCTACACAGGGTTGAATTATGAATTAGTAGCTAGATAATAATATATGCACACCAGTCAGTCTGTTATTTGACTCCCTGTAAACTACTTGCTTTCCTACCTTCCCACAAATGTCAGGCCCAAGTCATTCATTTTCCCAAATATTCCTTTGAGGGAAAAGGAATTGTGAGCTTTAGAATAAACTTAACTTGAAAACTAAAATTTCAAGAGAGGGTTTAATTCGTAAACAAAAAAAATCTAGGTATGCAGTTTAGCTCCAATTGTACTTTGAAATATATAAAATGCCTGTGAATGAACATTTTATTTTATAAGTAACATGACTAGAACAGGTCAATGGGTAAATGTTCATTAATTATCACCACTGATTTCCAGGACGAAACTTTATTTTCCTGAATAGTTTTGATATCTTGAAGTAATCTGGCACCCGTTTTTGTCAGAAATCAACGTTACTGAATCAAATCTCATGTCTATCATTATCATCATAAAAATCGTCATTATCACCATGTGCATCATAAAGTATAAGACTGAAAAATCCTGAAGGTAATGGATGGGACTGGAATCCTAAAAGTTTATGTTCAAAGTTTCAGTGCCAAAACACTCACAGTAAGGGAAGGAGAGCATCAGACCAGCCAGTATTTGCCACAAAGACGAGATAAAGGCAAGATGATGAGTGCATGGCAAGCCAGATCCTTCCTCAGAACAGCTAGGTCTTGGAATTCATCTGCCATGTTGACAAGAACACACACCAATGTGTTCGACCACATACCTTCCGTAAAGTCAAGACCAACAACCATCACAAGATCATTACATGTATGCAGATCATTTCCATCGCCACAAAGTCCAGCACTGCCAAGCCCCAGCGCCAGCCATGCAAGAGGTCCCGTGGCAGCATCAGGCATTCTCATTCCTAAGTTTTCATGTGTTTGCATCACTCGGGGAAAAGTTAAGAAAGCAGGAAAGAAAAAGTACAACCAGAAGCAGGTAGGCTCCTTTAGTAGTGGGATGATATGAGAGGTAGGCAATGATCTATGCAGCTTTATTTTTCAGTTGTTTATGTGTCTGTCTTAACTTTAACACATGTATAAAGTAGGCTACATATAATGAATGGCAAGACTAAAATGGAAATTGTACTTTAATATAATCCTGATTTGTTGGGAAAATGATAGAGATGATCAAATACTGTAGTTATAGATCTTTGAATACATTCTCTCAACAGTGAAGAGACTGAAATAATGGTCAAACAATAAACATACATATTGTGGAAATAATTCTTAGGGGAGAAACTAACTGCGTTTTTTTTGTGCTAACTAAAGTTTATATTGAAATAAGCAACACAGCGGCACTATAATAGCTAAGATACTTGAAAATACACTAACAAGCAACTTGAGATCCTACAATTTATGTCTGTACCCCGCCATTTAGGAAAACATTGAGTGGGAGAGGACAACCCCTTGTTAAACAGGAGAATAAATGTGAGGGAGTATGTGAGAGAGAGGTAGAGGCTGGGGGAGTATGTGAGAGAGAGGTAGAGGCTGGGGGAGTATGTGAGAGAGAGGTAGAGGCTGGGGGAGTATGTGAGAGAGAGGTAGAGGCTGGGGGAGTGAGAGGGCTGGAGAGTATAAGGACAAGGTGTAAGGACAGGAACAAAGGCTGTCGTCACTTCCTAGAGAAATTTCCTGGAAGACTTGCCTTGCCTAAATGAAGAAGTTACACAGGAGTAAGATGATGAATATGAAAACCAAAGCTCTGAACACAGTTTGATATCAGTACCTTTGAGTGAGTGTATTTGAGGATTTGTTGTGTATATCATGCAGTGGTGGTGTAGCCAGAAACCATACGGGCTTTCTAGATGAGAGCTTTGTATCATAGATAACATCAGGTGCAGGACTGGCTGCTGCAAACCAAACACTGTTTTGAAGACACAAGTGCACTTGAGATGCCAACTTTGTAGGAAGTATTGTTCTCTGGACTAGCTAGAAATCCCCTTTGATCCATTTAATAGGAGTAAAGATGTGGCAGAGAATGATGTGCCTGGTGGACCGGTGGTGTGCGGAATGAACACAGACTTGCTAATGTAAATAACCTTCGAGTACTCTTATTTTGTTTTCAGAGAATAGATAAATACACACCTTTCTATCCTCTGTTGACAACCGTATTAACTCAACTTATCATTTCTGCTCTTCGATTTCAAAGTCCAGAAATGTGTATTATCTGGAGACCTTCCTTTTGATGACGAGCATGATGGAGGCAAGATGCCAGCCTGCATGTTTGAAACCCACCACCTCAGACAGTGCAGTCTCATTTCTACATTATAAAATAAACTTATTACTAGAATATGATTTTTTGTTTTTCATCCTCAAAATAGACATTACTACCTCCATTATAATTTCCAGGAGCAAGACGAAGATGACACTGAAGATGAAGATGAAGATGACATGGAATTAGAGTCTGGAGCTGATTTTCGAGAAATTAAAGCCAGAGTCCCGTCTCTGCGCATGGATGCCATCCTGAAGTCTGGCCTTAACATGTCAAGAAAGTGAGTGTCTCATACAAGGTAAACTGCTCCCGTCTCCATCCTTGACGTTTCCATTCTTGTACTGTCGGTGCAGCATTCTTGTACTGTCGGTGCAGCATCCTACATCCAGGGGATCAAACATGGCTTAGCTTAGTCAGTGCACAAGGGCTGGAGACAAGCTCTAAATCTTGCCCTGTAAAAATAAAAGTGACCAAAAAATATTTCACATGAGTTAGTAGTGACTGTTTAGATTATTCTAAGCTGGTGCTCATTCAGTTTGTATGAGACTCATGGAATTTAGTTTATTTGATGTTAATACATTGGAATCATAATTGTAATGTTAAGAGAAGGTTTATAAGGATAAAAGCGTCTTGTCATGTATTCTCAATATGTGTCTTTTTGTAGCAAGGTGGAGTCAGCCTTTTATGCCAGCAAGATCCGAATCAATGGAAAGAAACTCCTCAAAAAAAGTAATCAGGTAATATATATTTTTCTCTCTCTAGAAGAAAAGAATGTGTAATACAGGTTGAAGTTCCCAAACTCGGCAACCTCGGGACCAGCGCCGAGCCGAGTAATGGAATTTTCCGACTTTTAGAACGTAGATATATTAAGGGGAAAAAAAGCATGAAAATCACTGAAAAACTGAGGTTCCGCCATCCAACTTCTTCAAAAGGTCAATTTTCTCAGAAATAGTTAACACATTGTTCTTCCTTTTCTTTTCACTTCCACCAGTAGGTGTTCCTGGACGTTTGGGAGCCATAATACCAATAACAGACCTGTAGAAGTACACAAAATAACAGTGTACACAACTCTACAGTCACAACACCACTGAACAATAACAACAAACAAATCGGCGGGAGAAACCAAGCGGCCTAGTGTGGCGGCACCTAGCGGCCGACCCGGCAACTACGCCCAGGGTTTTGGGTGTTCTGCCGTGTTTTGGAAAATCCGGAACCATAGCCGAGTTTTGGGTGTTGCCGAGTCTTGGGATGCCGAGTTTGGGAACTTCAACCTGTACAGTTTAGCACAATTTACAAAAGTGAAATAAAGTGAAGTTAAACTTTAAGATGTACTCACTCAACATAAGTTAAGGTAGTAGTAGATGGAGTAGGAAAGCATTAATAGCATGACCTCAGCAGCAGTAGTAGCAGTGTGATTGTGTAATGTTAGAATATTAGATAAAGACATGATCACCTCTCTCCCTGCAGTGTCGTGAGGGGGATGAGATTGATGTGTTCAAGACAGTGTCAAAACAGAACCCCAAATACCTGTACGTGTCCCGGGTGGTGGTGGTTACCGTGGGCACCATGGGCGAGGACGACGACAAGGTGACCGTCAAGCTGCGGCGCTATCCCAACCTCCTGGTGGAGTGCTACCAGGACTTTAAGGCACCAGAGCAGGATGAGTAAGGTAGGCAGAGGGAGGGTGGCAGAGCAGGCGGGGAGAAGGGCAATCAGAGGACTGCATGGGAACTTGTCAGGTACTTGTCATGATTCCTTGTCAAGAGAGGACTCAGATAGAGAATGTGTGTGTTTTAGAATGTTTTTTTGCTCAGGTACTGTGAAGACAAGTCATGGAAGGCCTAAAGTTCAGACTTTTTTTGTCATTACGTATTGTAAATTTCTCTCTGTGATTTCTAATACTTTTTTACTCTTCTCTCCTTAATATGGTTCAAGCAGACCCCTGTGATGCATTGCCCCACAGGTGTTCAGTTCTGACAGTAAGGGAACATGTTAATCTTTTCACAGAAAGGTAACTGCTCAAGCACATTTAGTATTTATGAACTACTTATGTATATATGCAGTAATGCCTTTACAGACATTTATTATTGCATGGATAACTTGTTTCACTTTGAAATAAAGGATCCTTTGGTATACCTTCTGCTTTTCTTCCAAAATTACTGATGTGCGTTTAATTTCCTCGACTATTTGAAAAGAAAATTGTCCATTGAATAGAGGAATTCCCCACACCTGACTGTGTGTGGCTAATGCCTTAATGGATTGATGAAGTCATTTGTATGGATAAGTTTACTATTACTTGATGAGTCCTTTGTGAGAAGAAAGAGACACTTTTGTGGGGGAATTCACAACAACCAAAGTAGGAAACAATCGACTTGTAAATCTGCATAACACAGGAAAGTCTACAAGGATCTTTTGTGAAAGAGTGAACATTTTTTTATGTGACTTCAGATGGCACAGATTAGTGACCATCACCGGCGTGGCTGTCGTCCAAGGCAGGTTGTCTGTGGTTTGATTTTGCACATGACTGATCCGTAAAGCCAAAATGCCAATAAGAGATATTATGTATGTATGTGTGTTGTATAACTTTCTTGAGTAATGAAATGAATATAATTATGATGTTAAAGAGGACTCTAGGATATGTTTCCTAATTAATCGAGGTAAATGATGTATGTAGGCAGGACTCTTAATATATTTTCATCTTGTGTTGTGTAAACAAGATGTGATGCTTAGTGAGTCACATTAGATTAATGGTAATTCGATGCCATCTTATGTGCAGGAGACAGACGTTGCTGTGCATACAACTGACCTCCTCCCAAACGTGCGGGTTGGCACATGGCAGGTTGTAAATTGTTTCAAAAAATTTGAAGAATTGAAAAATAACAAGCTTATAGATAATCTACAATTATTTTTTTCATTTATTTTTTTCAATGTCATTAACTTTTTAGATTTTCAAATTCAACCCTTTGTGAAGTCCACCGTGTGTAGCCCACCTTGTTCCCAGCCTAGGCTGACTAGGCTGACCATCCACTCTACCACAGTCTTGCCTTAGCATTGTTTAAGGTGTTGATTACAAAACTGCTTTGTGTAATATGCCATCATGTGTTTGGGAGCAGGCCTTATGTTTGAAAAATAATTAAATTTTGTAATTTTCAATACTATAATTATATCAATCTATATTGATTTTATTTTTTGCTTCAATTTTCACATTTAATTTCTTCTATTTGTATTTTTCTGTTTAGTTTCTTTTCACGTTTTCTTTCTTTTTACATTTAATCAAAAGATCAACAAACGCAATGAAGGAAGGAAAAAGCACAAATGACACTAGTAATGATGCATTATATGTATTTTGGCAGCTACTTCATGCATTACATGGATTGCAAAGCCATCAATGACGGGCATGGATCTCGTTTTGACAGATAAAATAACGGGTATCGGTACATATGCCTGTAGACAGGAAAATCTTCTTATAAGTGTGTGGTTTTTCCGGTAGCATGAAGACACAGCCGGCAGCGGTGGTGGGGTTTGCTTCAAACCAGTAGACGGAGTTGGGGCTGAGGGCTCGACTGTCTATCCAGAACCAGGAGGTGCCGTAACCGTCAGCCCCGATGTACATTGCCTCAATGGGCGTGTGAATGTCTGCGGGGAAGAAAACATTATAGTTACCGGGTTACCTTGAGGCCGTTTCATCTGTAGCTCTTGACCAATATTGGTGAGCCTTTGTGTATCACGACCCACCTCGTTAGTGCTCGTATGCCTAACTTTACTGTAATGTCTTGGTGAATTAAGACGTGAAAACCAGGATAAAACCATGGAGAGTCTCAGCCTTACCTTCGCCGATGAGGTAATGAGAGAGATGGTGGTAGTCGTTGCACAGGTTGTCCAGCACGGCAAGGTCAGCCTCAGGCCCGAGAGTCTGGCAGAAATCGCGTGCCAGCGACCACGTCATCTTCATGCCATGCTTGTGGGAGAAGTAGTAACAGCCTTCTCCCACCTGATGGAAAGCCTCCGGGCAAGCCCCTGTAACACACACACATTCATTTTTTTTTCCCATGGTATGGCAAGAATAAAAGACTAATCAAAAGCATGCCAATTAGTGTCAGTCCACATAAAAAACAAATATTGAGTAATCCAAAGGTTGGCCAATTTAGATAAGAAGGTGTCTTGATACTCCTCTCTTAAAAATGATTATGTCATCTCATCCACAATGCAAAATAAACCTGTAATCCAGTGGTGAAGTACAGTATATTGTTGTGTATCTCACCGTGGACGGCCGCCACAAGACCCAGAAGGAAGCAAAACACATGCAGCATCCTCAGAAATAGAATGGACAGGGGTCAAGTAGACAAGGGATGAACAGCAGCCAAATACAAACTAATGAGTATTTGTCCCTTCGGTTGCAGTATATAAGCATATCCCTGTACCCTTGGCCTTCCACCAGGTGCTGGCGCTCCCAAAGCCATTCTCACGCACTAACCTTGACAGACTGATTGTGCAAGACTGTTAGCAGGTGTGCTTGGCTTTTTGTTGTAGTGTTTTAAGTGCTATTTCTCTTGTTGGTGTGTTGTTAGCTCAATGTAGTGTTTTCAGTGACAGATTGTTGCAGTTACTTCCGTTTATTTTAGGAAAGGGATGAGGATTTTATCGAAAGAAAATCTTGAGCATTCGTCATGTGTGCAGACAACGCCTACAATCGACCCTCAATTTAACGGACTCCATCTGCTACCGGACAAGCGGCCAAACCATTCACAGTCTGGTGCACATTTTTTTTTTTTTTTTTTTCAAACCATTCAGAAAGTGTGCTGCAATTTATTTATTTATTTATTTATTTATTTATTATTATTATTATCTTTTTTTTACGCTTTGGCCTGTAGCGCATGTAGGCAGTGACCTCCAGGGCTGGGGTGGTAGGCCCTGGAGGTTCACTTGAGGGCTCTGATGGTTGGCTCTCGCCCTTGATGGCGCAGGCAGGGCTCATGCTGCCCCCCCCCCCCTGTGTCCTCCAATGCACTCGCTGTCGAAGGTAGTTAATAGGCAGCATGTTGGTGCTCTTAGGCTACTCAACTACAGTCACTATAGAAGAAAAAAAAATCCTTTTAAAGAATAGCCAAGCAATGGACTTTTTCGAGCAACGGACACTTCAATTCTCCATTTAGTCCGTTAAATCGAGGCTCGAGTGTATATTGTAAAACTGTGCTGGGCTGTATTAATGAAAGCCTATATGTGGTATTGAGAGAGTTGTGTTATAATTAATGAGATCACAGGTTTTGGGTAGAGTATCTTTATATAGACTATATATCATAAGATTATACAGAGACCCTAGTTGGGGATAATGTTTCTCGTGCTCTTTGTTAGATTGTCGAGATACTGTCCAGGCTGCTGAAAGTTATCGTGTGTGTATTGTATGTGATAGAAGAGGAACCTGTCTTGGGTGGAGGTAGTTGTGGTGAATACATTGAGAAAGAGAGAGAGAGGGGGATAACCCGGGGGTTAGTTATGATGGAAAAGATTAAATCCTGTACGTATATTTGCTCCTGGTTTGGCAGCTTTGGAAGGGTTACATTATTGGTGGTTTTAGACTAAAGCTTGAATTACTGTATTAGTGAGAGAGAAGAGGAAGGAACTTAATGATGAAGGTAGTGATTCAATCTTAACTATAATGCCCCTGGTGGTATGTACTCATTAGGCGGGCGTAGAGTTATGTGAGCAGGTTTAGATGTCATTACAGAATACAGATAGGGACAGAAGCCTTCTAATACTGTGTCTGGTTATGACGTTTGGACGCAGTGACTTATAGTTATACACTTAACTATATAGGTAGTGATTATTTTTCTTTATAATGTTATGAGCAGTATTTTTGGAAATTGAATAATTATAGCCTTAATGTTTGATGCATGATGTTGATGTTATAATGCTTATTTTTTACTACGTAGATACTACTAGAGGTTGATAGAGAAGGCGTTTGAAAACCATTAAAAATGCGGTGTTCTTCAAACAGTTCTTGTAAATTGGTGAAATTTTCATGTAAAATGTGGAGTATAAATGTATAATTTTTGTTTTGTATATCAACACATTCAGATAAAAATGAGAGATTCAGTTATGGTTTATGTAGACTATGATCATAAATCAGGGGTATGAAATGGAAAGGTTCTAATGAAGGAATAACACAACTAAGAACGAAGAGCAGGAGGAAGAAGTAAAAAAGACTTGTCTTCAAGATTTGGCCAAGGTGACTCTCGATCGTGAGTCAGACAACCGCTGCATCTGCCTTACGAGAGGAGTAGGTGCAGCGAAATGTTTTCCAACATCATAAGTATAACAAGAACTCACAAGGTTTATTGTTGTTGGGCATGGCAGCAGTGGCGTACCGAGGGGGGAGGCCATGCGGCCATGCCCCCCCACCCCCCCTTTTGCAAAGAAAAAAATATAACCAATATATAGATATAGATGGCACCAATAAATATATATATATATATAGAGAGAGAGAGAGAGAGAGAGAGAGAGAGAGATAAACAATATTAGACGTTTATTTAAGTTTCTAATTTAAAAAAAAAGATTTGAGGGGGATTTCAGTTTTTATTTTTTTATTTTTTTATTTATGATTTTTTTTTTTTTAATTGGATTATATATATTTTTTTTTATATACTTTTTTTTTTTATTATTATTTAATTTTTTATATATCTTGATTTTTCATGTTTTTTTCATATTTTATATTTATATTTTATTTATTTATTTATTTTAGATTTTTTATTTTTTTTTATTTTTTTTATTGATTTTTTTTTCTTCATATTTTTTTTATTGCTTATACATTTTTTTATTTTTTTTATTATATATATATATATATATATATATATATTATATATATATATATATATATATATATATATATATATATATATATATATATATTATATATATATATATATATATATATATGTATATATATATATATATATATATATATATAATATATATATATATATATATATATATATATATATATATATATATATATATATATATATATAAATATATATATATTGGCCCCCCCTTTTCAATTTTCTGGGTACGCCACTGCATGGCAGGTATAGTAGCTACATCAGTCCCATTTACCAGGAAAACTTTAACGCGCTGTATGTCTCTTTCTCGATATCCTGTGTGAAGCAATCACCTGTTGTGCGCGTGTTATGTGTAGTTTTCCCACGGCACGTCTTCCCGGCATTGGCAATATTTTTATTATACTACGGGTGGGTGGGTTGGGGAGGGGCATGGCTACCACCGTATTCTGTACAAGGTTCTATAATACCCACCACTGATCTGATATTATAATATGCCCTTATACCCTTCTATGTGGCGTCAGAATACCCCTGAGCTTCGCTTGTATGTGTCCCTCTCCTAGGTGCCCTCCATTGATAGATAGTACCTAGCTACGCCACAGCTTCGCGGTACAGATGGCTTTCCTAGAATATGGATTGCATCACGTGATTCGCCTGTATGCTTATGTGACTCGGGGGGCCCCTAACGTGACAGCCACAGGCCCTCCAGAGCATTTCAAAGGAAATAATAAACATTCTAAAAATAAGAATAGCTATTCAGTTTTTGAAGAAAAGGTATCAAGGAAATCTTCGTTGAGCTAGAAAAGTCACATTGAATTATGATTTATGAAGTCAGTTAAGAATGGATTTTTTTTTGGCCACTTCAATCTGACCAAATAAATAATTAACTGATAATTTTTATCGTTATATATTCATATTAATGACAGGTATGTACTCATTGTACTGTACTACTGCACAGTGACAGTAGGTTACTGCTGGCAGTACAGCCAGGGGCGCCCACAGGCGGACGCACTGGACGCACGTGCATCCACTGTAAGCTTCCAGGCATGTGTGGGCCCCCTACCTAGGTGGCCCTTATAGGGCCCCTTAGGCAGTGGCGTCACCAGGAAAAAAAATTTGGGGGGGCTTTAGCCCCAGGGTGGTGATGGCTCTCGGGGTGGAGGCTCTCACTTTCAATGTCATATTGGTCAGCAAGATATTTCAAATCATTTTCATTTAGAAAGTTCGGGGACGAAGGATGACAAGCAGATACACCAAGTAGAATGCTCTTTGGTTCATCAAACCTGTGCCCAAATTCAACGAGTACCTTGTCTAGGATGGGATAGTAAAGACATCTTTTACAGTGAGATTTAGGGGCTTCATCTCTCTCAGAGGTGTATCGTTGGCCTAAAGTTTCAGTTACAATGGATCCTAACAACCGTGACGATGGCTTCCTTTGCCTTCTTGAACTTGAAGGTTGTTGCTGAGCTACAGTTATGTTTCCTCCAGCAGCAAATTGAACTGCCTTTTCCCAAATGGTATTGAAATGGTCATCTGAAGTTCTTCTATCTTTCAGAACTTTTATTGTTTCCTGTGCCATGTTAACTGCTGCAGCAAGATCCATATCCTCACTCTGGCAAACCTTTGAAAGTGGTGTTGTAATGTCAAAAATTTCAGTGAAATTAATCAGTAAGAAAACAGTCTCAAATTTATTCAAAGATTGCTGAAGTCCATAAGCTAAGGCCTTCTCTTCACCAGAGCGTCCATGGCTAGACAAATCTTCAAGAGTTTCTGTCAGGATCTCATACCGTTTGAAAATTGCCTTAAGGGCATTATGGTTGTATTCCCATTTGTGCTGGCACACTTTGGGAAGCTCAAGAACTGGCAATTTCCTGTCCCTTTGGAAGTCTAGAAAGATGTCATGGCGTAAGGTTGAACTACGGATGAAGTTTATCAGGCCTGAAATCAAGTTAAAAAAACTCGGCTACCTCTGATAAGTAACCAGCAGTGTGGGTTATCACCAGCTGTAATCTGTGTGCAGAGCAAGGGACATAAAAACATGGATTTTTGGCTGATTCTCTAATCAGTGCCTGCACACCACCGATTCTCTAATCAGTGCCTGCACACCACTGATTCTGCCACTCATTACTGATGCATTATCATAACACTGCGCTATCAATTTACTGATATTTAATTCTAGCTCCCCAAGTTTCTCCAACAAAGCAGTAGCCAGAGAATCAGCATCAAGATCCTTTAGAGCAATAAATCTTAAGAATCTCTCATGTACGGTTTCATCCAACACATACCTAATACACACACTGAGTTGCTCAGTAATACTGACATCCCTAGTTTCATCTGCTATTACTGCAAAAAAGGGTGCTGATATGGCTTCTTTGACTATAGTATCACTCACACAGTCAGCAACAGCTTGCAAAAGAGAATTCTGACTGAAACCTGATATATATTTGGCATTTCTTGGAACCTTTTTTACTAAGTTACGAAACTTTTCAGACTCCTTGCTTACCAAGTTACAGATCTCTAGAAAGACACCCTTATTTAATGAACTTTCAGATTCATCATGACCCCTGAATGCCATGTTAGTTTTAGCTGCTGTAATGACAATGTTTAAGAGTGTTTTAATATAGTCTGTTATCCAGAACCTGCTGTTTGTGTTGGCTATCGAGTTTCTGATGAACGCTACCATGCAGCTATGAAATCTTAAAGTTGAGCCATTTTTCCATTGCATGTACATGATACGTGGATTCTCCGTGCTTTGTTGCTTTTACATGCATCTTTTTCCAGGACCTAAAACCTTCGTTGGTGAATGTTACTTCTTTGTGACCAACATTACCGCCAAAAAGCCTACATGGAAAACAATAAACTCGGTCACTTGTCACAGAGTATTCAAGCCACTCATACCTTTTATACCACTCATATTGGAAAGACCTGGTCTGAGAACCAGACTGTACTTTAGGATACACTTTAAGTCTCGGCTGCGTGGGTCCTTCTTCAGGCTTTGTGGCTAGATCCTGCACCTGTTCCATAACAGGTGTGGGTATATCAGGATTATCACTTGTATCTATAGAATATCTCTATAATAGAATATACTTAGTAATTTCAAGGTTTGTTAGCAAACATATTTCAACATTTAAATGAAACATCAAACCAATTTTTCTATAAAAGTGTGAAAAATAAGATTTTGCTCTGGCATGGAAAATTGGATAAATATTCCTTTTTATTTTTTTTGGGTAGCAGGCTACTAGCAGCAATTTTGGGGGGGGCTGAGTCCTTGACTTGGGGGGGCTAAGTCCCCCTTAGCCCCCCCGCGGTGACGCCACTGCCCTTAGGCCCTATAATAGGCCCTTCCATACAGCTGGATGGAATACATCCAGCTGTACATTACATACATTCCATACAGCTGTATGGAAAAAGTTGAAGAAAATTACACTTCTATATAAATAATCTTTTGTTTACTTCACCTTAATATAACTTTCAGATAGCTTCTAAATGCCCCTAAAATTGATCAAAACTGCAAAAAAATCTGGGGGGGCTTACAGCGCTCCCCCGGATCCCCCCAGCAGAAGCAGGGCTACATTTGAGTGGCGTTGTTGTGGCGCGAAACCACGGAGCACTGTCCGACTCCGACTCCGAGCTGTTGGTTTATGTCAGTAACGGGCTGCGGTTGTCAAGTGGATCACCTGCGGGCGCCGCGTGCAGGGATATGCAGGAGGTGAGTGACAGAGTGACCGGTGGTTAAAGAGGTGTTGATATATGTGTGGTGGAGGTAAAGCATGTTAGGAGAAAGAACAAGAAAGGGTGAAGCAATCGTAATGCTTGAAGAGGCGGCATGTTTGGCTGTGTAGTGAAGCCCGGTTCCCACTATCCCGATTGTACGGCCGCCGTACAACAACAATAACGTCACAACAAGGTCTACCGTGCCGCCGTACCGCTGTACGGCCGCCGTACAAAGTTAAGCGGGGTTCACACTTCCCGTATTTGCTACGTCCGTCTTGCCAACGTGACGTCACCGTGACGTCACTTCCTGCTTGTGTGACCTTGAAAGACGTGCGTCTGGAGGCAAAAGATTTGGAGCCTCCAATTCTTTTGGCGGGCTCCGTGAGCGGTGGTGCCACAATTTATAGAACATTATACGTAACTAAGTTTTGCAATATCAAAATAATGCTGTTTCCAAGGTCTGATTTAAAATATATTTATTATCAGTGATTCTGGAAGACAATATTAGTAAAGGAAGACATACACGATGTGAAAATATTGTGTCCCGCTGCTTGAAGGGAGAACAGCGGCACCGCTGCTTGAAGGGAGAACAGCGGCACCGCTGCTTGAAGGGAGAACAGCGGCACCGCTGCTTGACTGTCAGCTCGACCACCACCACCACTACCTCTTGTGTATATTAATGCGTTATTTCTCGTGTTCTCTAGTTGAACTAGTTCTAACCCTCTCACGTGCCCCTCTAGTAGCTACTATATACCATCCTTCATACAGCATCACGCTACGCCATCAACACCCTCTACAGGCCGTGTAATAGGTAGTAATTATTAGTGACTTGAAAAATACAGCCACGACTGCGATATGTGGAAACACTTGTGGACCCCGCTATACAGATTCCACTTGTAAGCTTTGCAATAGACTGTTGTCAGGGGATTGTAGCGCTATATAAATTGGCCAGGGAGTGAAGGGGGATATAGTGAAGGGAGTAATAGGTGTGTCATGGGGTACAAAAGGGAGGAAGTAAGGAAAGCAAGGAGGTTTTATACTGCAATGTTTTCTGATATGAGCGAGCGGGAGTGATCGACCAATGAGACGAGGTAACGTCATCGTGACGTCACGATAACAAGACGGACGTAGCAAATACGTGAAGTGTGAACCAGGACTTAAATTCAAGTCATCTCTCCCTCTCAGCGGTGTCCGCTCGAGCGGAGTTGCCAACTGTGCCCAGTTACCACAAATACCACTCAAGCGGTGATGATGGTGACGTCATTGTTGTTGTATGGCGGCCGTACAAGCGGGATGGTGGGAACCGGGCTATAAGCTTTTATGCTTCCGCTTCACATATATATTCCTCTACTCGCTCCAGCATCATTCAAAGACTTCATAGTCAGAGTTTAAGGTTACCTAAGGTTAAGATTCGTTGAATCAACCCTGCCATATATCGTTTACTTCCTCATGAAGGACTAATCTTTTGGCTATTATTTCGGTAGTGGGCTTTCAAAAGTCCTAAGATTCTTACCTACATCATCGTGTAGATTTCTTCATTCAGAATATTTTAAACCCCATTTCCCATGGCGCAATTGAATAATGATGGCGTTATATGTACTGCCTAGGTAAAATGGGTACAAGTCTAAAGTCCTATCCCGCCCGTAAGGAAGACTATCATGTCAGCGCCAGTTTTTCCCACAAAAACATCCCTTTCTGTGAAAACAATATATAATAGTATTTCACGTCTTCTTATCCCATGAAAATCTACCGGAAATTGATGTTAACGCCGCTGCTATAGGTTAGGCTATTTAGTTACGTTCAGGCAACTTCCAATACTCCTTTAAAGTAAATATATAAAGTAGTAATTATATAGATCGAACTGTCAAGCATTGTCTGTCAGCTGATCAGAGTTGTGTTTGTATTTTGTAATGTTTACGCGCCAACAAGAGAAGAAAATGGACTTATGTTTTCTTTAATCTTCTCTATGGGTGACTAAGTTAGCTTTCACTTAAATTTGAGCTGTTGGAAGTAACGAATGCTATTTGAAGTATCATTTCTTATCACATCCTATTGCAATTAGGTAGTCCAAGTAATATTGTATTATTTTCCCAATAAATGCCAACAAAAATACCAACCATCAAATTTGCATGCCAAACCCTAAGAAAATGCCAAATATGAAGAATTTTGCATAAAAAACGCCAATTTGGTACTATAGCTGCCACTGGTTGGGACTTGGGAAGTTGGGATGTGACTGCGTAATGTACGTGACATAGTTTAATATGCAAGGTCCTCGTTGGAAAGGCCAGACACAGAATATATACACAGATTTAATATATCACCTTATCATCATTGTATTATTCCTTTCCATTTCCTCACACACGTTGTTGTGTTGATGTCTTTAGACCAGGGGCGTATTTAGGATCTTGAACCATTGGGGGCTTAGTCCAGCCAAGAGATCTTTAATTTTTTACAGGATAATTTCAATTTATTTATGAGTATATATAATGAATATAAGATTTGAGACACTGTACTCTACCAAAAGGCTCCGGTAATTTGCTTAGGATAACTTTCGAAACATGAAATAAAAATAAAATGGACAATCTGAGTTGGGGTTCAACTTCGTTATTATTTTTATTTTCATCAGTAGGAGTAAAACCCTAAGAAAAATAGAGCTATGGTGTGATGAAGCAGTCATATAGATTTTATATTCCCAATGCTTTGATCAGTACTGAAATCTGACCAACCTCGGTCTTATATTTAAAATTTACTACTTTATTTATATTTGTACATCACAAAGGACTGGCCAAGGACACAAAAAAAATGCACTTCTGTTAACTGTGTGTCTTGTCCATCTGATATTCTCTTCTTCACCTCTCCAAAAGGTCTTTTGGTGTCTCCTCTGTCATGCACTCCTCATCTCCTCTGTTCTCTTCACCTCTCTCATATCCTGCTCATAAAAAGGATGTCATCAGCATACGCCAAGTAACATCTAACCAAATATCTTGTTTTCTACAATAATTTAATTTGATGTTGGCCCCAGTCAGAGCTTATCTTATTTTTGTGAGAAAAAATATATAATAATAAATTAAAAAAAAATATAAAAAGGTATTTTTTGAGATCCGGGCTATTCATAAAACATTCGGGGCTACAGCCCCCAATGCCCACTATCCAGGCTACTAACTACGCCCTGCAAGTTTAGACTACTTGGGAACATCATGTACTACGTATATGTAGTAGTACTCTGCCTCCTATATATGCGCAGTACAGACATGCTGGTAAGAATAATACAAGAATAGGCCTACTATAGATATACGAATATAGTTATCATCCTTAAATGCTGGGTGTGCGATCGGTGCTAATGTTTTGTTTATAATATTGAGGTTCTGACAGCATTAATTTTCAAGTGGGTGAAATAAGGATGTCAATGCGCTTCTATCTGTAATATCTATATAGTATTAAAAGGTTGTGGTATCATTATCAGCTTGATCAGGATATTTCTCGGAAAATGTAGACAGATGAACGAAGAGACTGATACAATTAATCGGATGTTAAAGCAAAATGCACCTGTATGAAGGAATTACTTATGGTTGTGAGAAGGATAGGCTATGTGTGTGTGTGTGTGTGTGTGGAAACTAGTCTGCATTCCTATCAGCTGGTGATTTTTTTTTTTTGAAGGTAGGCCTATTGCAGTTCTGACGACTTATTTGACTGACTTATTTGAAACATTTGTACAAGTTGACGGTAGGACAGTTGAGGTGTTGAATCAAGCTCACAGGTAGGCATATGGACGACCTAGCTTGGTTTGCTCCATGTATACAATTTGCCGATGAAAAACTCGATATCGTTAAGATAATGGAATTTTAGTAACATGTTGGCATGCCTGAACATCAGAAGGTAGTTTTCATTATCCCTGTACTCAGTTACAGGTACTATGTTTATGATTCTATTGCAAATGAATGTGAATACGACTGCGAATAAGCGGAAGTGATATATTATGCATGAAGATTAAACTCATATTTCCTCGTAAAATCTGTGCTAGAAATTGTGTTGAGGGGCAGATTGTGGCAACCTTCAAGGCTTCCATCAAAACAAACCGAGGACGCAGGGAAGTGGCGGCAGACGGTGCGAGGCTGTGTTGAGGTGTGCTGTGTTGTCAGGCGCTGTATTTACTCTTCATTCATCGACCGAGCCACTCTAAAGCCCACCCATGTGTAGCAAGGTCTTGTTAAAAAAACCAAGTGTTTGCGATAACACGTACCCGTACCACAAGGAGTACGGGGTGAGGGAAGGTTATAGTGACTCTGTGGTGCTGTGGCTGACATTGTAGTCTGTGGTTTTCGTGTTCAGCGTTAACACCATCACTGTTATTAAGGACCTAAGGTGGTATGTACACTATTCTCTACATCACAGTGTTCCTGGAGACTACACACCTTATCTCTGAAGCAACTTAGGATTCGACGAGCTTACTAAACCCTGTCACTGAAATTATTATGTGCGACCGACCCCATACCACACAGAAATTAGCGTTTGGGGTGCTGTCATAACTCCCTCATTACCTGTTTCCTGAGCTTCCGTGTTCATCTCAATCCGGAAGGAACTGCGGTGTTCTGTGTTGTCAGCAGGAGGCGCGGCGAAGCTCACCACGAAGGTCATTGGTGATATCCGTCACGACACACGTTGATATATAAACACCCCCGCTTCGACTGCACATCATTACCTGCTGCTGGGTCGTGGGGAAACGTGCTACTCTCTCATCCTCAAGACACTTCAAGAACTGTCATTGCTCGTGTGGTCGGCGCGAGGTAGACACACGCCTCCTAACCTCCCTTCGCGTTATTTCTGCGTCCATTCCTCGGTCTCAGTGCATTTAGACTGTGACATCTCTGAAAACTTGAACATCGCGGCACATCACACCCTCTAGAAGCCCGGAAAAGCCACTCGCTCATGATAAACATTGAAACGAAGCGCGAATAGATAAAAAGATTCAGACGTTTCGCGGTTGGATAAAATTACGTACTTTTATTTTGCGTAACTTCTGTACTTTACTCGATTGAAGAAGCTTTGTATGACTTGGTGCTGCACAGTGGAGTGCTGAAACATCTCTCTTTTGAGCCCCAAGCAAGTAATGGCACCAACCCCCACCATGGACCCGCTAACAGGGGAGGATGAGTGGCGTCGGATGGAGAGAGAGCACCCCGTGATGAGGATGACGAGGAACGATAAAGGTAGGTGTGATAAAAAAGGCTGATGCTTGAAAGAATGGTATTATTTTACAATAGAACCGAAATTCCCTACACAATTGGGAGTATGGTTTCTGTTTACCTTATTGGATTCTAGGAAACATTCTCTCAATGAGCTTCCGTCGCAAATAATTACTTTTGGAGATATGACGTACTTTATAGGGAGGCGTGAGACAAGTGTTTACGTGTGCCTCACTCTTCTTCCTCTTGTGACCTGCATCGCCTCTGTTTTTCCCTTGCCGCGGACACTTTTTTAATGCAGATTTGGCTTTAGTTAGGAGGTTAAAGCGTGGGAATAGGTTAGGTTAGTTTAGTGAATCAAAAGGTGGGGTTAGGTTAGTTTAATTTTCATATCTCCTATACACTCCTTCCTATTAAAAACATCTTATATCTCCGAAAGTAGTGATTTGCGACGGAAGCTCATAGAGAGAATGTTCCTTAGAATCCAATAAGGTGAACAGAAACCACACTCCCAATTGTGTAGGGAATTTCGGTCCTATTGTAAAAATTTACAGACAGAAAATTAGTCTGCATGTTGTTTATCTACGTTATTTACTTTGCCTCCTTATCATTCATTTGTTGTAGCTGCAGATAGACATACTGAATGTACACAAATCGTGTTGATTGAATTATGTCGTTTGTTGTGATTGAATGAAACTTTTTTTTCATATTACGAAAGTTGTGAATTTTCGGAAAACAGCATCCCGCGAATTTCAAGACTTTTTTTTTTTTTTAGATAATTTTGATGTGTTTATAAAGATTACGATGAGCAAAACGTAATGGAACGCTCGCTTAGTGCACGGGCATATTATTATATAGTCTGTTTATTTATTTCTAACATGAGTGTGGAAAGTTTGGGTTTGTGAATGATATTACGATGATGTGCGTTTCAGGTGTTCAACCTCAGCCTGCTTTATAGTAATGTTCGATAACTCATTTGCACCGCGCCTGCTTTTCTGCTCTGTTATTGATAGGCTATAGGCGTTTTCTGCGGGGGATTTCGCTTGCAAGCGAAAAAAATGTGATTGCTCAAATTTCGCTTGCTGTTCAATCATCCAGGGAAGATGATTGCCCGACCTGCAAGAATTTGTTGTTGTTGTTGTTGCGGCAGCAAGCGAAATGTTTGTTTGGGCACTATAAAATATATATGGGCACTATAAAAGTGACCGCTTGCAATCAATTTTTTTTCGCTTGCAAGCGAAATCCCCCGCAGAAAACGCCTTATGCTCTACAACCATGCTATATCAGTGTTCGTGCGTCACATTGCTTTGATGTGAATTATTGCCAGAAGGTTTACTTCAAGCCTTGGTCATGGTCGTAGGCAGTGGCGTACCGAGGGGGGGGGGGCATGCGGCCATGGCCCCCCCCTTTGGCAAAGAATAAATTTTAATAAATTATTGGCAGCGAGCGAACCATAAGACCCGTGGAACCAAGTTTCCGCCAAAAAGTGTATAAGTACTCCTAAATATTGTCGGATTGAGCTGAAATTTGACATGTATGTAGTGCTGTCAAAATCAATGGGGGTTGTCGGAAATATTTTTTTGCGTAAAACAAGCCCTTAATGAGTAATTAGCGTAAACTACTCCTAATTATTGTCGGATTGAGCTGAAATTCGACATCGAAGTAGTGCTGTCAAAATCAATGGGGGTCTGTGTAACAAACTTTTTTGCGTAAAACAAGCCCTTAATGAGTAATTCACTTAATGGGTTAATTGGCTGGAACGTGGCTCGCTGCCACGTTCCAGCCGCAAGAACTGAGCCAAAAGCAAAGGGGCCAGAGGCTGGTCGTCTATACTTGATAATATATAATATATATATATATATATATATATATATATATATATATATAATATTAAAATATATTGGCCCCCCCCTTTTCAATTTTCTGGGTACGCCACTGGTCGTAGGTACCGTAGGGTTGGATCTTTTCTTCACACCTCGTGCTGCGTGAATGAAAACTTCACGCTCGCTGCCTTTGCGATGCAGTGATAACCGCCACCTGCGCTTTGTCTTGTGTCACTACTCATGATTGTATCGGGCAGGCAGGCATAGAAGGCTGCAGATAGTTGCAACATTAAAGAAACCGCTGAAAACGAACATGCATATGAAAGACATTGATGAATAGAAAATCGAAGAACGTGGCAGCACAATAACTTTTTGAAGACGCTAATCGTGGCTTCTGCGAGTGTCATAGAATTCTAGACTATTCAAGGGAGACTTGCTCAAAGCTTCATTGCCTCTGCGAGTTCTGCAGACCAGGGAATATCAATATTGTCCAGGCTCATTGCTGGTAGCGGTGTTCTCACTGCTCTTGAATGAGCCGTCTGTGATGTTGTTTTCTTCCGTAATCCAAAGGGTTGTGCAGTAAAAGCCTTGTTTACTATTCTATTCTTCGTGTATATTTTGAAATAATTGGCTGAAATTATTACGATTTATATTCCTACAGTATTTGTTACGGGAAAATATAATGTTTATCAATATTTCTACAAACGCTGTATTTACAAGGTCTATTCTCACATTGGTTCGCTGGTGGTTGTGTCACATAGCTGGACCCAAGTACTGGCTGCCATAGTGTGACTGCCTGGCAGCAGTGCCGTAAATATCACCCACAGAGGCCTTCATGAGCTCCAGTCAGTTTTTGGTGAGAGAGAGAGAGAGAGAGAGAGAGAGAGAGAGAGAGAGAGAGAGAGAGAGAGAGAATCAGGAATGTATTCAAAAACTGAAAAAAAACGAAAGGGTAAGAAAAGAAAATAGCAGCAAACAGTGTGTGTGTGTTTCCAACTCAATCATATTGGTGAATGTGTTGCATTCTCATCTGGCTATTGGAACTAGCATAACGTAGCAAGGAAACTGTCCTTATGCAAATTTCGTATACCAGGCGGCAGGTGCCTGCACGGAGGCCCTGCTGCTGTCACCCGTTGGCGTCGATAGGGTAACTCTGTCGGCTGTGTCGACCTGGAGTCAACATGAACACGACTATTGCAAGTAGAAACTAGGAAATTGTAAAGTTTATGCATTATTGCAGATCACAGGGTTTTGTGAATTATTTACATTTATGCATATAGATAATATGGTAACCACCAGGCAATGGTTAAGTTGATGTAGATCAGTGAGGATTATGAGTTATGACTATGCTTGGATGATGTATGTATGTCATTCTTTGTGTTTTCTTTTAGATAGTTTTTAGTATAGAAATATCGCCCTCTTTTCTTGTTAATGCATTTAGTATTGTTATTTTTACTTGGACAAAGTGTATCATATTTTTTTTGGTTTTTTGTTATGACGTTAAAAATTCTGTAAAAACTTTATCAATAAACTACTACTACTATGTATGGAGGGTGTCAGTACTAGGGTCAGGCCAGTCAATGACAAGGCCCGGACACACTTGCCCCCAAACATTGCTCGAAGCAGTGTCGTAAACGTGTTCGCATGCTGTTCGAAACACCGTTGTCCCGAACATGCTCGAAACATGGTTCGGAAACATGTTCGTAGCTCTGGTGTGGACGTTTATGCCGAACTTTATTGTAGTAGAACATATAAGTACGTGTGCACATCGATAGCACCATTGTTGCAGCTGCGGCCACCTGCTAGATAATCACCCGCTGACATTGTGATGAGTACTGTTACAGATAAGTGTTCGTGTGGACTTTATGCTGGCTATTTAAAAAAAACTTATATATAGGTTATTGTTAATCAAACTCGGAAAATTTACAAGGGTATATCGCATTTTATTATGCGAACAACCCACCACTTCGAAAATACTGGGCACGCTACCTTAGAAATATAGGTAACATATTGATTATCAGTTCATAAGTGAGGAAGCACGGAATATAACATTTAAAATTGAATAAGCTAAAAAAAAAGGGGGGGGGGTAAAAAGAGGAAGGTAAAATATTTCTTAATGTGGAATATTTCAATAGTGTCATTAGTATTACTTATAAATGAAAGAAAAGAGACTGTTCATATGATGTTAGATTGTTTCAGCTCTCAGTAATTTGCAAGAAGAGAAGAGTTGAGGGAGAGAGGGAGGGAGGGAGGGAGGGAAGAAAGGTCGAGAGGGAGTGCATTGACGTCACTGATTGGAACGACTCTCTCTCTCTCTCTCTCTCTCTCTCTCTCTCTCTCTCTCTCTCTCTCTCTCTCTCTCTCTCTCTCTCTCCCCCCCCCCCAAGCAGTGGTCGATATTGTCATTCCCAATTTCCAAAAAGTCACTCAATCCTTTTCTCTATTCTATCTTTCACTTTTTTATTGTAGTTGTAGTCATTTCACTATATAACAAAAATCATACTGGCAGTGTTGCGATAAGAGCGGGTTCACTTTGTCCTCGGCCGCCCCCCAATCACCCAGGGTCACTAACAGATGCGTGTGATGGTGTAGTGTTATCTCGGGGTCTTGTCGTTAGGGAGGCGGATCAGGTGGCTTATCTAGAAGGTTTTTGTCATGGACGAAGCTGGTGATTAAGGTGATAACAGGAATTATTGACGTTAGTGTTGTTAGATTAGGCTGCGTTACCCAGGGCCTTTGTTATGATTTTGAAAGGCGGGAAAGGATAGTCCAAATTGTGTTGTTATTGCTTTCATATATTCTAGGATATTATTATTATTATTATTATTATTTGTTATTATTATTTTGTTTTGTTTTGTTATATATTCTAGGTCAGATAGGTATAGTGTTGTTATTTGTCTTTTGTTACAATTTTGAATATGATAGGATAGGCTACATTGCGGTTTTTTTTCGATTCATTTTTTTTCCGAGCGTGAGTGATAATGAGTATTCGTTGATTGCAAGACAGTTCCTGAATATGTATTGCCTTAAGTTATCTACCCTTTAACCCCTTGAGACCCAGAACATAATTTCCATTGTAATTTGGGTACCATTTGACGATTTTTAGTGAATATAAGCAATATTTTATAGCTATGACCTGTTTAGTATCCTTGTCGACTAACTAATTTGGTATATTCAGTTACTTTTCGTAATTTTATGGCTCGACAACAGACAATTTTATATAGCACAGGAAAGATCTGGGCGTGAAGGGGTTAAGAGGATTGATTGGTGGCTTATGAAGACTTGTTATGCTTGTTATGAGGAAGAGGAGGAAAGAATAATTATGATAACTTAAAATATATAAAAAGTTAAGAAATTGTTATCAGCTAGAGTGAAGATAAACATTGCTCTTGGAATGTATGAATGTTGAAAGGGTTCTGTTTTTGAAATATTATGGATGGTTGTAGTGTTTCTAAAATACTATTATTTTGTTCACTAGGATAGCCATGTTGTGTATGTATGTATGTATGTTTGTATTACGTATAAAGGTGTTTGTATATTTGAAGCTGAAGGTATAAGTTGATAAGAAAATCAGAAACCTAAGGAAGAAATATAAGAAATAACCTACAGGCTCAAACGTAAAAAAAGGAGAAAAAAAAGTGAAACAGAGCATGCGTAACAAAAAAAAAATGAAAAAAAAAATCATACAGGTGATGGTTTATAGTGACTACAGACCACCACTATCATCATCATCATCATCATTATCATCATCATCGGAATCACTGTCACCACCATATCCGCTTCCGGCTGTGTGCAGGATGGAAAAAATATATGAGAAGACGAAGAAGAAAGAAAAGGAAAAAAAGATACAAAGGTGCCGAACGTTTCAGTCAAGTAATTCACACTATTCAAAACTCCTTCAGTAAACTAGAAACCGTGACTTGAGTAATGGGAACCAGCAGTCAAAGAATAGGAAAGAGTGAAGGAAAAGGGGTTGATTGAACCACTCAGCCTAACCCCTTGAAACCCAGCACGTAATTTCTATTGTAATTTGGGTACCATTAGACGATTTTTAGTGAATATAGGCAATGTTTTATAGCTATGACCTGTTTGTATCCTTGTCCACTAACTAAAATGGTATATTCAGTTACTTTTCGTGATTTTATGGCTAACAACGTACGAATTTTATAGCAATGCAAAGATCTGGGTGTGAAGGGGTTAACTATTGCGCCATTTAGTTCATACTCGATTTTGGAATTGAATAAAAGAAGTAACTTGAGTAATGACAACCAGCAGTCAAAGAACAGGAAAGAGTGGAGGAAAAGGGTGTAGATTGGACCACTCGCCTTATTGCGCCATATAGGTCATATTCGATTATAAAAGTGAAAGAGATCCGCGCACGTAGAGCAAATGCTAAATATTCTACCGTTCTGATATTCACCCCTGTATTGGAAAGTTAGAAATTGATTGAACTATACCCTTTGTGAAGCTCAACATTTTCTTTACATAACTACACACGTATTTATGTTCCTCGCACGTAGAGCAAATGCTAAATATTCTACCGTTCTGATATTCACCCCTGTATTGGAAAGTTAGAAATTGATTGAACTATACCCTTTGTGAAGTTCAACATTTTCTTTACATAACTACACACGTATTTATGTAAAGCAACTGTAAAGCTTCACACAGGTGTTAGTGTAATTTCCAAGTATTTGATGCAGGGGTAATGAATATTTATGTCATTGTTACTCAAGAATATCCCTTTCCTACTTATAAATGTAATTGCCTTTATTTCATGCGGTATTTTCCTGAATTAGACCAGTCCATGAGTGACATAATCTAAAGGTGAACCGTATATATAAAGTATAGACGAAGAAGGTTGGTGCTAGTTTCCGTAGATACTCTGGAAATTACGCTCTTTGTCTTCCCCTCTTCCTGAAGAACAAAGAAGTAAATGAACACATGAATAACTAGAAAAAATACTTAAAAAAATCACCACTCGCCTGGGCATCCTTTGGTTGAGAGTAGATATATATACATACACAATACATATACATCTATGAGTGGGCGAAGATACCCACCTGCTGCATGAACCTCGCCTTTCGACTGCGACTGCACGTGCGCCAGAAGGCACCAGGGGGCAGCACGAGCCTCAGGTCAAAGCCATCACAGGTGTCACTATAAAAATCCAGCCTGCGCCACCACGGGCGAGGGCCACCCATCACAGCCCTCCAGAATGTGCAGGGCCGACCACCTGAGTCCTCAAGGAAAAAGAGAATAGCCAACAGGCGCTATAGATTCCAACGTAAAAAACAGAAAAAGAAGAAGTTTTGTTGGCATTCATACACTGATCAGCTGATTCGCATGTCAACAAAGCTAGATAGCAACGAAAGCCCTCGCGGACGTTGCCCTATACATCTCCCGGTGCGATAACGTGAACTTAGATACGCTGTCGAGAAGCGCACAAACTGGGACTAACCAAAAAAAACCAGATGTAGGAACATGAACAAAATGAAAGTAGGAAAACAATTAATATTCTCTGATCGAAAGGTTCAATATTCTTATATATAACAGGCGGAAAAACCGGGACTGACAAAGCGAAAAAAGAGACGAAAGAACATGAAAAAAATTCTAGGAAAATAATTACATATTCTTTGAGCGAAACATTCCATGATTCAACGACCCCGTTATGCTGCTGGTTTCGGGGAATCTCCTCAATCTAGGAAAACTTTTATACCTCTGTGGTCTGTTCAAGGATTTCCCCAGCGTGTGGTGTGGTGTAATGTAGGTCCGAGGCAGGGAAGCGAGACAGAGAAGTTGTTTTTATACTTTATTTACATCTATTACAGTTTAACATAAGCAAAAAAGCAAACAAAGGATAACAAAATATATATATAGTACATAAAAACAGCAATAGATGAGCGATAGAGAAGTGATCGGCGTGACGTAAAAAATAATGCCTCTTTGTCCTCCGTGTGTTGACGTCGGTTGGTTGGCGGGAAGGTGACCCGAACATACGTATAAGAATAAACGACCTACTTACCTACCTAAACGACGTAGTACCTAAACTTGAACGACAGAAGACAGTCATCTCTCTAAATAAGGTTGTTTTAACGTGTTTGTTTGTCACTTTGTCTTTATAACTCATGTGTTTATTTTGTTATTGCTATCGATCTCTTGCGCTCTTGACATACCATAACAATTAAATGGTAAAGAAATTAATATCCTTCTTATGTTTAATTATTCTCTATTACTACTACTACTACTACTACTACTATACTACTACTACTACTACTACTACTACTACTACTACTACTACTAACTATACTACTACATACTACTATACTACTACTGCTACTATATACTACTACTACTACGACTACTACTACTACGTACTACTACTACTATACTACTACTACTACTACGGTACTACTACTACTACGGTACTACTACTACTATACGGACTACTACTACTACTACTATACTATACGGTACTTACTACTACTACTACTACTTACGTACTACTAACTTTACTACTCACTACTACTATACTACTACGGTACTACTCTACTACTACTACTACTACTACTACGGTACTACTACTTCTACTACTTCTACTACTACTATACTACTACGGTTTCTACTACTACTATATACTACTACTACGGTCTACTACTATCTACTACTCTACTACGGTACTACTACTACTACTACTACTATACTACTACTACTACTACTACTACTACTACTATACTATACTACTACTACTATACTACTACTACGTACTACTACTACTTACTACTACTTTACTACTACTACTACTTACTACTACTACGTACTACTACTACTACTACTACTACTACGGTACTACTTACTATACTACTACTACTACTACTACTTTCTTATACTACTACGGTACTACTACTACTACTACTACTACTCTACTACTACTCTACTACGATACACTACTAACTATATACTACTACTACTACTACTACTACTA
>JACEEZ010001360.1:282500-287500 GCA_016584305.1 Chionoecetes opilio
TTTTGCCCCCTTGTGTTGTCTATCGTGTTCATGCGTTCATTAGTTTCATTACTTCTTGAATTTCCTTGTTTTATTTATTCATATATTTAATGATTTACATATTTTTTTTTTTTTTTATGTTTTTTTCTTTATTCATTGTTTTCTGTATTTGGAGTGTCATGAGATTGATTTATTGCTCGATTATGCTCTTTCTCTTTTCTCTTTCTCTTCTCTCTTTCTCTTTCTCTTTCGTCTCTCTCTCTCTCTCTCTCTCTCTCTCATTCTCTCTCTCGTACTAAGCTCATGTTTCTCATTTTTCGCTTCTCTCTTTTTTTTCTCTTTTTCTCATTCCATTTCTCTTGTACTCTTTCTCTTTCTAGTCCTTCGCTTTTCTTCTTCATCTTCCTCTCGTTTTTCCCTCTGTCTCTCTTCTTCTCATGCGTCTCATCTCTTCATCTCTCTCTAATTCTCCTTTATCTCTATTCTTCTCTTCTTCTATCTCTCTATTTCTCTCTTGTTTCTCTCTCTTCTCTCTTCTCTGCTCATCTTAGCTCTCGTTCTTCTCTTGCTCATCTCATCTCCTCTCTCTCTCTCTCTCTCTCCTCTCTCTCCTCTCTCTCTCTCTCTCTCTCTCTCTCTTCTCTCTCTCTTCTCTCTTTCTTTCTCTTCTCTCTTTCTTCTCTTTCTCTCTTTCTTTCTTTCTTTCTCTTCTCTCTCTCTCTTCTCCTCTCTCTCTCTTCTCTTTTCTCTCTCTCTCTCTCCTCTCTCTCTCTCTCTCTCTCTCTCTCTCTCTCTCTCTCTCTCTCTCTCTCTCTCTCTCTCTCTCTCTCTCTCTCTCTCTCACACTCACACACAAAGCAAAGCAAAGCAAATGGAATGCGACTATTTTCATATTGTATTATTAAATAGTTAAAATAAAATAAAATAAAATCATAAAAAATGAATTATTTTATATTGCTGCGTGATTTTTGGGTTTTGTATATTAGTAATCGTAACTGTATTTTTTTTTTGTATTAATTTTCTTCATTTCCTTATTGTCTTAATGTGTTTGTTTGTCCTTGATCATCATAGCATTTGTTTTCTCTTCCTGATTTCACTTTGCTTTGTCTTCCTTCCTCTTCCTCTTCCTATTCTCTTCCTATTCCTCTTCCTATTCCTCCCTCTTCCTATTCCTCTTCCTCTTCATTTGTATTCATCCAGTCTTCCGTTTTTCATTTCACCTTGGTCTAGTTTCGGTATCAGTTAATGTGAGCAATAAATAGCACATTATTCCCTCTGTTGTAAGCCAGTAAGCGAAGGCCAGAGACCCCTTGAGACCCAGAACGTAATTTCCATTGTAATTTGACCACCATTAGACGATTTTTAATGCATATAAGCAACATTTTATAGATATAACCTGTTTAGTATCCTTGTCCACTAGCTAATGTGGTATATTCAGTTACTTTTCGTAATTTTATGGCTCAACAACAGACGATTTTTAGTGAATATAAGCAATATTTTATAGCTATGACCTGTTTAGTATCCTTGTCCACTAGCTAATGTGTATATTCAGTTACTTTTCGTATTTTATGGCTCAACAACAGACGATTTTTTAGTGAATAGAAGCAATATTTTATAGATAGACCTGTTTAGTATCCTTGTCCACTAGCTAATGTGGTATATTCAGTTACTTTTCGTAATTTTATGGCTCAACAACAGACGATTTTTAGTGAATATAAGCAATATTTTATAGATATGACCTGTTTAGTATCCTTGTCCACTAGCTAATGTGGTATATTCAGTTACTTTTCGTAATTTTATGGCTCAACAACAGACGATTTTTAGTGAATATAAGCAACATTTTATAGCTATGACCTGTTTAGTATCCTTGTCCACTAGCTAATGTGGTATATTCAGTTACTTTTCGTAATTTTAATGGCTCAACCACGATTATAACCAGAAAGATTGTAATAAGAGCATTGAAAGGTCTAAGTGATGCGATGAGGAAGAAGGAAGGAGGAGAGGAAGAATAATGTGATTATGATGGATTAATATGATTTGTAAATAGGTTAGTCTAATTATAAAGGAGCGAAGGACAATTTTCAATTTTTGCTCCTATGTGCTTGCTGGATGTAATTAAAAGGGTGAAATATTCGATATTCCAATTTATATGATGCGTCAATCCAATGAAGACACAAAATTACCTATTTGATTTATTGTAACCTAGTAGACTGCTTGGGTTCCAAGGAGGGAGCGATAATTAAGCTTGAAATTTGTCGCGTCATCTCTCCAGTTACTTGCTTTTTCGCTAAACTAGGATGATGGGCTACAAGCAAACTTATACGCTCTACCTACTCTCTCTCTCTCTTCTCTCTCTCTCTCTCTCTCTTTCGTCTCCGACCTCCTCTTTTCTACCTCTTCTCTCTCTTCCTTAAAAGCTTTTCGCTGAAACTTACTTAATCTACGATCGTACTTTATCTCTCTCTCTCTCTCTCCCCTTCTCTCTCTCTCTCTCTCTCTCTCTCTCTTTTTCTCTCTCATCTCTCTCTCTCTCTCTCTCTCTCTCAAAAGCTTTAAATCGCAGTGAATAAAAAAAACTATACGCTCTTCTCTCTCTCTCTCTCTCTCTTCTCTCTCTCTCTCTCTCTCTCTCTCTCTTCCTCTCTCTCTCTCTTCTCTCTCTCTCTCTCTCTCTCTCTCTCTCTCTCTCTCTCTCTCTCTCTCTCAAAAGCTTTATCGCAGTGAGAAAAAAATACTACTCTCTCATTTTCTTTTTTTAAGTGTCAAATTATCGATAAATATATTTTCGGTGCTAACGAGGAGACGGTCGATTAAAAAAGGTCTCATTAACATTAATTACCTCTCATTAGGTATTACATATTTTCTGTATTTAACATTATTGATCTTCTACTTTATTTTCTTTCTCCGATATCATACTTTTATAATCTGTTTATTGTTATCATTTGTTCCTATTCTAACATTATTCACAATTATATCATTTATTTAAGTGTTCTTCCTTCACTCCCCACTGCTAGACTCATTTTTTGTATTAATATTATTTTTAGTACTACCAGTAAGACGCCTTAATCGCCGAAGGACGAGCGAGCCCGTAGAAACCCGCCGCACGTGCGCACGTGCGGCGTCACCCGGAGTTTGACCTGTGTGACATTGCTAGGTGTGTGGTCTCAAACCACACACCAAATTTCAACTTAGTCGGTACAGCCGTTTCTCAGCTATAGCAAGATAACTTTATCTGACACCCCTCACGCGGCACGCGCCATGCTGACCCCTCACGTGAGACAAAACATGTCAAGCACAAATAGGGATTGAATGGGGCTATCAGATGGCGAAGACCGCTTGTCAATCGGAAGCGGGATTCCAAAGATATAAGCTCCTGAAAAGCGTGACGGTCGGTCGGGTCGGGTCGGGTCGGTCGGGTCGGGTCGGCCGCTTATCCCGGAAAAATCCCGTATCCAGTGAGGACTGGCGAGCGCTTCGCGCTCGCTCGTAATAAGCTCCTGAAAAGTGTGATGGTCGGTCGGGTCGGGTCGTCCGCTTATATGTGAGAAAAATCCCGTATCCAGTGAGGACTCTCGAGCGCTTCGCGCTCGCTCGTAATAATAGGGGTAGATATGATACACCCTTAATAGGGGTATATATAATATACCCCTAATAATCTCCTGAGAGATACTTTAATAAATTATGTGAAAATACCTGGATCTTATATATAGGTTTGGTGAGGTTAGATTATATGTTCAAAATATTTTTTTTGCCAATGAAATGATTAGTCGTCGAGGAAACATTACTAGGGTAACAACAAACAAACGTTAAGCTGGAGGTGTTTTACCTAGTGATATAATAGTTAGGTCAAAAAAAGGGTACACCTTGAATTTCAGTAAAAAATCATATTTTCTTAAATAACTCGGAAACTATGAGGTTAACAGGATATGCTTATGTCTCTTGGTTTAGAGAATATTTGTGTTTGTGTGATACTCGTAATGGAAACTGAATTATTGTTCAAACTAGCATTTAATTTTTTTGTATCGAAATAGTGCTTTTTTCTTTTTAGCTCTTTTCTTGTCGGCTCCAATAAACAGGAACTACCTCGTGTATAGTCTCGCGGCCTCTTGTAGCTTCCTTATTTCCTTATGTTCTTATGATATTTACTCCTTTGTATATCTGTCTTTCTTCCATTTCTCCAGCAAATTGTGCATGATTTTAGGTGCGAGTATGCGAAGTAATGCAAGGAAAATATTAATATGCTAACACGTATATTTCTTTCCTTAACAGGGTTTTTTTCCCTTTCGTGTTTACTTATAACGAAAAATCTCCCTGGCTTGCTCTCCGCGCCACGCAGACGCCACGCGTGGCCGGGGCGCGGAGGTTTTTCCCTTTCGTGTTTACTTATAACGAAAAATCTCCCTGGCTTGCTCTCCGCGCCACACAGACGCCACGCGTGGCCGGGGCGCGGAGGTTTTTCCCTTTCGTGTTTACTTATAACGAAAAATCTCCCTGGCTTGCTCTCCGCGCCACGCAAGAACGCCACGCGGCCGGGGCGCGGAGGGTGCCGGGGTAGGACCCTGTCGTTGCCACCGACTGGGATCAAATTTTCACTCAGTCCTTTTGACTTTTCTCAAACGAAGCGGCGGATCTTGCACATGACAGCCAGCCACGTGGAGCACACCGGTCAGCCCTCAGGAGTGCCGGGGACACCCTGACGTGGGCCTTGTCCTGCTGCTGGTATTCCTGCTTTTCCAGCCACTTCAGGATGTCATCAAGTCTGGGGGAGGAATTGTGCCTCGCCTGGTGGCACAGCAGCTGCAGCTGGCCGCGGCCCTCCGTCACAGCCTCGCACAGTCGCCGGCTTGCTGCGTCTGCCTCGTGCTCTGCCTTCTGCCGCAGGTTGACAGCGTCTTTCAGGTTGCGACCCAGGGAGCCGGTCACCTCGATGGCCTGGACGTGGGCCTCGAGTACCAGCCGCTGCTGCTCGGCGACCTCATCCTCCAGAAGCAGGACCTCCTTCTCCAGGGTGATCCGTGCTT
>JACEEZ010001360.1:302500-315000 GCA_016584305.1 Chionoecetes opilio
CTTAACTTGCCTAATACTAACCTGAATGAACCTACGCTTTACCTATGGGTTTGACCTTTACCTGCTTATTAGGTCAGCAAGGTAGATGGGTAGGCCTGTCGTAGGTTGTTTCTGTTAGGCCTACAGGAGAGAGAGAGATAGAGAGATAGAGAGAGAGAGAGAGTGGCCAAGGTGTGATGGTTCAAAATCAGGTTACAACACACACACACACACACACACACACACACACACACACACACACACACACACACACACACACACACACACACACACACACACACACACGCGCTATTATGTTCTATTTTGTTATTCTTTCCTTCATTAATTTAAGTTTTATTCATCTATTCATACATTCTCCTCCTCCTCCTCCTCCTCCTCCTCTCCTCCTCCTCCTCCTCCTCCTCCTCCTCCTCCTCCTCCTCCTCCTCCTCCTCCTCCAAATGCAAAATAAATCGTTAACTGAAATACAGCAGGAAAAGGATCTAGGTGTCATCATCAGTAATGATCTGAAAACCAGTCCGCATTGCCTAGCTGCCAGTAAAAAGGCAAATATAATGTTGGGCTTTATTAAACGCAGCTTTGAACATAAAACTCCGAAAGTAATGACACGATTATACACGTCCTTGGTTAGGCCGCACTTGGAATATGCCGTTCAATTCTGGTCGCCCTGTTTCGTAAAAGACCAAGCCAAATTGGAATCAGTGCAAAGAAGAGCAACCAAACAAATTCCATCTCTGCGAAATTCATCTTATGAAGAGAGACTGCGGAAACTTAATATGTTTTCCTTAAAGGATCGTAGAATCCGTGGGGACTTGATAGAAACCTTTAAGATCCTAAAAGGTTTTGATGTCATTAATCAAGAGAACCTATTCGAGCTTTCAACTCAAGTGACAACAAGAAATAATGGTTTAAAACTAAACGGTCGCATCACCGATCTCCGTAAAAATTATTTCAATGTTAGAGTCGTTGATCGATGGAACAAGTTACCAGCAAATGTTGTCGGAGCCAACACAATAACTACATTCAAAAACAGACTTGACGCGCACTGTAAAGTAAATGGGTATTAATAGTGCGAATTCGTATCTAGTCCCCCGTATCAATTAGTTGTAGTGGTAGTGGTAGTTGTAGTTAGTATTTTTCATATCCTATCTTTCTGCACTATGAAACTTCCATGTTCCTATCCTTTTTAGGGACATGGTATCCTTTTCCAACTGTTTTCTTACAAGTAGTTGATAGTTAGTAGTATGTAGTTCAGCAGATACCCTCGTCATGGACCAATAGGTCTCCTGGTGTCTGTTACTCCTATGTAATCCTATGTAATCCTCCTGCTCCTCATCATTACGAAACACTTTCACTCATACCTTCATCTCTCTCTCTCTCTCTCTCTCTCTCTCTCGTTCTCTCTCTCCTCTCTCTACTCGTCTCTTCTCTCTCATCTCTCTCTCCTCTCTCTCTCTCTCTCTCTCTCTCTCGCCCGTCAGGGTGGCAAGGTTGGTAGAGACGTGACCTCGCAATGTGCAGCGTCCCTGCGCATTCGGTCAGCGGTTCGAGTCCGCCTAGTTCGTGCTGACGTGGCGGCGCTTTGTATAGTCCTATAACCTTGTAGTTGGTACTTGCAAAGTGTCTAGATAGGATGAAAATCTTCTCTCTCTCTCCTCTCTCTCCTCTCTCTCTCTCTCTCTCTCTCTCTCTCTCTCTCCTCGGCCTTCCTTTCCCAGCTCCTCCCTTCCCTTCAGCCTGTCCCTCGCCCGCTACCTTGATTTGTTTACCTGATGACTGTTTACACATGTCACCTGTGTGTGTGTGTGTGTGACTGTGTGTGTGTGTGTGTGTGTGTGTGTGTGTGTGACTGTGTGTGTGTGTGACTGTGTGTGTGTGTGTGTGTTTTGAAGCATGGCATCTTTTTGGCACTTACAGCTAGCATGTGAGTGTGGTGTGTGTGTGTGTGGTGTGTGTGTGTGTTGTGTGTGGTGTGTGTGTGTGTGTGTGTGTGTGTGTGAGGGAGGTAGGGAGGGAGGGGGGGGGTGGACTAGGGGTGGGTGGATACTGGCCGCGCCACACACACACACACAAAACAAACACACACACACACACACCACACCCCCACACACACCCCACACAACACACAACCAACACACACAAAAAAAAAAACAGAGAGAGAGAGAAAAGAGAGAGAGAAGGAGAGAGGGGAGAGAGGAGAGAAAGATTCATGCGAGTACTTTTGGATGTTTTACCCCCTCCCTTCCTTTTCCCCCTCCTCCCCCTCCTCCTCCTCCTCCTCCCCCTCCCCCTCCCCCTTTCCTCCTCCTCCTCCCCCCCTTTCCCCTTTCCCTTTTCCTTCCCCTTCCTCCTCCTCCTCCCTCCTCCTCCCTCCCTCCTCCCCCTCCTACTACTATACTACTACTACTCTACAAAACTACTACTAATACTACAATTACTCCCCAACTACCCCTTTTTCTTTATCATCAAAATTTATTTCACCATCCTCCTCCCCCTTCCTCCTTCCTCCTTTTTTCCCTTGCAGTGCCCTTTCTCCCTGCTACTTTGCTGGTGTTGACGGAAAAAGAAAAAAGAAGAAAGAGAGGAGAGGAAAAGGAGAGAGAGAGAAGAGAGAGAGAGAGGGGAGAGAGAGGGGGAGAGAGGGGGAGAAAAAGAGAAAAAGGGGGGGAGCTATATTTGGTAGTCTTCCCTTCTTTCCCTTCTCGTTTTCTCAAATAATGTCTAGCGGATTATTATTTATAGTATGAAATCTTTGTCCTCTTCTCCATTCCTTTTAAATTACGTTAAGGTGATTTTTAGTGTTAAATCGTCCTCTTCTTCTTCTTCTTCTTCTTCTTCTTCTTCTTCTTCTTCTTCTTCTTCTATGAAATAAAACGTTCTTCCTCTCTATCATTTATTTGTACTCTCTAGTATAGTAATAGCCCCCTCTATAAATTTTTTTTTTCTTCTTTTATATAAAAATTTTTTTTGCTCCTGGTTCATTATCATCAAAAATTTCCCTTTTTTTTCTTTCTCTTGCATTTACTTTCATTTTTCTAAATCATAATATATTAATTTATATCTTCTTTATCATCATCATCTCCCCCTCCTCCTCCCCCCATCATCACCCCCTCCTCCTCCCCCCCTTCCCCCCTCCCCCCCCACTCACCCCCCCCCCTCCTCCCCCATCATCTCCCCCTCCTCCCCCCCCATCATCCCCCCCCCCCTCCCCCCCCATCCCCCTCCTCCCCCCCCTCCCCCCTCCTCCCCCCCATCATCTCCCCCTCCCCCCCCTATCCCCCTCCCCCTCCCCCCCTCATCCCCCCTCCTCCCCCCCCTCATCACCCCCCCCCCTCCCCCCATCATCCCCCCCCCTCCCCCCCCATTCACCCCCCCCTCCTCCCCCCATCATCCCCCCTCCTCCTCCTTCCTGCGCGACTTTTTTTGAAGTAGTTTGCCCCTTTGGGTTTGCAAACGCCATTAGGTTTATTTCTGTTGATTCCTTTTTTATGCTTTTGAAACCCCTCCCCTTTTCCTCTTCTTCTTCCTCTTAGGTCATTCAAGGGCGAAGATGACACATTTTTTCCCTCCTCTTCCTCCCTTCGTCTCGTTCTTATCCCTTCGTTGTCTCAAATCTTCCTTCATTTCCCTGCTTTTTGACCTTCATCTTATCGCTTTTCTCGGTCCCCTTTTCTTTCCTTTTAATTCGTTTTCACTCAGAGAGAGAGAGAGAGAGAGAGAGAGAGAGAGAGAGAGAGTGTTATCACCTATAGTCACCGTATATTATCAGTTGAAGGGCTAGAAGTACCTTTTATATTCCTTCCTCCTCTCCTCTCTTCCCATCCCTTCCCTTCCCTTCCCTTCCCTTCCCTTCCTTTCTCCTCCTTACCCTTCCCTTCCCTTCCCTTCCCTTCCCTCCCCTCCCTTTATTCTCCCTTCCCTTCCCTTTCCCCTTTCCTTTCCTTTCCTTCCCTTCCTTCCCATCCCTTCCCATCCTTCCCTTATCCCTTCCCTTCCCATCCCTTCCCTTCCTTCCTTCCCTTTCCCATCCCTTCCCTTCCCTTCCATCCCTCCCTTCCCTTCCTTCCTTACCCTTCCCTTTCCCTTCCCTTCCCTTCCCTTCCCTTCCCTTCCCTTCCCATCCCATCCCTTCCCCTTCCCTTCACCTTCCCTTCCCTCCCTTTAATTCTCCCTTCCCTTCCCTTCCTTCTTCTCCTTTCCCTTCCCATCCCTTCCCTTTCCCTTCCCTTCCCTTCCCTTCCATTCCCATCCCATCCCTTCCCTTCCTTACCCTTCCCTCCCTCTTCTACACATTTTCTCCTTGCTTTTACTTTCACCCTTTCGTTATTTCTACATTTTCCTATCCTACTATCCCTCTTACTCTCTACTTCTATCCTACATTACTTCTTCCCTTACGCACATTTTGCTCTATCCTATTTTCTTCACCTTATCCTTCTTTTCCTTTCCTCCATTCTGTCTTTCCTTCGTATCTCATGTGATCAGTTCTAAAAATATGTAAAAAATATAGTGATTGTATACTTTTAGAGCTTTATTTATACCTCTCTCTCTCTCTCTCTCTCTCTCTTCATCTCTCTCTCTCTCCTCTCTACTCTCGTTTCTCTCTTCTCTCTCTCGCTCCGCTCGCTCGCTCCCACGCTACGCATCACTCACTCCCACTCCACTCACTCACTCACTCACATCACTCACTCACTCACTCACTCACACTTCACTTCACTCCTCACTCACTCCACTCACTCACTCACTCACCACTCACTCACTCACTCACTCCACTCACTCACTCACATCACTCACTCACTCACTCACTTCTCTCTCTCTCTCTCCTCTCTCCCTCTCTCTCTCTCCTCTCTCTTCCTCATCTCTCCTCTCTCTCTCTCGTATTTTTGTCTGTAAACAAATATTAAGGAAAAGGTTTAGTCGTCATTGCCTACCTCTACAGCATCCATCCTGTTATTGTCCTGACGTAAAATCCCACAGTAACTGATTTTATCTTTGTATTTACCAAGCCACTTACGGATCTTGTTTACCTACGTGTTATATCTTGTTGTTTAGTTGTAGCTTGTAGGTATCATGGTTTATTTTTCATCTGTCAATCAGTCAGTCAAAGTCAATCTATCTATCAAAGCCTTCATCTATTTCTCTATCCATCTACTTAACAATATGTCTAACGATTTGTTATTATGTGTGTGTGTGTGTGTGTGTGTGTGTGTGTGTGTGTGTGTGTGTGTGTGTGTGTGTGTGTGTTTATTTACCTAGTTGTATTTACCTAGTTGTAACATACAGGAAAAGAGCTATATATGCTCGTACTGTCTCGTCTCCAAATCTACTATTATCCAGTTTGCCTTTGAAGTCCTGAATACTTCTTGCATTGTGTGTGTGTGTGTGTGTGTGTGTGTGTGTGTGTGTGTGTGTGTGTGTGTGTGTGTGTGTGTGTGTGTGTGTGTGTGTGTGTGTGACTGTGTGTGTGTGTGTGTGTGTGTGTGTGTGACTGTGTGTGTGTGTGTGTGTGTGTGTGTGTTGTACAAAGAACACAAGATGAAGTAAGAAAGATTTCGTAACTCGCAGTTCACAACACAACGCATTAACTGTTTTAACGGGCTATTACATAATTTGGGACTAGAGGTTTTACTGAACAACTCTTCCTAACTTCCAACTCGCTTAACTTCCTAACAGTGTTAATTAACAACACTGTTAGGAAGAGAAAGTGAAGAGGAGAAGGAGGAGGAGGGGTGGCAGATGAAGGTTAGTGGTATCTCTCTAGTGCAAACAGCTATGTATACAAAATCATCAAATGGAAGCTTAAATCACACTTGTGTACAAATAGCTTTACTTTTACCTTCAGATACCACGTTGAAGGTGTTTTGTGGTTGTGTAAAGCGTGGATAAAGTATAGTAGTAAAGGAAGGTGTTAGGGTGTTAGGGTGTTAGGGTGTGAAGATGGCGTAACTAGACAAGCGGAATGCAAGGATGAAGACGAGATTGGCGACAAGATAGACTAGATAGATTAGATAGACTAGACTAGACTATAGATAGATTGGCGACAAGTTACAGCGAAACACACACACACACACACACCCACCCACACACACACACACACACACACACACACACACACACACACACACACACACACACACACAATACTACATGCTATTCTTCTTCATGACTAACGAAATGAAAATGATCTTGGAATTGACTTAAAAATAATTGTTAGTAGGGGAGAGCGGGGCAGGTTGCATCATTGCCTCTAACTCGCATGTTATCTATCACACGTACGTACATCGTCTTAATACTACTACTACTACTACTATACAATAAACTACTACTACTACTACTACAACTACAACAAGAATAATAATAATAATAATAAAAAAGTTAATGCGAGTTAGAGGCAATGATGCAACCTACCCCGCTTAGCTCTCTCTCCCTACTCAAGGTTAAGGACTACAATTATAGGTGTGAAAGTAGTAGTTATACACCCTAGAAATGTTACTCCGCCCTGCCATGCATCGTCAGCTGTTTTAGCGTTGGTAGTGTTGGTAGGTGTGTTGGTAGTGTTGGGTGATAGTGTTGGTGGTAGTGTTGGTAGTGTTGGTGGTAGTGTTGGTGGTAGTGTTGGTGGTAGTGTTGGTAGTGTTGGTAGTGGTGGTAGTGTTTTGACCGCAAGAATGCATTGACAGCTCGAAACTGCATACGTATTATGTCTAGCAATGAGCCAATAACACTAGTCGCCACTGCACTAATGTCGCCAGGCGCCATATGTTACGAATTTTAGCATCTCTACAGACATGTATGTGCCACTGGCCCACTGAAGACAGTAGTTTATATTATGTAGCTGTCTTCAGTGGCACACGAATCTGTAATATATGGCGCCTGAGCGAATACAGTGTTATTGACGGTAATAGTTTTGCTTTGGGGACTGAATTATCTCATGTATACTGAAAGCGCATAATAGCATACCATATGTTAGGACTCTTGTGCGAAGTGTAAATATTAAGGCTGTTTTTTTAACTTTTTGTTTTTACTTTTCTCACATGAAAGAGGCTGGACAAGGTAGGAAAAAAAACGCAGCATCGCCAGACCCCCAAAACAGACTGAACAGTTATATATGTATGTATGTGTGTGTGTGTGCCTGTCTGTAATATTTCTTGGTAAAGCTTTTATGAGGGGTGTTGAAATAGGAAAACAGCGAGAGAGAGAGAGAGAGAGAGAGCGAGAGAGAGAGAGAGAGTAGAATCATCCGCGTTCGTATTCGAGTGTTCCCAACCATCGCCTTTCTATTCACATACAGAGAAAGAAAGTAACACCCTGTCATTCATAAACAAACTATATCAGTCTTGAAAACATACTACATAGTCAATACTACTACAAACTTCTCCCAATGAACAATAGTAATAGCAGTAAGATAATAATAGGAAGTTATTATACACGCATTGAAACACCAGGGACCTCGCCTCCGTCACACCCTTCCTGTCAGCCAATGAGCGGAGGGCACAGCACGCCGCCGGCCAATCACAGCACTCCTCCCTCGGCCTTGGTTCGGATCGCCGGGGCTTGTGTCTCAATGCGATATTTTTAGACTTACGTTAGAGCTGAACCTACACCGATTTATTTCTGTGATAGATTGACACACACACACACACACACACACACGTCAGCTGTCATGTGGACTCATTTTTTTCTCTCACTGACACTACCCACTTTTATCATCATGTTTCAGAGAGAGAGAGAGAGAGAGAGAGAGAGAGAGAGAGAGAGAGAGAGAGAGAGAGAGAGAGAGAGAGAGAGAGAGAGAGAGAGAGAGAGATAACTAACTCATCATTCATCTACGTACTTTTGAACGGCCAATAAATAACAGACTGACAGACAAAAATAAAAAAAATCAAGAACTTCAGTAACAGGGAAAACTTGCACATATAAATCTTCTTGCTGTAGTAACCTTAATGAAAAAGAAGTTAGAATCAATAAAAAACCTGCTATAACTCTCTATCTTTCTCTCTCTCTCTCTCTCTCTCTCTCTCTCTCTCTCTCTCTCTCTCAATGGAACATGATAACTTAAGTGGCTAGTGTCAGTTAGAGAAAATAACGCATAGTCCATAATGAAAGCTATGGTGACTGTATGTGTGTTGTCAATCTAGCATTAAAAAAGCGAGAGGCTGCCTAGATGGACCAGCTCATCCATAACCTTTATTACCAAAGTACCCCTTCAAAGTACCCCCTGTACCCTGCCAGCTTCTCCCTACCTATAAGAACATAAGAAAATAAGGAAGCTACAAGAGGCCGCGAGACCTACACGATGGAGTTCCTGTAATACGGTTTATGGAACTGTCGCCGATGGGAACTCTCGCCGCAATAACAATCTAGAACTCTCGCCGACGTGGAAATTTTAACCTAACCTGGACATTGGCACCTAACTTAACCTAACTGATCAAGCTAACGATAGTATTTCATCCCTGAATGCACAAACGCGGGTAACACTTGATTAAATGTATATATTGGCTCCTGTAATATCAAGAATTGGAACACTCGACGACGGCGGCGAGAGTTCCGATCGGCGACAGTTCTGTCGCCGATCGGAACTCTCGCCGCCGTCGTCGAGTGTTCCAATTCTTGATATTACAGGACCCAATATATACATTAAATCAAGTGTTACCCGCGTTTCTGCATTCATGACGGATGGAAGACGGATGGAAGGCTCTCACCCCAAGGCCAAGACCCGTGTACAGCTTTGAGAGAAGGGTGGGGCTGTCTGTCTGGTAACCCCCCCTCCCCCCCATCACTATCTCCGCCAGGCAGGTGTTGTCTATATAGGTGGATGTGTTGCAATGGGTGTGGAGTCTACGTTGTTTGTATACAATGGTGAATATTTGTGGCGCTTCTTAACCTCTTGAGACCCAGAACGTAATTTCCATTGTAATTTGGGTACCATTAAACAATTTTTAGTTAACCCCTTGAGGCCCAGAACGTAATTTCCATTGTAATTTGGGTACCATTAGACGATTTTTAGTAAATATAAGCAATGTTTTACAGCTATGACCTGTTTAGTATCCTTGTTCACTAACTAATTTGGTATATTCAGTTATTTTTTGTAATTTTATGGCTAACAACAGACGATTCTATATAGGAAAGGAAAGATCTGGGCGTGAAGGGGTTACTATAAGCAATGTTTTACAGCTATGACCTGTTTAGTATTCTTGTCGACTAACTTATTTGGTCTATTCAGTTACTTTTCGTAATTTTATGGCTAAGAAAAAGAACAATGTATAGCAAAGGAAAGATCTGGGTGTGAAGGGTTAACCAACACTACACTACTGCTCATAGTTTAAACGTATCTTTTCTTAATGCATATGCCAAGGCCCGAGAAGCGACGTGAAATTGATATTATTAGTAGTGTTATTGTTATCGTTATTAGTACATGTTGTAGATACGTATGAGTAAATGAAACGACTCATAAATGTAAACAAGAAAATAAACATTAATGAGTTGAAAAATTTAACATTGAATCCTATGGTGTCAAATTTTGGTCGAGAAATTTTCACTTTTTTTTTTTTTTTATCTTTTTTTTTTTTCTTGATCATACTCGCCCTCTTCTTCTTCATCATACTCGCCCTCTTCTTCTTCTTCTTCTTCTTCTTCTTCTTCTTCTTCTTCTTCTTCTTCTTCTTCTGTGTATCAGTTGTTTTAAAAGTTTTCCTATTATACTATCAGAGAACTAAGTCATTCGTTAACTTCTTCGTAAATTCGTGACGTCACAGGTTCGTGTTGGTATGTAAGCTTCCCGTCATGTGTGTGTGAGAGAGAGAGAGAGAGAGAGAGAGAGGAGAGAGAGAGAGAGAGAGAGAGAGAAGGAGAAAAGGGGGAAAGGGGAGAGAGGGGAAGAAGAAGGCAGTTTAAACTTTTTTGGAGGTAGTTCCCTGTAATAATGGAAAACCCTTTTTCTCCCCTGCGTCCTCCTCTCTCTCTCTTTTTCTTCTTCTCTTCTTTTTCCTCCCCCCCCCCTCTCTCTCTCTCTCTTCTCTCTCTCTCATTTTAAAGCACTGGTTCTTTCGGGACTCCCTTTTTGTCCTTCAGTTTTTTTCCTAATTTTCTCCCCCCAGCCCCCAGGCAACACACACACACAACACACACACACACCACACCACACCAAAACCCCACACACACACACACACAAAAACACACATGCACACACACACACACCATCACACCAACACAAGCCCAAAAATCATACACTTATAAAAAAAAAAACGCTTTTTTTTTTTTTTTTTTTTTTTCTCTCTCCTCTTCTCCTCCTCTCTCTCTCTCTCTCTCTCTCTCTCTCCTCTCACTAACCTGGGTTACCCACATGATCAAAATTTAAATTTTGATATGATACAACAAAATGCAGCCGCGCCTCCCTGTCAGCATGCAAGCAGGCAGCCGCGTGTGTGCATCAGTGCCGTGCTGCGTGCTGAGCAGGCTGGGAACTCCTTATCTGTAGGGCATTGGGTGGCGGGGTGGTGGGGTGTGCCCGGTGTGGGGTTGTCAGCCGGGCAGGCCACCGCTGGGAGGGCAGGGTGGAGATGGCTGCTGTGTTGGGTGTGTTTGACGGTCACCCTCCCAAAAAAAAACCAGACCCGAGGAGGTAGGTTTGGGAGAGTGAGAGGCTCGTGTGCAAGAAGGGCACGCGCCTAGGGAACCCGGTGAACCCGTCAACAAAGCGGCGATTGGGTTCATGGTTCATTTTTTTATTATGTTTTTTTTTTGGGGGATTTCAACGGAACTTAAAATATTGAGACCCAGAACGTATTTCCTTTAAAATTTTTGGGGCCATTAGACGATTTTTTGTGGGTAAAATTTCATCCTATCTAGACACTTTGCAAATACCAACTACAAGGTTATTGACTATACAAAGCGCCGCCACGTCAGCATGAACTAGGCGGACTCGAACCGCTGACCGAATGCACAGGGACGCTGCACATTGGTAACTCACGTCTCTACCAACCTTGCCACCCTGACGGGCCGATTTTTAGTGAATATAAGCAATATTTTATAGCTATGACCTGTTTAGTATCCTTGACCACTAACTAATTTGGTATATTCAGTTACTTTTCGTTATTTTATGGCTAACAACAGACGATTTTATATAGCAAAGGAAAGATCTGGGCGTGAAGGGGTTAATACTTAGTGCACCTATACGTATACACCTACATATAGGCCTACTAGGGGCACCTATACGTATACCACCTACATATACTAGGGGCACCTATACGTATACACCTACATATACTAGGGGCACCTATAAAGTTACACCTACATATACTAGGGGCACCTATACGTATACACCTACATATACTAGGGGCACCTATACGTATACACCTACATATACTAGGGGCACCTATACGTATACCACCTACTTATACTAGGGGCACCTATACGTATACACCTACATATACTAGGGGCACCTATACGTATACACCTACATATACTAGGGGCACCTATACGTATACACCTACATATACTAGGGGCACCTATACGTATACACCTACATATATAGGGCACCTATACGTATACACCTACATATACTAGGGGCACCTATACGTATACACCTACATATACTAGGGGCACCTATACGTATACACCTACATATACTAGGGGCACCTATACGTATACACCTATATATACTAGGGGCACCTTTACGTATACACCTACATATACTAGGGGCACCTATACGTATACACCTACATATACTAGGGGCACCTATACGTATACCACCTACATATACTAGGGGCACCTATACGTATACACCTACATATACTAGGGGCACCTATACGTATACACCTACATATACTAGGGGCACCTATACGTATACACCTACATATACTAGGGGCACCTATTTATAGTTACCGTACGCGTGATTGCTCTGACAGTATTATTTTTGTAGCTTCCTTATTTTCTTATGTTCTTATGTTCTTATTTTTCATACAAAACTTTTGAGTCTGAATATTTATAATTCTGCACATTTTTCGGCAAGGTTTCCGCGTTGAATGATCCAAGACATCCTGCCACTACATGATGCTCTCTCTCTCTCTCTCTCTCTCTCTCTCTCTCTCTCTCTCTCTCTCTCTCTCTCTCTCTCTCTCAGCCCGTCAGGGTGGCAAGGTTGGTAGAGACGTGTGTTCGCAATGTGCAGCGTCCCTGTGCATTCGGTCAGCGGTTCGAGTCCGCCTAGTTCATGCTGACGTGGCGGCGCTTTGTATAGTCAATAACCTTGTAGTTGGTACTTGCAAAGTGTCTAGATAGGATGAAAATCTTATCTTGTCTCTCTCTCTCTCTCTCTCTCTCTCTCTCTCTCTCTCTCTCTCTCTCTCTCTCTCTCTCTCTCTCTCTCTCTAATTCAACCTCCTCGGGGTGAAAGTCGTTAATGACAGACAGATAGACAGACTAACCTACTAATCCATAACTGATGATAACAGTCACAATTCTTTCCTGGCTGTGGGGTTCCCGGCTCTCCAGTCTCTAAGCAC
>JACEEZ010001360.1:320000-330000 GCA_016584305.1 Chionoecetes opilio
TTAGGTAGAGCAAGGCATATCAACTATTTTGGGATAGGGATATAGGATAAGATAATATAGGGATAGGGATAAGATAGGGATATTTAGATAAGGGATAGCTTTTTCGTCGCTCAAGATCTCCTTCTGATCCTCTGTTACCCCAGTGATCCACCGCCTCGCTGTTACTATTTAGTCAAAAGGCACTATACTGTCTGCACTGCATATCAAGCTCAGGTGCATCACATAACTATGAAGGGTAATAATAATAATAATAATAATAATAATAATAATAATAATAATGATAATACTAGTTTTATTTTAACCTTAAGGCATACAATAAAAACAACAACAAAAACAATAATACAAACAAAACTAACTAACAAAAACTAACTAACGAACTAACAAAAGCAATGATTTCTATGCAGACATGAATATATAGGTATAGAGTATAGTAATAGGATAGCACATAGGAACAGGATAGGTATAGGACTATATAGGAGACAGGTATGAATGAATGATCACACGCCAGGCAGCGTATTCCCGTTTTCTGGACCAGTATGTCGTGTTTATTCCTGAAAACGTCAGGTAAGGTTACGTTGGGTTTCGGGTAGGGTAGGTCAGCTTGTAAGGGTTAGGACATGTAACTTTGTGTGGCAATCGCAATGAGGGTATGGTTAGTTTCGGAGATATAGCCAAGCGTCTTCACTTGGAAACCACATTCTCGCATAGAGTTGGAGAAAATGCCGCCGGGCAATTTCATTCAGTTGGTCTCCTGGAAAAGGTAACTGTGGCCCCTTAATATTTTATTCCACCTTTTTCCCCCCATGTGGCCCCCTTAAAAATATGGCATGGCTCCCTCGGGTGCCGTAAAACCCTCGTTGAGAACCAGCGTTTGAGGAGGGCAGGCACATGCTGGCACCCTCAAGGCTACACGTTTATTAAAGAAAGGGGGGGGGGGATTACAAAGAAGGGGGGGAATAAAAGAATACAGATTAAAATAATAAAACTGTAAAAAAACAACTGTACATGAATAAAAGAACACAGTAATACCCTCGCTACCTCCGCCACCCGCATGTCAAGTCGGTAATGTTGGTAGCTCTGACTGACAATAAGCCTGACCTTCACCATACTGTATACATTGTGCTTCATTGTACACCCGGTAGAATAGCCACAGGATTAATATCTGCTCATTTATTACACGTGAGGGGTAACTTAATTGTAATGGTAAATGTATCGATTTTATGCAGTAATCAATCAAGGAGAGACAGCGACGTTTGTACCTTTTTGGGGCCCTATGCGAAATGCTGTTTTGGGACCCTATTTTATAAAACTATGATGGGGGGATTCCAAGCCCTCTAAGGTGGTCCGGGGGCACGCCTTTGATATTTAAATGCATCAATTTGGTGCACTAGGGGCCCCCAAGCTGCCATTAGGCACCACCTAAGCCACCAAGGGGCCCCCAAGCTGCCTAATGGGGGCCCCTTGGTGGCTTCGGGGGCCCTATGCAACCGCGTAGTTCACATATAGTACGAAACGTTCCCTGAGAGTGACAAGTAAACAACAATACGTTTTCTTTCTGCTATGTATGACCTTTTGCTGATTGTGGGAGGGGTAGCAAGGGAGGCGCGTCTGTGTAGCTGGAGCGCGGGGCAGGTTGCATCGAGGGTAGGTTGCATCATTGCCTCTAACTCGCATTAACTTTTTTTATTATTATTATTGTTGTAGTTGTAGTAGTAGTAGTTTATAGTAGTAGTAGTAGTAGTAGTAGTATTAAGACGATGTACGTGTGATAACATGCGAGTTAGAGGCAATGATGCAACCTACCCCGCTCTCCCCTACCGTAAAGCAGACAGCCTGAAGGTTAGGTCGTGCATGAGTGAGGCTTGAGGTGTACAACAGTAACTAGCGGTGAGTTCTGGCGGCAGTGGGGGGCGTCTGCAGCAACCAGGTGAGGGGACAAAGACGTGACACAACATTCACTTCATCCAAGGAACAGTTATTAATTTTTTTTATGCATAAGAACATAAGAACATAAGGAAGCTACAAGAGGCCGTGAGACCTACACGTGGTAGTTCCTGTCACTTCTGTTATCATACATTGTGGTTTGTGCCGTTTTGTTGTTTACTTACGTGGTTATATTATTCTTTGTTCCTTTCACTTATACGATCTCGTCTTATTGTTTCCTTGGTCCCTGGAGTGTCCGTTTTGCACGTTTTGCTGCCTTGATACAGTGTGGAAAAATCTTTATTTTGATATCGTACGTATACTCTACGATTTTCTTCTTCATAATTATCGTACCTTCTTTTTCTTCTTCATATATTTTCATCATCATAATCATCGTACCTTCTTTTTCTTCTTCATATAGTTTCTTCTTCATAATTATTATCGTACCTTCTTTTTCTTCTTCATATATTTTCTTCTCCATTATCATCGTACCTTCTTTTTCTTCTTCATATATTTTCACCATCATTATACCTTCTTTTTATTCTTCATATCTTTTCATCATCATCATCATCATCATCATCATCATCATCATCATTATCATCACACCGAGTTTATGGACACACCCGCCTCCGATGCACAATAGACAGTGATCGATGCAAAGGGAATACAGTTGATATTACTTGGTCGATGAGTGAAAGGGGCTGAGCTACAAAGTATGTTTAGACCAAAATGTCGTAAATCATTATAGCAAGTTATGACAAATCTTCCTAGAGTTGTCTTTGCGATCAATAAAGTCAATATTTTCCTTATTCTGAGAGCAGAGTGCCTTATGATAATTACAAAGAAGAGATAGCAACAGATGAGCGTATTCAGAAGATAAGAATATTGCGTCCCAAACTAAACGTGTTACTTTTTTTTAGGGGGAAGGAGGGATAGAAGCTGCTTTTTAGGGGGAAGGAGGGATAGAAGCTGCTTTTTTAGGGGGAAGGAGGGATAGAAACTGCTTTTTAGGGGGAAGGAGGGATAGAAGCTACTTTTTTTTAGGGGAAAGGAGGGATAGAAACTGCTTTTTAGGGGGAAGGAGGGATAGAAGCTGCTTTTTTAGGGGGAAGGAGGGATAGAAGCTACTTTTTTAAGGGGAAGGAGGGATAGAAGCTACTTTTTTTTAGGGGAAGGAGGGATAGAAGCTACTTTTTTAGGGGAAAGGAGGGATAGAAGCTACTTTTTTAGTGGGAAGGAGGGATAGAAGCTGCTTTTTTAGAGGAAAGGAGGGATAGAAGCTGCTTTTTTAGAGGGAAGGAGGGATAGAAGCTGCTTTTTTAGAGGGAAGGAGGGATAGAAGCTGCTTTTTTAGAGGGAAGGAGGGATAGAAGCTGCTTTTTTAGTGGGAAGGAGGGATAGAAGCTGCTTTTTTAGTGGGAAGGAGGGATAGAAGCTGCTTTTTTAGGGGGAAGGAGGGATAGAAGCTGCTTTTTTAGTGGGAAGGAGGGATAGAAGCTGCTTTTTTAGGGGAAAGGAGGGATAGAAGCTGCTTTTTTAGGGGAAAGGAGGGATAGAAGCAGCTGCTTTTTTAGGGGAAAGGAGGGATAGAAGCAGCTGCTTTTTTAGGGGAAAGGAGGGATAGAAGCTGCTTTTTTAGGGGAAAGGAGGGATAGAAGCTGCTTTTTTAGGGGAAAGGAGGGATAGAAGCAGCTGCTTTTTTAGGGGAAAGGAGGGATAGAAGCTGCTTTTTTAGGGGAAAGGAGGGATAGAAGCTGCTTTTTTAGGGGAAAGGAGGGATAGAAGCTGCTTTTTTAGGGGAAAGGAGGGATAGAAGCAGCTGCTTTTTTAGGGGAAAGGAGGGATAGAAGCTGCTTTTTTAGGGGAAAGGAGGGATAGAAGCAGCTGCTTTTTTAGGGGAAAGGAGGGATAGAAGCTGCTTTTTTAGGGAAAGGAGGGATAGAAGCTGCTTTTTTAGGGGAAAGGAGGGATAGAAGCTGCTTTTTTAGGGGAAAGGAGGGATAGAAGCTGCTTTTTTAGGGGAAAGGAGGGATAGAAACTGCTTTTTAGGGGAAAGGAGGGATAGAAGCTACTTTTTAGGGGGAAGGAGGGATAGAAGCTACTTTTTAGGGGAAAGGAGGGATAGAAGCTGCTTTTTTAGGGGAAAGGAGGGATAGAAGCTGCTTTTTTAGGGGGAAGGAGGGATAGAAGCTACTTTTTAGGGGGAAGGAGGGATAGAAGCTGCTTTTTAGGGGGAAGGAGGGATAGAAGCTGCTTTTTAGGGGGAAGGAGGGAAAGAAACTGCTTTTTTAGGGAACTGTGGTGGAAGGAGAGAGAGAGAGAGAGAGAGAGAGAGAGAGAGAGAGAGAGAGAGAGAGAGAGAGAGAGAGAGAGAGAGAGAGATTTCCTTCAGGTTTTTCTTGTTTATTTAATCACCATGCTTTGTTTTGGTGCATTACGTGCGTGCTAAAGTTAAACAAGGTAAATGTTTTCATTTTGGGTTGTATAGTCGTGAGGTGATGATACAGGGCTGTGTTTGGGGGAGTAAGGTAACGGTGAAGGAGGAGGAAGGCAAGATGTATAGGGTAGGTCAGTAGGTCATGTGAAGGCTAAACGTAGGTCGTTGTATTATGACATGCGCGTGGACGTGAGAGAGAGGGAGAGAGAGGAGAGGAAGAGAGAGAGAGAGAGAGAGAGAGAGAGAGAGAGAGAGAGAGAGAATGACCTTGCCAGCCTCGTCCTTAAAGTGTATGTTGCCATTCACTACCTACCCCACCCTCCTACTTGCTTCCTCCCCTTCCCTCTCTCTCTCTCTCTCTCTCTCTCTCTCTCTCTCTCTCTCTCTCTCTCTCTCTCTCTTTACCATCTTTCTACCTCTCATTTATAGTATCTCTTTTCCTAACTGTCCCTCCTTCCCTCCCCCATTACTCCTGACTTTCTTACTTCATGATTTCTCCTTCGTCCTTCCCTCCCACCTTACCTTGCCTCGTCCACTCCTCTCTTTCTCTCTTTCTGGCCTCCGGATCGATGCTACCTGAGAACGTACCCAAAGCGAGAGAAAGAGAGAGAGGGGGGGAGGGGGGGAGAGGGGGATGACGTGTGAGTTGTAAGCAGGGAAGCCGTGTATGTTCCTCCCTTTAGGTGTGTACCGAGCGCCAAACTGGCAACATGCGTAAAATTAGCGCGCCTGTCTTTGTGTGCCCCGATATTACCATTTACCACCACCACCACCACCACCACCACTACTACTACTACTACTACTACTACTACCACTACTACTACTACTACTACTACTACTACTACTACTATTACTACCTTCGTTACCACCACCAATTATATACTGCTGCTACCACTCGTATTATTTTGAAACATTTGAAACATTTAATAATAGACGCAGAGATACAGTAATGTTTGTTTATAACTGTGAAGGCCAGCCTTTATAATAAACAGAGCTTTTCAGGCAAATATTTTCTTCTAGTATTTTTATGTGGGGCGTAGTCACATCTCCTACAAACCTACAAGAGTTGGAGTACTGCCACATATCCTACACATAGGCTGTCATATTTCCTACACCAAAACCAGTATCCAGCACATTTCCTACACAAAACCCACCTACAAATTTAGCAGTTTTGAAAGTAGTGACATATTTCCTACAAGGATACAGCGTATCTCCTACACCCCCTTAGTGGGGCGCCTCTGTACTCGGCGCTTCTGGCTCAATACACTCCTGACGACCTTGACCAGTCAACAAGTACTTAGCTTGTTATATTTCCTTTGCTGCGCAGTATTATGGAGCAACCTCCTATGGAGGAACCTAGTTCCTCTAGATCAGTGTTTCTTAACCTTGTCACCACCACGCCCCTGCAGTAGTGGGTCCTTGCCTCCATGTCCCCCTTCACTTCTTCAACCAAGATATTTCAAAATAATCCTGAATCAGAAGAAAAAAACTGAAAAAAGGCGTGTTTTTAACCCTTATTGTGCACATAATTATTCATAAACACCTTGCATATACCCCGCAGGTGTAGTTGGATCACGTTAAGATAATAATAAGAATGATAGTAATAACTAATAACTAGTACGTAATAATGAAAATAATAAAAATATTGCATAAAAGTCCACAGAGTTAGTGAAACCTGGCAAGGCGTCACCGCAGAGTTTTCCCCACGCCTGCTGCTCTGTACACTCTCTTCGCTCACCCTCGCGCGCCAGCTTCAAGTTAAATATTTGACAGTTCAAAGCGAAGGCCGAGCTTCAAGTTAAATATTTGACAGTTCAAAGCGAAGGCCGAGCTTCAAGTTAAATATTTGACAGTTCTTCCTTTTTCTTTCTTGGTTCACGCGCCCCTAGGTGATTACCCACGCCCCCCTAAGGGGTCGCGCCCCCCAGGTTAAGAACCGCTGCTTTAGAATCATCTCCATCTTAAAGTTTGACACCAAGACTAAGGACTTTACCTCATATTCCTATAGGGAGGTGTTGAAAAACCCTTAAGTTGTGGTATGAATGACGTACACATACATGGAAGCACACACACAGCTACTATTTGACGGATTAATACTTAATTGTTGCCTTCATGATATCGCAGAAATATACTACCGTGAATGTGTGTACACCAATGCACTGCCATGGGAGCCTCTACACACACTACGTACACACACACACACACTACGTACACACACACACACACACTACGTACACACACACACACACACCTACGTACACACACACACACTAGCGTAACACAAGCTAAGGTGACGTCAGCATAGGTTATCACTACTTATATTTTTGTGCTGTCTACCATGTTATCAGCGCCTCCTCTCCCATCAGCTGAACCAACAGTCCTTGAGGCACCACGCACTCAAGTCACCCCACCAGTCACTCTCACTCATCACATCAGCTTGTCAGTCACACATTCATTCCATCACGCAGCCAGTCACTTACACTTAGTATTGCATCACCCAGTCAGTCAGTCATCCCATCACCTAGCCAATCAAGTCAGTCAGTCAGTCAGGCATCCCGTCAGCCAGCCCGTCACTCACACCACCCTTCCTCTCCCCTGCAGAGGCAGGCATGGACTACGTCAACATCCCCCACGTGGTGGCCATGGCCGGGCTGCCGGCGCGGGGCAAGACCTACATCGCCATGAAGCTGGCCCGCTACCTCAACTGGGTAGGACTTCCCACAAAAGGTAAGGACGGAGGAGTAAAGTCAAACACTCAACCTTTCTTTCTTTAAGTCTATCCAAGCCTGTAATGCCCGTCTCGTGCCCTGTTCTTTGGGAAATACCATCAGCGGGCAGGGTATGACAGGAAGTAGGCTACTAGTACCTCATCTCTGCTTTCCATGCACAGCCCTGGCCAGTGTGTCATGTGTCACATCACGTCTCCTTAACCATCTCTTGCATCCTGCTTTCAACCTTAAAGTAGCAGTGACAAAGATACCACGCTATATATATATAATTGGATAGCTACTGAAAGTGAAGATGGTATTTTTTTTTTTCTTGATAGGAAATTTTGGAAGATACTTTCAGAGCCTCAGAGGTGCGTTGATTAATGAAAGAATTATGTAAATTATATTAGGTTTGTCCAAAGACTGCTGTCTTTGGACAGTAGCCTTTGGTTTGTCACATATTCATCTGTACATGTAGCTCATCAACTTTTGTATTGTTGTCAAGAAGAGTTCGCCATTGCATATTAAAATTTCGAAATTGAGTTACGGCTGCCTTCCGAGTCTGCCTTTACGCACTGTGGCAGAACCGCTCGAGGTCTCGAATGGCAGAGTTATTTTTGCTCGAGCGTAAATTTAAATGCCCATGAAGGTATTTAAATACCCACATTGCGGCGTAGCCAGTCGGCTGTAGTGAAGATGAAGTGTGTCATATTTATCTACAATGAATATGATGAAATAATCACCCTAGCCATTGTGGTGATGGTTGGGATTCTATACAGAAGAAGGAAGTCTGCGTGACTCGTGAGTGTAGTTCCGTTTTGTGCAAGGTGAATCAGGACAACATCATGTGCACTCTGATTGCGTTACGTTTCTGCGCTTTACCTGCGGTGTATGGGATCTCAGTAGCCTCCTAGCTTCCCTACACACCATGCACAAAGCAACTGTTCATATAAATACAAAGTGTTGGCGGTTGACTCGGAAGAAAAAGTGGATCAAGTTTACCTTCGCCGCCAGTGACCACACCAAACTGTCAACAACCTCCGTGCCTCGATACCTTGACAAAAAGGGGGAACATGTGCCAGATCATGATGGGCATGCATTGATATGTGATTATTAGGTAAGCTTTAAGGAAACCTATAATGGTAGGTAGTACTGGAGCGTTTGCCCTTATCACTTACATTATGTTTGGAGTTTTTATTGTGACTTCTTTCATTAGAGTGGTAGATAACACTAAACACTAAAAAAACGAGTAGTGAAATTTGAAACAGCTTATACTTGCAGATACAAAGCATAAAACAACGCTGAAGCAGGGTAGATTATACAGTCATGATATAAACTACTGTGTATCATCTTCAGTGGCACATACAAATCAGTAGTGATGCTATAATTCGTAATATATGGCGCCTGGCGACATTAATGCAGGTGGCGACTAAAGTGTTATCTACGGTACCGTACAGATAGCATTATCATTATACCAATACCAATTTCCCATGGTGCAATTGAATAATAATGGCGATATATATACTACCGAAAATGTACTGTTATTTCACCCAGAAACTGATGTTAGGTTAAATCAGGTTAGGGCAGACGTGGGATTTGCTTTAGTAACATGATATCAAGAAATAAAGAAAATAATCAATACTATTGTCAGTGCGGAAAATCTTAAGAACAAAGGCTCCACGCTAAGCTGACCCAAATGTTGGCTCTACGTATTATACTTACTGGCCTTAACTCATCTGTTTAGATTTTAATGAGTGCCGATCCTTACTTTGCCTACATGGCCGATATTAAATTTCAGGTTCTCGAGAAAAACTAAGTCCAGCGAGATGCGCAATGGACGACGAGTTTGAGAAAGCAGTGCGTATCTAATTAGTAGGTATAACCTAGGGGGGGCCCCCGTTAGGTTAGAGTAGGTTAGGTTAGGTCAGGTTAGGTTAGGTTAGGTTAGGTTAGGTTAGGTTAGGGCAGGGCAGGTTAGGTTAGGTTAGTGCACAGCACGAGGGGCTCGAGGAAGGAGGCTAGGTTAGGTCTATAGAGTTTTGTCATCTTTAGAATAAAGGCTCAACCTCCACAAAAAAATCGTTAAACTAGGGAAATTTCCCTAGTTCATAGACTTTATCGGGGACACAATTTCCCTGATAAAGTCTATGAACTAGGGAATTTCCCTAGTTTGTGGATTTTTTTTGTGGGGGGCCAAATTTCCCTTATGTGTGCTCCCCCACCCAAAAACCCTGGTTTCCCACCATGTCCCCAAGCTTGTTGGCTATAAGAAGAAGAAGAAGAAGATAAGGGGTGGAAACTTTGTTCTTAAGATTTACCGTCAGTGCAAAGTGGAGCAACGTTTGCGGGGCGGGCTGGGAGGGGAGGGGCGGGGCGGGCAGCATATTTCCCAACTCTATGCGAGTATGTGGTTTCCCAGTGAAGACGCTTGGCTGTAAGTCCGAAACTAACCATAGGATTTTCTTGAAAATACGCTCATTGTGATTTCCACACAAAGTTACCATTAGAATTTAGGAAACCTTACTGACCCGAACCGCAACCTAATGTAACCTAACCTGACGTGTTCAAGAGTAAACGCGACATACTGTTCCAGAAAATGGGAATACGCGGGCGGGCAACCCCCACACCTGTAAACAAATATTGATTGCCGCCAAAAAGGAGTGCCAGATCAATGCGCATCAAAACTATTTAAAGAAATCAAGTTTTGGCCTCGAAATCGCTGGTGGCCAATAACAAAAATTTACCGGAAATTTTTTTTAAAGAGGTTAGGTTGGGTTAGTCACCTTGGAGAGGGAGTCCAAGGAGAGATGCAGCCTCCCTTGGTTTGGGGGAAGTCAGGTTAGATTAATGATCATCAGGGGGCGTGCGGGGGAAGAAGCCCGTGTAGCCGAGGGGCATCGGCAGCACGGCATTGCGGCTCGGGGGGGGACTT
>JACEEZ010001360.1:335000-377500 GCA_016584305.1 Chionoecetes opilio
AGTTTGGGAACTTCAACCTGCACTACAATTAGGAGTTTTTGCTTTGGGTCATCATTTTCATCGCTATATTAAATTTATCTATGGGGTTCAGGAATAGAATAATTATCATGTAGGAGTAACACTACAAGAATAATTATGAAATCTTTTGTGAATGAAAATGTTTGTGTTGATTTAGATGCAGTTCTTTATTGAGTCTATACCCAGACTTAACCCCTTGAGGCCCAGAACGTAATTGCCTTTGTAATTTGACTACCATTAGACAATTTTAATGAATATAAGTAATATTTTAATAGATATGACCTGCTTAGTATCCTTGTCCACTAGTTAATTTGGTATATTAAGTTACTTTTCGTAATTTTATGGCTAACAACAGATGATTTTATATAGCAAAGGAAAGATCTGGGCATGAAGGGGTTAAACTGATCTTTGTCTTCCACGTGGACTAACTCTGAGTCCTCCGCAGGGCATCTGTGAGGGCCTGATGTACGAGGAGATCCAGGAGCAATACCCTGAGGAGTTTGCGGCCAGGGACCAGAACAAGTATTCCTACAGGTAATGACAAGACCTAGCTTCTCTGTAGCCTGATAAACATAAGTAACAGTGATAACGGAGCCTTAGAGCAATGTCACATATTTAACAACAACAATAATAATGAGAATAGGGAGCTTTAAAAGGAGGCTAGATCATTTCATGGATGGGAATGAAAGGTGGATGTAGGTAGTGTTAAGTAACAGGAACTACCACGTGTAGGTCTCACGGTCTCTTGTAGCTTCCTTATTTTCTTATGTTCTTAATTTGAACCTTTGATAACCCAGGTTTGAGAGTAACAAGGATCACAAAATACACCCATTGATACATAAGTAATTCAATGAGAATAATAATGCAAGAATACAACTTTGGAGGACATTCATGAATATAGGGAGAGACCCCACATAACAGCAGTAACATAACTTTATATATTTAGACTGATAGTGAGACCGAGTAACAGGCTATATAGGTATTAGGCAATGAGTAACAGGCTATATAGGTAGTAGGCAATGAGTAACAAGGCTATATAGGCAGTAGGCAATGAGTAACAGGGCTATATAGGCAGTAGGCAATGAGTAACAGGGCTATATAGGCAGTAGGCAATGAGTAACAGGGCTATATAGGCAGTAGGCAATGAGTAACAGGGCTATATAGGCAGTAGGCAATGAGTAACAAGGCTATATAGGCAGTAGGCAATGAGTAACAGGGCTATATAGGCAGTAGGCAATGAGTAACAGGGCTATATAGGCAGTAGCATGAGTACAAGGATTAAGTAAGCTAGGGTACAGGCTATTGAGGCAGTAGGCAATGAGTAAACAGGGCTATATAGGCTAGGCTGAGTAACAGGGCTATATGAGCAGTAGGCATGAGTACAGGGCTATTAGGCAGTAGAGGTAACAGGCAATAGGTAGTGAGTCCTTATACGAGGAATGGTACAGGGCTATTAGAGTTCATATCAGGCTATTAGGCAGAGGGAATGAGTAAGGGCATAGGCAGTAGTGCTGAGTTACGGCTAATATCTAGGCAATGAACAGGCATTAGGGTAGGAAAGAGTAAACAGAGGCTATAGCAGTAGCTAATAACGGCTATATAGTCAGTCATTGAGTACACTAAAAGGCAAGTATAAGTAATGAGTCAGGCATATAATAGGCAATAGCAGATTATGCAGTGTGCCTTGCATAGGTACCTGAGTTTACCAAGGCGTAGCAGGAGATGGGGAGGTGCTCATGGAGTGGAGGCGACGGGAGACGTGCTGGTGGTGGGGCATCAGGCGGTGCTGCGGTGCGTCCTGGCCTACTTCCTCGACAAGACGGGAGGTGAGAGAGAGAGAGAGAGAGATTTCTTCAGCAGTTCTTAAAATCTGTGCATCTATAGTTTTCAGTCCATTTGGTCTCCTGATAGTACACCTAAGAAGTATGCAATAGTAAGATATTCAAAGTAATTGTGGCAGCATTCATATTTAGGCAATAGCAAGATTAATGCAATAGCTACCATTAACCATAACATTTTACATACATAAAGGGGTTCTACTGTATGGCATCTGACCCAAGGGCGTAGCCAGGAAAAATAATTGGGGGGGGCCACCTCCCAATGATGGTTGAGGGGTGGGTGCCTTAATCAGCTGGGGGTCTAGGAGGCGCTGTAAGCCCCCCAGAGAATATTTTTGAAGATCTGACTTAATTGGGGGCATATTGAGCCCTATGGGGGGTCATTTATTGGTTCTTTGCATGATATTCAATATAGTAAAATTGATGAAATTATACCATACACTCCTAAAGTAGATGTGTTGAATTGGGGGGGCCATGACCCCCTTGGCCCCCCCTCTGGCTACGCCCTTGATCTGACCCCCCCGAGAGATATTCATAAGTACAACAACATGAAAAGAAAACATGATAGAAGTTGACAATGGGAACACGGCTGCAAGGAACATGTCATTCTAAACTAAAATTTCAATACAAAAACTTAAACTTTAAAAAAAATTACTAAAACGTAAATAAAAAAAAGGGAAAAACTGGTTCACAAATAGGGTGGTCAATTATTGGAATGGACTCAGTCATCGGGTAGTTAGTGCAGAGTCAATAGGGAGTTTTAAAAGGAGGTTAGACACTTTCATAGATGGGGATGAAAGGTGAATGTAGGTAGTGTTAAGTAACAGGAACTACCACGTGTAGGTCTCATGGCCACTTGTAGCTTCCTTATTTTCTTACGTTCTAAACTCTGACCCGAGTCTTTCCTTGGCTAGTGGAGCTGCCCTACCTGAAGGTGCCACTCCACACCATCATCAAGCTTACCCCTCAGGCCTACGGATGCAAGGTGGAGTTCTTCAAGATCCCCATTGACTGTGTTGACACCCACCGATCCAAACCCGTGGTGAGTATGTTTGTCAAGTGTTTGCAGTGAGGTAAGTGTTGCGTGTGCTTGTACCTAATTATTGTGCCCAGGTCCTAAGCTATGGTTGTAGTGTCCTGTCTCTACGTTTATATATCAAACCTTTCTTTTATATTGTGAATACTCGTCAAGTAAACAACACAAGTCTTATAATAGGCAGCGGCGGGCCTTGCAACCACACAGCAGGCGTCGTGTTCACATCGCTACACAGAGGTACAAAAAGGAGAGGCGAGGAACCATAATATTTGTACCTCCGTGTTGCGAGGTGAACAACGATGCTTGGTGTGTGGTAGTGAGGCCCGCCACTGCCTATTATACACATTGTGAATACACTTTGCTGATATCACTTCCCCAAAAAGCTACATTTCCTGACATCACTCGTGTGTGTGTGTGTGCGAGAGAAAATCATTAGGAATAGTGTGTTGGTAGCTAGGCATTTAGGTATTGCATATTGTACCATCAGTGTATGGCAGGGTAAGGGTTGTGTGTGGTGCACTGAAAGGTAAGTATTTGATGAGCCAGCAGCCTCTAACCTGGGTTGTGGTAAGTATTGTGGGCAGGACGAGGGCATCATGGTAGTTAGGTGCCTCTTTGTTTTTTTCCTTCATCAAGATTTTTGTTTTTAATCTCATTCATACATCTGAGTAAATCATTTAGTCTTCATGATGTTGATCAGTTTCACAAGAAGTGCAGGTTGTAGAAAGACCATAACTGCTGTCATGGAACACTGAAACATGTGCTCGGTGATAAGTTCTGCCAATACTGCCAAGCCTTATTAAGCTCCTGCATTCTTCTCATTGTCTTGATGCTTGGCGTTTTTAACCAAGCTTCTGTTATGGTTGTGAGTGTGCACGACTGTATGCATGTCTTCACCTGTCATGGCCTCCCAGTGCTTTTTCGTGCTCTAAGACTACACGTTCTTTTCGCACAACTGTTTATTAACACTTTTTTTTTTTTTTTAGTGTATTTATACTGTCAATAACACTATAGTCGCTATATATTACAAGTTTTAGCATCACTACAGATTTGTATGTGCCAGCAAAGAGGCAGGCATGCACAGTAGTTTATATTATGTATGTGTATTTAGTGGCAGGCACGTACAGGCCTGTAGTAATGCTAAAATTTGTAATATTCGCCAGTAAAATTTGTCTGGCGACATTAGTGTTATTGACGGCAATTGATATGGGATGGGAATAAGTGTAACGGACCATCAAGTGTTTACCTATGAGTACGTGTGTGACTGTTGACAGGGGGGTGGCCAGGTAGGCATTAGCGGTACATGGGTTTACTATTACGTTGATGCCGATACATTGGCCAACCGTCTTGACTACATGCATGTTAAGCAGGGAGTGTTCACGCCTAGACACATGGACGAGTGCCTGTTAACACCACCTTGTGAGAGTACTGTAATACCTGTGAGCCATGTTGTAGGGGACATGATACCCATCACTCCAGATTATGCTTGACTTTACTTGCTGGAACTTTAACTGTTCAGTTAACTAACATGAAGCTTTCTGGAGTGGTTGAAGCCTATCCTTGAGACATGAACCAAAACACAACAGTAAATTGTATGTGAATTATGGTGGTGACTAAGCAGTGGTTTGAAATTTTCTCCCATGTGGTTCTTTTCGTGAAAAAATTTGTTTCCCACCAAAATTAGGCATAAATTTCATCATTTAATTCTTTCAGTTCATGTTAAATGGAGCATGAAAATGCTACCTTAGAGAGACCTGGTACAAATCAAACCAAATAACTCAAATTAATTATTTCTGGCATGTAAACATTGTAATATATTTTTCTAGACCTTAAAAACACATGAATACAATTTCAGACAAGTAAATTTCAAGCCACAGGCTGCACCTGATGATTGTGGTGGGCCAGAAAAATTTTGTGTAAGGTTAGGTTGCCAGTTTCTCCCTTGTCTTGTAGGGCTTGAAGCAAGGAAGGTCCCGTGTAGTTGGTATGTCCTGCCATGTCATACTAGAGTTTGGCATCCTGTGTTTGGCATCGTAACCCTTGTGTCTGAGGTGTAGCATTGCACTCACCGGAGAGAAAGGTGTTGTGTGATGCAGTGGCTGTGTCGGTGGTTGAGATTCATCACGGCCATTGTCTTCTAACGGAAACAATCTTAAAAAGGAGTAGTTTTTATCTCTGTTTTGTATTTTGTCTCTGAAAGCTTCCTCATTGGGGAAATCCAAAGGGCAGGAGACCTACCTACCCATTAGTGTGTTTCAGTAGTGGTTTGTGTGGGGAGGAACGGCTCCCCTTCCTTGAACCTGGTTTGGTTGATGATTGCGTATGACCCGTGTTCCTTTGTGTATTTTTATAGAGTTTATGTAAGGCAGAAAATGGAAGCTCTCTTGATTAGTTCATAGTTTAGTACCACAGGTTGAGTATCCTTCATCCATTATACCTGGAACCTGAAGTGATTTGAATTTTTCATTTTTTCACTTTGGAATATTTGCATATAAAAAATTAAATATCTTGGGTGTTGAAACCCAAGTATCAACATCCTTGTTAATAGGCCTTTGTGAGCAGTTTAGAGACCAAGAAGTGGGTCCTCTAGGGATGTGGAGGCATTCTGCTGGATGGGTTTTTATCATAAGATTTCCTCCGGAGCTCTCTGTGACATTAACTCAGAATTTTATCTGTGATATTTGAAGTACCTTTGAATTTCGAATACACTGTTATATTGATTTTCTGTGGCAAATCACCCGTTACCGAGATAATATTATCCTGTGCGTGATTCATTTTCCTGCCATCACCACTCACCCACCACTGCTACCACCAGCCATCACCAGTGTTGACATGAGGAAGAGGAAGTGAGGAGGACAGGACCATTTGGGTTTTGTTTCTACACAGGCATGACAACAGTGATATTTATAACTATTAACTATAACATTAAGTCCTGTCAAACCCGGTGTCCAGCATCGGCTGTGACTGGATCACGTGCTCCCCTCCCTGGGTCATGAGGCTTACCGAGGTGAGCTACACTGCCGCTGACCAGGTGCCCGTGTGTCAGCCCACACTGTGTACCCGATTCTATTGTTGATGGTTTGTTGTGATACAGTAAACCCTCACTATAACGAACCAATTAGGGGGAAGGGGGCGACGTTATATCCAAAAGTTTGTTATATCCGAGGGATCCAAACTTTTCTCATAACAAACTTTGTTCGTAATATGAGGTGAAAGTTTGCTATTTCTGACAATTTCTGTGTATAAACCGTGTATTACCATTTCCCAACAAACTCATCAAACTTTGTTTGATACATTAGATGAAAGTTTGTATACATACGTAAATGCAGCCATCACAAATACTACAGCATACAGGGAAATTAAAACAATATGTGGTGAGGCACGGGAGGACGTGAGATGGGGTGTTTACACTCGGGCCGACAAAGTCAGACTGATCGGCGCGCACCCACGCACCGCCCGGTCGGCATTGTTTTCACTGCCACCGTCCGACATGCGTGTACATGTTCGGCCGGCCCACCACCAAACCAAACCCAGCATTTACTGAATTTATTCGGTAAATCCCAGGATATATCGGACTGGCAGAAAAAGTTTGTTAAAGCCGAAATTTGTTATATTGAGGTCCGTACAAGCGAGGGATTAGTGTACACAGCCTGCCAGCCTGGAGGTTTAGTGTACACAGCCTGCCAGCCTGGAGGTTCCTCAGTTCCCTTGAACTCCTCTCACTTCCTTTTCCAACTTGTCTGAAATGTTCCAACAAAAGGCATCGTTATTGTTACTATTAACAACATGATCATCTTTAATCGGAACCATTTGCTATCATGGAGCAGAGATCAAATCAATAACAGGGAATAATGCATGTGTGTCTGGTAGTGATGGTTGGTCACAGTCTGGGGCCAACACAGCCTCGGGAGCCCAACACTGGCTTGTGAGGTCAGGTGGGAAGTTTTCCACTTGTGGCATCATGTTGGCACTTACAAAATGTAGGTTTTTGGATCATGGATGCTCAACCTGTGCCTATACCAGGTAACAGGAATGATGATTTAACGCTCTGTTGAACATTGACAGACGTGCAAATTAATTTTATAATGTTATGTGATAAATTTGCCTTTGGATGATTAATGACTGGCACTGAAAAAAGGCTAAATCCTAAATTTTGTCCTGGCTGTTGCTAAGACCTACCTGATAGTTGCCCTTCACCGCATGATGCTGCCCCTGATATAGGTACATCCCAAGACTGCCTGTGGAGCCTTGCTGGAGCCTGTCATGGCTGAGCCTTGCTGGAGCCTGTCATGGCTGAGCCTTGCTGGAGCCTGTCATGGCTGAGCCTTGCTGGAGCCTGTCATGGCTGATTCACTTGTGCCCTGTTCATTGCCATGAAATTATGGCAGGTTATCCAGTTTCAAGTATTAGTTGTCCATCATAGTCATCGGTTTGCTCTTGTAAAGTCACAAGTGATCCTGTGTTCAGAAGGGTTTCCAGGCAAAGCCTTAACATGCACTTGTGGGTGTCACTCCTTAAGCGTCCTTTGCTTTCATTCTATATTAAGAGAGTTTACTACAGGAATCTTTTGTGCGGTCTAGAAATGTCTTCAGTCTACTATTTTGTTCATGGTTTTTGAAAGATTGTTTATAGCCACAGGTTGGGCCTTTATGGTGTGTTGTTGGACAGTGTTCCACGCCTGAACTGTGACTCCTGTCACTGGCATAAACACCACTTTGCAGAACACACTCAACAGGTCTTCTGGCTACATGGCGCATAGTGTCCATGACAACTTTGATCATCTACTGGATAATGTTTGAGACCGTGTGTATGTGTGTGTGTCTTCTTTGATCCCCATTACAGCTCAACACTACATAAGATGATATTAATCAAGATGTTTAATACATTGATGATTTAGTCCAGCAATGAGCTGGATCGCCTTAGTTACAAATTAGTTAGTTAGTTACAAATAGTCACTGACCTTGTTCACTGTCTCCACCCTACAGTCTGGACTTGGCCTCAGGCTCTTCAGATCAGGAAAGGTTGCAGCATGTTGGATGTTAGCACATATACTGAGCCAGATTAGGAGATACAAGTCAAGTATTGATGGTTTTTGTGTATCCTAGAAGTGAAATATTATTCTATTTTGTGTGTTAGAGAATTTGGAAGATGGTGGATGGTCCATAGTGGTTTTGATGTTTCATGGGAACAGAACACATGAGATAAGGAGACCTCTTTTGGGGGGAAGATGGGAGGAGAATGATATGTAAGGGAACAGATAAGGGGAAGGTGTGGTGTGGCAGGAATGTGTTATGTTTAGACAAAGTGTTCTAGGGACATTTCTGCCATGGCCGCCCATCCCTAGGGGCAGTGGGGAGGGTTCAGGGGATGGGGAGCGACGTCCATAGTGATGGTGGTTTTATATTATTTACATTGTGCTGAGTAACCCTTGGGTCTCATCATGTGCAAGCTGCCTGACTTGTCTTGCACGGTGTAAATAGTGACAATCTGCTGAGGACAGTAATACATACTTTTTAGATCTGTACTCTGATTTAAAACTCAAATAAGATTTCCCTGTCAGATGGTAGATCATAAAGCAAGAAGTAGTTCGACATTCCTCTGAGGAAAGTGAATACCTTGGTGGGTTTCCAGTCATCACCACTAAGGAAAGGCTCATCATATCAATTTCAAGAATCAGTCGACCTGTGTGTGTTTGAAACTACAGTGATACCTTGGCACTCTAACATAAGTACTACTTCCAGGAGGCAGTTCAAATTCCAAAAAGTTTGAATTCTAAAGCAAATATCCCCATAAGAAATAATGGAAAGGGAAATAATCAATTCCCAGACCCACAAAATACCAATTTCCAATTTTTCTTCACCACAAACACGCCGCATTTCAGGTACAACAACAAGTAAATGCCACAAATAATAAATTAAATCAATGAAAAAAACAAAAACAAAATTAATAAAATGAAAAAATAACTACATTGACCTCAGTGAGGATTGGTGAGGGCCTGGGGGGGGGGTGAGGGGGGGTTATATGCCACGCGTCCTGCTGCTTGACAAGTCCTGTTCCTGTCCTGACCCCCGGCCCACGTGCACTTTTTACTACGGGACATGAACAACCAGCTCAGCCCGTCAAGTATTAATATTTTTTTGGGAATGACTCCGGGTATTTTCTGTTCTGTACCAAATGTTGTTCTTTTCATTACCAAATTTAAGTCCAATACCAAATCATGGCGATTCATTACCAGATTAAATTTTCATGACCAAATTTTCCCTAATTTGGTAATGAGAAACGCCAAATGGCAGCCCTGAGTGCCACGCCTAGGCATTCACTCCTTGTTCAAATTCCAAGAAAACGTAAGAATTCTGGAGTGTAATTTTCTAAAAAAAGAAAAAAGTAAAAATTCCAAGTTCTTTGAGATAAGGGGCGTTGGAGTTCCAAGGTATCACTATACGTATTCTGGCTTAGTTCAAAGCATCTGTCCTTTTTTTATCATAGTTTAGCATTTATTGCAGACAAAGCTATGGAAGTCAGGATCTATTTTTTGGAGAATTATGAATGACCCCAGTTCATGATTATTAGTAATAGCTGCTGATTTTAATAAGTTCCTCTCAAGCCTTGTGATATACATCCAAGTTTGTCTTTCCTTTCAGTAACAGTTTGGCTGTAAATATTTTCTAGAGTTTCCCCTCTGTGATGCACTATTTCAATAACCCTCTTTACCTTGAAACTGTCGGAGTGAAACAGCCTCAATTTCAAATTGAGTGTTACTGTAATTGAATTGTTGAGTGTACTTTCAAGACTTAGTATACTTCATATTTTTTTCTTTTACTGCTCACTTGAAAAAGCGCCTCACGGAGGGTGAACCGTGCACGGGCTGCATGTGATGTTTGCTTTAGTGACGGTGTGGACGCCTGTGTTGTTATAGGTGACCCGCAGCGATGAGGGGAAGGAGGAGGACATGCGGGGAGCGTCTAGTGAATCGGGTGACTTGATAGATGGCGTACAAGTCAGTGTGTTGCAAGGACTAGTAGAAGGATTGTCTGTGTGTGACAATAGACATGCATATACTGAAGAGAGCTCGCAAGGGGCTGTGGGTGGCGGTAACTTGCCAGAGACTGCCCGGGGGTTCTCTGGTTTTAGGAGACCACACCAGTAATGTGTATTGTTACAATTAATGTTGTGTTTTCCTCTGCTGTTAAATTTATTCATATATTTTACCTTATAAGTGCAATGTTAATGTTAGTTAAATCTAGTAAGCAGATTTATCCTGCAGAAAATGTACAGAAGATCTGCACTTAGTAAATTGCAGGCAGCTAGGTATAATAGAGAGAGGGGGCGGGACGGCAAAAAGATTTCACCGAGGGCCATCTAGTGTCGCCTCCGTGGTGCAGTGGCTAGCGTGCCTGGCTACGAATCTGCGGGCCATGGTTCGAATCCGAGCCGGGGCAAGTCGGCGACCAGCCAACCTAGCTGTTCTTCCCATCTTTCGGGGTTAATAAATGGGTACCTGGGGAAACCTGGGGAAACCTGGGGTAGGTAACTGTGGTAATCCGCACGTCACACTAGCCCTGTGTCCCGGGGTAACGGGTCCTCACTCACCACAGGCTCAAAGGGCTAATGCCACGGAGATGAGCACCGAAGGCCACGTGCAGCATAGCGTATGCCCCCACCTTTACCTTACCATCTAGTGTCTGTGTGAAGCAGTTATTAGTACATCACATGGAGTGCCGGCAAGGTTTGAAAAGTCTTCCTTGGTGAAAGCTCCTCAGAATCAGTATGAAAGAAGTATTAGTTGCTTCTTCTCTCCAGAAGTGTAAACTGATGATGAAGATTATATAGCATAGTAGTTTTCTCATGTGGAGGCCATTTAAGAAACTTTTATAAAAATTAAATGTTCCTCTCAGTCCAAATAGAAGCAAAAATAGTCACTGAAATAGCAAATAGAAATAGGTGACCAAAAAGGAAGCACAACTTCCTTCTGTTGGTGTTCATGAAGGAAGTGTGTCCTCAGTGTGTGGTGTCATGGAGGTTTGGGAAACAAGGCTCATCATTAACTAAATGCAGGTCTTCTGTACAAAATTTTATTGATAATTTAAGAAAGTGTTAAACTCTTATAAATGTATTATAGTTTTAACAAAGCTAGTTTATTTTTGTGAGATGTTGAATATTATAGATTCTCAAACTGTTTTAGTTTACAAACTATATTTCCATAAAACTTAAGATACAAACAACACACAACCTTAATGCATCGGCAGTGAAGTGCAGGACTACAGATCAACACAAACAGGGATGTCCTGGCCGTGTTTCCCTGCTGTGTGTGTCATGGAAGTGAAATAATGGGCTGAGAACATTCATGAGGATCATCTCTATTTCCTTAACCAAGGACAAGCTGACATGTGTTGGGTTGTGTGCTGTCTGAGGTTTAATGTCACTTTAACAAATATTCATAAGCTTGATTACTGTGTATCAATATCAAGTCTAGCAGTGCCTCGCTGAGCCAGCCTCCCCCCAGGAGCCAGGGCACTGCCCCTGTCACGGTGAAGGGCTGCAGGGTCACCGACGAGGCTCCTTGCTCGAGGGGCTGGGCTGTGCCTCTTAACTTGTCTGAACATAGAAGAATGACAATCTAACCTCTGCACTTTGATTGTAATCATTATTCATGTCAACAATGCCACACTCATAAATCAAAGTCAAGAATACCAAAATTATAATTAGGCAAATGATAAATGCAGATGTTTTCTGATACTATTTATGGAAAAGTCCATGGTGATTGGTGAGCCAATATAATGTTTCAGCCCCGATGCAGCGGCAGGTATGGGAGTTATTATAGATCTAGCAAGTCAACCTAAGTGTTGCCGTGAATCGGCATAGGTTTACACGCTAGTGTCAGATGAGCTGTTATTCACTCATGGTCTTGTCCACGCGAGTCGGACTCGCTATCGCCAGTGTCACCCTCCCGGTGCAAGCTTGGAGCTCATTATTACCGATCTTAAGGTAATGCTGGGACCTCACACACCACACAACCCCCATGATGAGCTGTGAAAGAGTGTGTGTTATATTCTCCTTCCAACTACTTTTTCCTGGTCTTATCTGTGTGGCCTTGTCACACCCTTCCAGTGGCATCCCAAGACTTCCTAAATGACTTGAAGGCAGTTCTCCCTGTTCACAAAGATACGATGCATAATTAAGTACAAAGAAGGGAAATCTACATTTGCAATAGCAACGGAGCAGCTTTCCAAAATGCGATGTTGTGTTGGTGGTGACGGGGCAAAGAGGGAGACACTGACACTGCTATTGCCGGGAGGAAAGGGTCAGGGCGGCCTCGAAACACCTAAAACTTAACAGACAAGTTGTTCAGAGATTCATTGACTAGTCTGTTTATTTTGAGGTCTTTGAAGGCTACCTTGACCTCAGACAATAGCAGTGTCAATGTCTCCCTCTTTCCTGCGTCTGCACCACCGCAACACTGTGATTTGGAGAGCTGCAGCTCCATTGTTATAAAAGATTTTAAAAACTTTTCTATACAGTAAACCTTCGATAAACTGAACCAATTGGGGAGAAGGGTAGATTGCAATGCCTGATAGTTTGGTTTATAGGATGATCGGTTGTCCCCCTCATAAACAGAACAGAGTTTGGTTTATAGGATGATCGGTTGTCCCCCTCATAAACAGAACAGAGTTTGGTTTATAGGATGATCGGTTGTCCCCCTCATAAACAGAACAGAGTTTGGTTTATAGGATGATCGGTTGTCCCCCTCATAAACAGAACAGAGTTTGGTTTATAGGATGATCGGTTGTCCCCCTCATAAACAGAACAGAGTTTGGTTTATAGGATGATCGGTTGTCCCCCTCATAAACAGAACAGAGTTTGGTTTATAGGATGATTGGTTGTCCCCCTCATAAACAGAACAGAGTTTGGTTTATAGGATGATCGGTTGTCCCCCTCATAAACAGAACAGAGTTTGGTTTATGAGGGGCATCGTTCGGTAATAAGTTTTCAAACAAAGTTAACTATGTACAGTACTGTAGAGTAAAATATGACTTTGTACAAGGTATTTTTACTGAACTTACCAGGCCAGGAAGTGTAGAGGAAAGCACACGAGTGAGTGGTCCGCACACAATGAGGGCTGAGTTTAAACCGAGACGAACGGGCCGGCCAACTTGTTCGGTCGGCTCGCCAATCGCCGCATATGCCGAACTAGAGTTCGGTATATCAGAAGCTCGTTCGAAGGCAACTGGGCGTTCGGTTTAACAAGGTTCACGAGGTTCGGTTTATCGAGGGTTTACTGTATTTGATTATGCATTGGATCTTTAGTAACAGGGAGAGATGCCTTCAAGTCATTTTAGATGTCTTAACATGTGCGACAGAAGGGCACGATGTAAATGCAGGAAAAAGAAGTTTGAAAAATAGTGTAGCGGCGGTAACTGTGGCCGGCCACTGCAACACTTCACGCTCTCTAAACTTCTTCCTTTCTACTTCTCTCTTCTGTCCTTGTGATGAAACTCTGAAGGGGATGCCGAAGGGGCGGCGGCAGCCCTCATGACCCACGAGCTGTGTATTACTGGTCATGGGGCGGTGAACAGGGAGTCACTGTATCACTGTACCATATGGGAGATCCATAGACAGTTAGCAGACCAACACAGCGCTACACTGCCCTGGGCCACAATTAACCCTTTTGAATCTCGTCAGAAGAATCCTTCCACAGATGAACTGACAGGGTAACTATCACAATTCGGGGAATAAATCTTATTTCCCACTTTTATACATTGATCATGGTTGGGTTCGAACCCATTCCGCCTCATAAGTCACCCCGCCACAGTTGGGGACGGTACCACTAGACCAAACTGATATTCACTTTGGAAAGTGGTTTTCTAGGCTATTTGAACCATTACAATATAACGCACACTTTCATAGCTCATCTGACACTGGCATGTAATCCTATGCTGATTCAAGCCAACACTCGGGCTGAGCTACTAGACATACAGTAACTCTTATTTGCAGCTCCTGTGCTGAATTTAGCCAACATTATATGTGACTTACCATGTATTTATCCTCAAACCTGGACTGTTTTTTTTTTAATGGTGACTGTAGTAGAACTCTAGGACAGATTTATTACTGAACATTGACACCCGCCCCCCAAAACGGAGATAAGGTGCTGTGGTGATGGCAGGCCAAGTCATACAAAGCAGACACTATTACTGTACTTTGCACAATGGTCGGTCACTATCAGTGATACTTTACCTTTTCATTCAGTCTTATATTGAAGGTATTTGTGATATAGGAGGCATTTAGACAGAGGCAAGGGTACCAAGTGAAAAAACTGAGTAAATAGCTTTCAAAGTTATTTTCAGTAATTTCCAATGATATTTTTTCTTGTGTTTGGTTTGGCCAGACAATTACATAATAGAAGGGTCTTTAATAATATCTGAGGAAATAACGAAAACTTGAAGCTATACTTAGGTACTAAAAGCTATTTAGCGCCCTTGCCTCTAGCTTTAAATGGCTCAAATCAAACAGTACACTTGTTAGACCTGTGTATCAATTGAAAAACAAACTAAATTTTAAAGAACAGATCAATAAAAGGAGCATATATAGTATACATATACTTACTTGAACAGTTTTTTTGTTCTTGCTTCCAAAGTGAAGAGCTAGAATTCATGGAGCAGAACGTGGATCTTGATGACATGGAGTGCAGGGCTGGGAAGATCTGATCTGTGGCTGGGGCTTCATGGGAACAAAATATGATGATAAATACAAAAACTTACCAAGAATGTCTTCCCTTACTTACATGTTTGTGCCATGATGTGATGATGCGCCAGTGCCACAAAAACTGGTGCGCCAACCCAGGAATTTTGAAATTTTGCTCACAGTTGTGTCAAAATTAGTAATGTATGTAACTGGATCTCAAGATTGCTGGATTACTGATGATCTACCTGTAAAATGAACAAGCAATTACTTTGTGGATGCCTCACGAAACATATGACTCATGTATGTAAAACCCTTGTTGAGTTGGGACGAGTCAGCCAACAATCTGACTCGCCTAAGACTGCCCTCCACATGTGATGGTTTATTTTGGTTAGGTGTACATACTATTATGTGTTAGATGGTTTGGTTAGACTGTTGATTTTTCATTTCTTTATATTTAGGCACAAACTTTGTAAGCCACAAATACATTGAACAATACATGAAGCTGTGTTGCCCTTGTAGGTGCAAGGCTTTGAGGAGGGACTGGCAGAGAAAGATAGGAATTTGCTTAATATCATCAATGCATTTAAGGGATGAACAGCTATTCTCACTGGACTGAACCTCAGTGATACAATTTAATCATATATCAAACAAGGCTGTCATGTACTATTGCTGTTGGTGCATCTGAAGAGTGTTCTGTGGATAGTGATATTTGAAATTAATTAAGACTTGTGCCCGTGCATCTGAATGGGTTTTATATTATTACTTTTTTCTGCTTGATTAATCCATTTGTGAATGTGTGTGCACGCACTTCCAGTTTAATACTTTTAATTATTTAAGTTTTTGGCAACTGTTTGATGGCTGCTGCCTCACAATGCTCCCGTTGACTACCTAACATGTTGGCACTGTCATCCCTGTGTTGGCACTGCCACCCCTGTGTTGGCTTCCATGACTCTCATTTGTAGGCTCAAGGTTGTGATTCTTATTTACTTGGTCTGAAGCTGCAGGTCATTGCTTGCATGGTGGTGTGGTCAGGTTGTTTTATTACTACTTAATGTTGGTAAAAAGTAAGCAGAGTAAAGCTGTTGCTTGTTTCACTGCATCTGGTAGTGTTAAATTGATTCTGAGGCAAATACGGGAAAACTTTTGTCGTGTCAAGCCTTTTAGGGAAAAATCTGATCCAGCATATACCTCGGTATTCAGGATGATACAATTCATAAAATAACTACTAGCGTAGGTTTTGCCTTCGTGACCAATAGAATAAGAATAAGACGAGTGTAATGACTGCTGGTGACTGTCACAGGTGTGTTGGGGCTGCCATTGCTGTGACACTGCTTCTGTACTCTGTGCCATTCACATCTTTTGAAGCCGTAGATGCTTAGTGGCTTTGATTGACCCAATGTTTCCATCCTTAGCAGCTGCAGTAGTTGGCTACATGACTGGCTGTGTTAGGTTAGGATACATATTTTAAGTTTCCTTCAGCACATGCCACTTCAGCCAACATGACCAGCAGTATATGGGATCTAGTTGATAGGATGATGCAGGTCAGTTTATTTCCCAAAGTAGCCTCATGTTATGAAAATATTGATAACAAATTAGCTCTTCAACACTGCCCTTTCAACAGACAGCTACTATTTCACAACCACCTTGACCTGATCAAAGACAAATACAAGATTACGTCTATTATGTCAACTGCTTGTCCATCCAATGCAGATTGCTTGGATAAGGGATTCTGAAAAATAATATTTAGTCAGTTTTTAATTATTTCATAAATATTCAAAATGTTCAGTTCCTGTTTAGTCAGCATCATTCTCCACACGCTGACTCAGTTTAGTCAGCATCATCCTCCACACGCTGACTCACTGTTTAGTCAGCATCATCCCCCACACGCTGACTCACTGTTTAGTCAGCATCATCCCCCACACGCTGACTCAGTTTAGTCAGCATTATCCTCCACACGCTGACTCACTGTTTAGTCAGCATCCTCCTCCACACGCTGACTCACTGTTTAGTCAGCATCATTCTCCACACGCTGACTCAGTTTAGTCAGCATCATCCTCCACACGCTGACTCACTGTTTAGTCAGCATCCTCCTCCACACGCTGACTCACTGTTTAGTCAGCATCATTCTCCACACGTTGACTCACTGTTTAGTCAGCATCCTCCTCCACACGCTGACCACTGTTTAGTCAGCATCATTCTCCACACGTTGACTCACTGTTTAGTCAGCATCATTCTCCACACGCTGACTCAGTGCTTGCCTGCCACGCATTTTGAACTGCTGGATACAAATAAATCTACCTACTTCAAATCAAATTTCAGCACAAAGTATCGATAACACTAGGCCATGGGCGCAGCACTGTATCACCCATCATAAGAATGTAGATCATCCCGTAGCCAATCCTTACAGCAAAATTAGGGTCCATAGAAAATTACTGAGTTTTTAAAGAGGACCAAACTTTTTATGTTTTAATTTTTTATGACATTGATATGGCAACTGTACTGCCATACACCATTATTGAAGGCTTAGTAAAGTGTTTTTTTTTTTTTTTTTTTTTTTAGATCTATATCAGGATACCTTCTTTACGGTGCTTTATGATGCCTTGATTAACCCCACAGTAGGCAGTTGTGGTGGGAAACCATGTCACTAATTCATGACCTAGAGCTGTGCTGTAGCTAGTAATGTATTTATAGCTTACATAATGGTAGGATGAGAAGCATTGAGTACGAGCATCTTGGAAAGCCTGTCAAGTCTTCATGTCATCCTCAAAAGAAAGCACTTAGTCTTCATCCTTCCTTCAGGATACAGATTGGGTTTTGTACTTCATCTAAAGTAATCAGTACAAGAAACTGGTGACTGCACTTGAATGAGAAATGCACCTTTGCATGTTTGGTACACGGACTCTTGGTCACTACGATGACCCTGACTTTCAGCATGTGATGGTTAAGTGGGAATATAAATCAAACTGAAAATTACAGATTCAAATTAGCAAATAAATGAATGTTTCATAAAATCACAAAAAACTATGCAAAGTACAGTGGTGCCTCTGCTACAATGAATGATTGGTTCTAAAACCTTATTCTCTATGCGTTTGTTCATAAGAGCATCTATTGAAGTATGTACAGGGAGGTCCCGAAGATACGAGCAGTTAGGTTCCACCTGGCATACTCGTAAAGCGAAATCTCGTATAACGAAACACATAACTAATGGTAAAATATAGGTTGAAGAGATGGATGGAGTGCGATTCAAATTCAGTGTGATAACCCTGCTTCATAATTATGAACTAAAGAATTTTTTTTTTTTAGATTTTACATTTGATAAACCCTTACACACACAACACCAAGGGATTTGCAACAAGTAAAAATATTTTTGTTGCTTAGATTTTGAAGCACTGAATACAATTATTGAATACAATGATTAAGTGAAAAAAATTTCCTCCCGAGTCTAATAACAATGTTTAGTTACAGTGTCCGAAAGTTTGCCATCTCGAGGCCTCTAATAGTACAGTATTCCCTCGCCATTCAGTGGCCCGCTTTACATTATTTTGCTTATGCGTTCTTGAACCCTTTACTCTATTTACGATGGCTCTCGTTTGCTTTTACGATTGCACGAGCAATCCATGATGTCTTCTAAGCAGCCTGCAAGCTCTGATGCCTTTGATATCAACCCTAAGAGAGCCAAGAATACCTTAAGTTTGGATTCCAAGCTTAACATTGTTGAGCCTTTCCTCCGCTGTTGAGAAGCTCCCATCTGGTACTTCCTCCCACGGCCAATGATGACCACCGAGGGCTTCAGGTGACAAGACGGCCGAGTTTCATGCTTTTTGTTTCTTTGTTAAATTTAAATATTTATGCAAATACAGTAAACCCTCGCCCTCTATATAATGAATTTTGGCTTGAACGAACTTTTTCTGCCAGTCTGGTATATGCTGGGATTTATTGAATAAGTTGGGTAAACGTGGGGTTGGGTTCGGTGGTGGGCCGGCCGAACATTTACACGCAGGTTGGTCGGCAGAAGTGGAAACAAAGCCGAGCGGACGGTGCGCGCCGATCACTTATTATACACGGAATTGGTTGGAAATAGCGAACTTTCACCTCATATAACGAACAAAGTTTGCTATGTGAAAAGTTCGGATCCCTCGGATATAACGTCACCTCCTTCCCCCGGTTGGTTACTTAATGCCAGGGTCACATGTAATGTGTGTTTTTGTTATCTTTGCGAATTATTTACAGTACAGTACAACACAGTACAGTACCTAAAACATCATTTACCGTATATTGCCTTTAGAGGAAGTGTTAGGACACGTAAATAGTACAGGTCTAGGAATGCATCGCTACTGATCCTATTTAACTTCTGGTTTGATGTACAACCAATCATCATAATATGATTGGGTTTTCAGGAATATAACCCCATTGTACAATGAGGGAATACTGTATTGAGGTGCTCCGCCTCCGGTTCATGCTCCGGAGGGGGGGGGGGCAGAGGCAGGGAGGGTAAGAGTAGGAGGGCACAGGACACTAGCACTGTTCTCACATTTGTGCACCAGGCGTGGGCACCAGCAGGTTGCTGTCATTCTTGGCTTCCTCCCTCCCCCACTCCCTCCCCACTGCTGCCTGGAAGTTAATTTAAAATCAGGCAGTAAATGATGGAAATTTTCTTTGCGAGTAAGAAATAATACCAATTATAATACACCTACGTCAAGGCAAACTAAAGAGGGGAATGAAAATGTGATGCTATCACTTTTCTATCTTACTAAATTGGATTATATATATATATATATATATATATATATATATATAATATATATAATATATATATAAATATATATATAATATATATATATATATATATATATATATATATATATATATATATATATATATATATATATAATATATATATATATATATATATATATATATATATATATAATATATATATATATATATATATATATATATATATATATATATATATATTATAAAATATATATATATATATATATTATAAATTTAATATATATTATATAATATATATAATATATATATATATATAATATTATATATATATATTATATATATATATATATATATTGAATGCAAATTTATACGTACATTAATTCTAAATTAACATTGTTCATACTTTGCATAATGTTTTATCAGAAATTAGTTTTTTTGGAAATAAATGTTCAAAATTATGTTGTTTATCAGTTTTCCTGTAAATTTATATTATAGCTTCTTAATATACACAGTGAAACTGGTTAAAAAGAAGTGTGAAGCATCTTCCCCAGCATTGAGCACCTTCATGCAAGCATGCGATGCAAGTAGCTACACAGCACACACACACACACACAACACACACACACATGATGCAGCACAGCAGCTTTTTAATATATTCCTTTGTAGATGATATTTTAGAAGATTCAATTGATCTTCATGATTACAGCTAATTTGATGCTCGGCTTATGACACTTCTTTTGAAATCAATACTATTCCAAGAAATGTTTCTTTTTTAGTTCAAAGGTGATTCATGTACCAGTTGGGTAGATTCATAAACTATGTTTCAGGCAAGTTAAGGCCGTGAGTGGACAGCCATCATTACGGGCTGTGGTACTTTATCCCCACAGGAGTGTGCTATTGGCAGAAACCCCCAAGACGCCCTCACCACCGTGCCCTCCCACTACTGAGGCAGCGCGGCACCGCAAGGCACGGCCGGCAGCGCATCACCTGAGAGACTGACACCACCACCACCACCACCACCACACACTGGCACTGTCCTGCTGCCCACAGGCTCTTTCTTGGGCTGTGTAGCCACACTGTGTAATGTTTTTTCTGTGACAAGTTTTGGTTATATCACAATGACTGGCATCTTAGTAAGTAGGTGTGCTGAGTAGACTAGACAAGCACTCAAACTGCTTCTTGATCACTGCAGTAGTCAAAGGAAAGTAACTTTTGCTACTTGTCAGCTTCTCCATTATACTTATAGAGAGAAACTGTATGAATGGAACACTCTTAGTGTGTTGTTATGTTTCTTAATCTTACTGAGGCTTGCCGAGCTATGCTTCTTAATCTTAATGAGGCCTCAATAAGTCTTACATTTACATTTCTTTAAGTCACTTCAGTTCTTTCTTGGTTACAGTTACAATGTGTGTTTAATGAATTTTTTTTTTCAAGATACGCAGTTAAATTTCAGTGCAGGCAATATAGTGTTGCATTACTGAAGTTTCTTGTGACAAGTGTTACTTGATTAGAAATTTTTACACTACATTAAATGGTAATTGAAGAATGCAGTCCAAGACTTCAATCAGATGGGTTCAAAGTGTAGTGATAGGATGATACTGTCAATAGTTAATCACTCGCCTTGATACATGCAGGACCAATTCGGTTTCACTGTCACTTTCATGAGGAAATTGAGTCAGACTCAAGAGTTTAGTTACTTGACAGTCCCTCCAGGCACTGGTAACTGCTCAAAAGGTCTAGGAGGTTAAAAAGCCGGAGCTCTAGCTGGTCCTGATCAGCTGAAGGTTTGAGGCTGTGATTGACCCAACAACTATGAAATCCCATCCATTATCCCAAGTAGCTTTGGTGTAGCTTACTATGCTTTCAAAGTAGCATCACATGAATAGTAGCGAGGCAACACAAGCAACAGACCTGCTGCATCAGAGCAAACTTGGCTCCACCCCTCCAGAACACCTTCATTCTCCATCAAGATCAAAGACCATGTGATAAAAAAAACGTGTGTGTGTGTGTGTGTGGTTTGTGTGCGTGCGTGCGTGCGTGCATATGGACACTTTACAAAACTTGCATCATAATGGTGGTAGGTTTGTGCAGCAACAATTAGGGATGAACCACAGTATATTTCTAGTAGGGAATTCAGTTGACTGGGACAGGAATTATGTACGTTACCAGTCACTGTCAATCAATTGCTATCTGATGGATTGTACTTGCTGGTTATTATTATTATGAATTAGACAATTTTTATAAGTTGAAGGAGGGGAGAGGAATCACCGGTGTAAAGAACCAAGTATATTTCTGACTAGTTTCGTAGATGCTTCATCAGAGGAACTGAAGAAGCCGAGGCGGTGGTGGTGTGGGAAGGATGGATCGTGCCGGCAGCGTCCTGCACACTGTCTGGAGGACACTGACCCTCCAGTGCCTGCGTGATCCATCTTATACACCACACAAGCACCTTCTCTGCCTCCACAGTTCCTCTGAGGAGTCATGCACAACTAGGCAGGAACACTCCCCTGGTTACACCTGTGTTTCCTTCACCTCCTCCATTACTATTATTACTATTATATAGTACAAAGTATGTTAATATTGAGATGCACAAACATTGGCGGCTCAAATTTCATGTTAGAGCAACAACGCTTGTCAATATGAACAAATTGCAGTATTCATATCAGTAAGGTGCTTCTGGCTGTGTGTGTGTGTGTGTGTGTGTGTGTGTGTGTGTGTGTGTGTGTGTGTGTGTGTGTGTGTTGCAGGTGTGGGAGCTCCAGGAACACTCACAGGAACCAATGGCAAAACTAAAATTGAACTCTGTTCATTTTTTATACTATAAAATTATTTATATAAAATATATATATGGGGAATCAAACTGCACAAAAAAGCTGATATAGCAGTTCCTGTGTTAGCATTGTGGTCCCCAGCCGGGACGCAGGCAATGCTTGCAGGCAGAAACTTCATGGAAGGTAAACAGTTTCTTTTTAATGAATATTGAGTGACATTGAAAGAAGGCAATAGTAATATATGCACATTGCTGCTTGACTTGTTAGGATCAATCCAAATCATGTCACACAAGACTATTGTGTGGGAACACCTCCATGGCTTTGAGGTGCAAAGAATGCTTAAAGGTTAGGTTGTAGCTGTTGGTACAACATAGATATTTATCGTAGTATGTGTATAATTTACCACATGAAACATACAAGTTACTGAATATTCATGTCGGTACAAAAATTGTGAATCCAGCGAGAAAACGTTGCAAAAACAAATCTCACAGTGTAGGTGATTCCTCCGACTATGTTGTGTTCTTGATTCTCGTTGTTACGTCTGCTGTGGTATTAGCCACGTCCACGGTGGCAGTGGCTGATCATGACCCACAGAGCATGAGGCAGCACACTGAGGTGTTGAGGGACCCGGGCGGCTGCCTTCAGGACCCTGGCGGCTGCCTTCAGGACCCTGGCGGCTGCCTTCAGGACCCGGGCGGCTGCCTGCAGGTGCGCTCAAAACAAACTGTATTCTCAGAATGGTTTTTCCATTGATATGAGTCTACAAATATATGAATTTCAATTGTGTCAAGATCACAAGTACACAATTTGTCCCTCTGAGTGGTTTTGCTGAAAACAAATATTTCAGGCTTTTGGGAACTTAAATATTATGCCTTCAACAAACCGGTCGAGTAGTAGGCCATGCACTGAGGAGGTCCAGTAGTAGGCCATGCACTGAGGAGTGGGTGAGGCACTAAGCCACCCGTGGCACTCCTCCACGATGATCAGGAAGTAATCAAAGCATTGACGATCAAATAAAATATCAGATTTCCAAAATCATGACTGACAATTTATATATTATAGAAAGCCTTCCTTTTGAGTGGTGGCCAGTACAGTAATAGCATGGGTCACGTTCACACGGTCAGACGACACCTTCGCTATGACCACAAGGCAACAGTCACCCCAGGATTCAGGGTGTTTGTGGACCCATCAAGGACTAAGACTGTCATAAATAATTTGTATATTTCATGATGCATACAATTCCTTGATGATCTTCGCAAACTGTTGGAAATACCAGATTATTAGCTGCCGATGTCCGTTTGGATTTTACGCATAATTCAATTTCTTACGATTCACTTAATTTCTGCAAGAAATCTATAACTCCTGGATTCAAGTCTATTTTTATACTTTTTGAATAGTGTGCACGTGTAGGTATTGAGGGGAAAAATTATTGATATACAACTAACAAATCTAAACTAATTAAGAATGTTTAGCTTTAATGTTTTTTAAAGTTTAATAAAAATGTCAGTATTGACAATGCAACAACACAATGCAATTCAGTAACACAATAAATAGGCTGTTTTCAATACTACATTGAAATGTTCCACCTTACTCCTCTCAAAGTGGTGTCAGGTACAACATAGACATAGTTACCTTGATATCTAATGTGATCAAATTCAGCATTGCTGAGGTCAGTAAGGTTATGAGAGCCCCGGTATCATAACATGCATACATTATGAATGTTATTTTAAAAGATTCACAGGAATCAGAACAGTGTGGTGCCGACACTGCCCGCCACTCGGTGATGTTATCATCCGGCGTGGCTAATCCTGCACTCGGTATCTTCCACAAAACACCCGTGAGCTTTGACGTCAGTAACATCGTGTGTCTGTAAATCATGAAGCTGTAAACCCCTGGTGGCAAGTTCAAAGATATTGATTTGCATTGTCACAAGTGGACCAGACTGACCCCCGTCAACAGGAAACATACAGTGAGGACTGGAGGGTTATGTAACATGAAACACTTGCTGACAGTTACTAGTGCTGGACAACACTGTAGGGGAAGTAAATTGAAATGTTTGCCTCACAAGCTGTAATATTACACGATAGAATGTCATCACTGGGGTTAGTTTTCTATCATGTGTGAAGAGGAAGACAGAGTCACAGTGGTCCTCTAGGCAGCATCAGATGGCCGCCGCCGCCGCCGCCGCCGCCATCAAGCAATGCAAATGCCTGACAGGTTTGGCAGTTGTCTCATGGCTAACTTTATAATATTTCACATGGTGGACATTACAAGAAATGTCACCGCTGCCGCTGCAGAGTGAAAACCACCTCGTTGAGTTCAACGTCACTTTATCAAATGTATCGGTAAATCTTTGTAATAAGCAGTACATCGCTCAACCCTTGTGTGGGCATGCGTGATGCAAAGACTGGGTGGATACAATTTTTCTCCTATAGATGTAGATATTTTCGTGCATTTTACAAATCATACCGAAATGGATTTGTGTAAGCCCAGAATGCAAACACTTAAGCTTTTTACATCCAACTGTTTTCTACTAAGGCACTCTGCCAAGCTGCTTGCAGAGTTGTGATCCCCGTCACATGCTATCTGTAGCAGCACTTGGTGACGCCCACACACTTGGTGCCAGCATTATCTAGCAGAGCTGCCACACGGGAGGCCCTTCTGATACTGCCTCTATGAACTGGAGCTTGTCTTCTGAGTAACATAGGAAGGAAAAGGATCCATTTCATAATAAAATGAAATACAGCAATATTTTTACTTGTGTACTGTGCTAAGTTTAATATATAAAAGCTTTTGGATCTCTTTCTAATAACGCATCTTATGTATTCTCTTGGATTTCAAACACAGCATAAATATATAGAGGTAATGTTGCTTAGTACCTAAGATTTAATACTTTTAAGTGATGACTTATTACACTTCAGAGTTTGAAGTGACATACAGTTTGCCCAGAACATATTTTAACTATTAATATTAAAACCAAGTAAAAAATCAAATTATTTTTCTATAATACTTCAGCAATATGTGTTGATTGGGTGGTAGTCCCGTGTACGAGACAATGGCGAGAGTGACTCATTACGGCCAGACCGGTGAGAATAATGCGGTAATAATCACTCGGTATGGAACCATGTATGTGTGTGTACGTGTGTGTGTGTGTGTGTGTGTAGGTACAACAAAGTTTAATGTGGAATTGTTTCTTCCTGTACTCAATGTTAACTGCTGGAATGGCCAGCTGATGGATACAAAGCAATGGTGTGTGTTGCTTATTATTGCAATTATGCTGGTATCATAATTTATTTTGTTGACCCAATTTACATAAAACTTTTATTACTCATGTGTCTTCTTAATACCCTTCTAACCACAAATATGGCGAAAAGCTACTTAACGAAAACACATCTTAGGATCACTTCACGGCATCCTTGTTAACCGGCTTTCTCCCAAACAAGTGGGCTGGGCGGGCATATCACAAACAAGAGGGCTGGGCGGGCATATCACAAACAAGAGGGCTGGGCAGGCATATCACAAACAAGTGGGCTGGGCAGGCATATCACAAACAAGAGGGCTGGGCAGGCATATCACAAACAAGAGGGCTGGGCAGGCATATCACAAACAAGAGGGCTGGGCAGGCATATCACAAACAAGTGGGCTGGGCAGGCATATCACAAACAAGTGGGCTGGGCAGGCATATCACAAACAAGAGGGCTGGGCAGGCATATCACAAACAAGAGGGCTGGGCAGGCATATCACAAACAAGAGGGCTGGGCAGGCATATCACAAACAAGTGGGCTGGGCGGGCATATCACAAACAAGAGGGCTGGGCGGGCATATCACAAACAAGTGGCTGGGCAGGCATATCACAAACAAGAGGGCTGGGCAGGCATATCACAAACAAGAGGGCTGGGCAGGCATATCACAAACAAGTGGGCTGGGCGGGCATATCACAAACAAGAGGGCTGGGCAGGCATATCACAAACAAGTGGGCTGGGCGGGCATATCACAAACAAGAGGGCTGGGCAGCATATCACAAACAAGTGGGCTGGGCAGGCATATCACAAACAAGTGGGCTGGGCAGGCATATCACAAACAAGAGGGCTGGGCGGGCATATCACAAACAAGTGGGCTGGGCAGGCATATCACAAACAAGTGGGCTGGGCAGGCATATCACAAACAAGTGGGCTGGGCAGGCATATCACAAACAAGTGGGCTGGGCAGGCATATCACAAACAAGTGGGCTGGGCAGGCATATCACAAACAAGTGGGCTGGGCGGGCATATCACAAACAAGTGGGCTGGGCGGCATATCACAAACAAGTGGGCTGGGCAGGCATATCACAAACAAGTGGGCTGGGCAGGCATATCACAAACAAGAGGGCTGGGCGGGCATATCACAAACAAGTGGGCTGGGCGGGCATATCACAAACAAGTGGGCTGGGCGGCATATCACAAACAAGTGGGCTGGGCAGGCATATCACAAACAAGTGGGCTGGGCGGGCATATCACAAACAAGTGGGCTGGGCGGCATATCACAAACAAGTGGGCTGGGCAGGCATATCACAAACAAGAGGGCTGGGCGGGCATATCACAAACAAGAGGGCTGGGCAGGCATATCACAAACAAGTGGGCTGAGCGGGCATATCACAAACAAGAGGGCTGGGCGGGCATATCACAAACAAGTGGGCTGGGCGGGCATATCACAAACAAGTGGGCTGGGCGGGCATATCACAAACAAGTGAGCTGGCGGGCATATCACAAACAAGGGGCTGGGCGGGCATATCACAAACAAGAGGGCTGGGCAGCATATCACAAACAGAGGGCTGGGCGGGCATATCACAAACAAGTGGGCTGGGCGGGCATATCACAAACAAGTGGGCTGGGCGGGCATATCACAAACAAGAGGGCTGGCAGGCATATCACAAACAAGTGGGCTGGGCAGGCATATCACAAACAAGAGGGCTGGGCGGGCATATCACAAACTAGAGGGCTGGGCGGCATATCACAAACAAGAGGGCTGGCAGGCATATCACAAACAAGTGGGCTGGGCGGGCATATCACAAACAAGTGGGCTGGTGGGCATATCACAAACAAGTGGGCTGGGCAGGCATATCACAAACAAGTGGGCTGGGCGGGCATATCACAAACAAGTGGGCTGGGCGGGCATATCACAAACAAGTGGGCTGGGCAGGGCATATCACAAACAAGTGGGCTGGGCGGGCATATCACAAACAAGTGGCTGGGCGGGCATATCAAATCTCACAAACAAGTGAGCTGGGCAGGCATATCACAAAACAAGTGGGCTGGGCGGCATATCACAAACAAGTGAGCTGGGCGGCATATCACAAACAAGTGAGCTGGGCAGGCATATCACAAACAAGTGGGCTGGGCGGGCATATCACAAACATGGGCTGGGCGGGCATATCACAAACAAGTGAGCTGGGCGGCATATCACAAACAGTGGGCTGGGCGGGCATATCACAAACAAGTGGAGCTGGGCGGGCATATCACAAACAAGTGGGCTGGGCGGGCATATACAACAAACAAGTGGGCTGGGCGGGCATATCACAACAGTGGCTGGGCGGGCATATCACAAACAAGTGGGCTGGGCGGGCATATCACAAACAAGTGGGCTGGGCAGGCATATCACAAACAAGTGGCTGGGCGGGCATATCACAAACAAGTGGGCTGGGCGGGCATATCACAACAGTGGGCTGGGCAGGCATATCACAAACAAGTGGCTGGGCGGGCATATCACAAACAAGTGGGCTGGGCGGCATATCACAAACAAGTGGGCTGGGCGGGCATATCACAAACAGTGGGCTGGGCAGGCATATCACAAACAAGTGGGCTGGGCGGCATCATCACGGAAACAAGTGGGCTGGGCGGGCATATCACAAACAAGTGGGCTGGGCGGCATATCACAAACAAGTGGGCTGGGCGGGCATATCACAAACAAGTGGGCTGGGCGGGCATATCACAAACAAGTGGGCTGGGCGGGCATATCACAAACAAGTGGGCTGGGCGGGCATATCACAAACAAGTGGGCTGGGCGGGCATATCACAAACAAGTGGGCTGGGCGGGCATATCACAAACAAGTGGGCTGGGCGGGCATATCACAAACAAGTGGGCTGGGCGGGCATATCACAAACAAGTGGGCTGGGCGGGCATATCACAAACAAGTGGGCTGGGCGGGCATATCACAAACAAGTGGGCTGGGCGGCATATCACAAACAAGTGGGCTGGGCGGGCATATCACAAACAAGTGGGCTGGGCAGGCATATCACAAACAAGTGGGCTGGGCGGGCATATCACAAACAAGTGGGCTGGGCGGGCATATCACAAACAAGTGGGCTGGGCAGGCATATCACAAACAAGTGGGCTGGGCGGGCATATCACAAACAGTGGGCTGGGCGGGCATATCACAAACAAGTGGGCTGGGCAGGCATATCACAAACAAGTGGGCTGGGCGGGCATATCACAAACAAGTGGGCTGGGCAGGCATATCACAAACAAGTGGGCTGGGCGGGCATATCACAAACAAGTGGGCTGGGCAGGCATATCACAAACAAGGGGCTGGGCGGGCATATCACAAACAAGTGGGCTGGGCAGGCATATCACAAACAAGTGGGCTGGGCGGGCATATCACAAACAAGTGGGCTGGGCAGGCATATCACAAACAAGTGGGCTGGGCGGGCATATCACAAACAAGTGGGCTGGGCGGGCATATCACAAACAAGTGGGCTGGGCGGGCATATCACAAACAAGTGGGCTGGGCGGGCATATCACAAACAAGTGGGCTGGGCGGGCATATCACAAACAAGTGGGCTGGGCGGGCATATCACAAACAAGTGGGCTGGGCGGGCATATCACAAACAAGTGGGCTGGGCGGGCATATCACAAACAAGTGGGCTGGGCGGGCATATCACAAACAAGTGGGCTGGGCAGGCATATCACAAACAAGTGGGCTGGGCGGGCATATCACAAACAAGTGGGCTGGGCAGGCATATCACAAACAAGAGGGCTGGGCGGGCATATCACAAACAAGTGGGCTGGGCGGGCATATCACAAACAAGATGGGCTGGGCGGGCATATCACAAACAAGTGGGCTGGGCGGGCATATCACAAACAAGAGGGCTGGGCGGGCATATCACAAACAAGTGGGCTGGGCGGCATATCACAAACAAGTGGGCTGGGCGGGCATATCACAAACAAGTGGGCTGGGCGGGCATATCACAAACAAGTGGGCTGGGCGGGCATATCACAAACAAGTGGGCTGGGCGGGCATATCACAAACAAGAGGGCTGGGCGGGCATATCACAAACAAGTGGGCTGGGCGGGCATATCACAAACAAGTGGGCTGGGCGGGCATATCACAAACAAGTGGGCTGGGCGGGCATATCACAAACAAGAGGGCTGGGCAGGCATATCACAAACAAGTGGGCTGGGCAGGCATATCACAAACAAGAGGGCTGGGCGGGCATATCACAAACAAGTGGGCTGGGCAGGCATATCACAAACAAGAGGGCTGGGCGGGCATATCACAAACAAGTGGGCTGGGCGGGCATATCACAAACAAGAGGGCTGGGCGGGCATATCACAAACAAGTGGGCTGGGCGGGCATATCACAAACAAGAGGGCTGGGCGGGCATATCACAAACAAGTGGGCTGGGCGGGCATATCACAAACAAGAGGGCTGGGCGGGCATATCACACAACAAGTGGGCTGGGCGGGCATATCACAAACAAGTGGGCTGGGCGGGCATATCACAAACAAGTAGGGCTGGGCGGGCATATCACAAACAAGTGGGCTGGGCGGGCATATCACAAACAAGTGGCTGGGCGGGCATATCACAAACAAGTGGGCTGGGCGGGCATATCACAAACAAGTGGGCTGGGCGGGCATATCACAAACAAGAGGGCTGGGCGGCATATCACAAACAAGTGGGCTGGGCGGCATATCACAAACAAGTGGGCTGGGGGGCATATCACAAACAAGTGGGCTGGGCGGGCATATCACAAACAAGAGGGCTGGGCGGGCATAACACAAACAAGTGGGCTGGGCGGGCATATCACAAACAACAGATTCCTTAAAAGCATTTGAAATTTACAGTTCACATTTTAAGAATATCTCAAATTACAATGGGGCTCAAAATGTTCTTGTTGTCGAAGTTAAATGTTTACAAATTCTATGAAATATCTTTACACATACATTCTCATTTCCCTCACCATCAGCCACTTACTGCATCGTGTTACCTTCTATTTTCTAACTCAAGTTCCCCACATTTCATATGATCAACATTTGCTTTAAGGAACAGTACATTCACTGATACTATATTTCTTTGGTTCAGATAGCGAGATATAATTTTTGATCTGTCACCCCAAGATTCCTCCACAGGCAAGCCCCAACACTGATGGCTTACCCCGCACAAGTACCTGACTTCCACCCACACTAGTTGCTACTTCTTCCCTTACAGACTCTTTCATTCACAAGACATTCAAATGGCCCTTCCATACTCCTTTCAACTCTTCCTTGCTGCCCTTCAAGATCTCCATCCTCTCTCCAACACACACACACCACACACTCACCCTCGCTCCCTCTTCGCCTCTTTCCCTAGCAGCTTATTCTCACCAAAATGTTCACTTACTTCCAACCAAACTCTTCATCCAATCTATTTTTTTTTTTTTTTTTTTTCTTACGTCACAAAGGACTGGCCAAGGGCAAAAAAAAAGAAGCTAACAAAAAAGCCCGCTTAGTTGTCAGTCCCTATAAAGAAGACAGTAAGAGAATAAGAAAGGGGGTGGGCCAATTTAGTGAGGGAGGTGTCTTGTCACTCCTCTCTTGAAAAAATTTAAGTCGTAGGAAAGTGGAAAAATAGAAACAGGAAGAGAGTTCCAGAGTTTACCAGTGAAAGGGATGAAAGAGTAAAGATGCTGATTAACTTGCATTAGGAAGATGGACAGAATAGGGATGAGAATGAGTAGAAAGTCTTGTGCAGCGAGGCCACGGGAGGAGGAAAGGCATGCAGTTAGCAAGTTCAGAAGAGCAGTGAGCATGAAAATAACGATAGAAGAGAGCAAGAGAAGCAACATTGCGGCGGTGATTTAAAGATTGAAGACAGTCAGTCAGAGGAGAGGAGTTGATGAGACGAAAAGCTTTTGACTCAACCCTGTTTAGGAGAGCTGTATGAGTGGATCCCACCCAAACATGTGACATACTCCATACATGGGCGGATAAGGCCCCTGTACAGAGCAAGCACCTGGGAGGGAGAAAAAAATGGACGCAGATGCCACAGGACACCTACCTTCTAAGAAGCTGTTTTAGCAAGAGATGATATGCGAGATTTCCAGTTCAGATTTTTTGTAAAGGATAGTCCTAGAATGTTCATTGTAGAAGAGGGAGACAGTTGAGTGTCATTGAAGAAGAGGATAGTTGTTTGGAAAGCTATGTCGAGTAGATAGGTGAAGAAATAGGGTTTTTGAGGCATTGAACAAAACAAGGTTTGCTTTGCCCCAGTCAGAAATTATAGGAAGATCAGAAGTTAGGCGCTCGGTGGCATCTCTCCATGAATCACTTAGTTCCTGTTGAGTTGGACGTCTAATGAACAACGTTGAAAAATTCAGGGTAGAATCATCAGCGTAGGAGTGGATAGGGCATTGAGTTAGACTTAGAAGATCATTAATGAATAATAGAAAGAGAGTGGGTGATAGGACAGAACCCTAGGGAACACTACTATTGATAGATTTAGGAGAAGAACAATGTCCGTCTACAGTAGCTGCAATAGAACGGTTTGAAAGGAAACTTAAGATGAAGGTACAGAGAGAAGGATAGAAACCGAATGAGGGTAGTTTAGAAATTAAAGATTTGTGCCAGACTCTATCAAAAGCTTTTGATATGTCAAGGGCAACAGCAAAAGTTTCACCGAAACCCCTAAAGGAGGATGACCAAGAATCAGTTAGGAAAGCTAGAAGATCGCCAGTAGATCGCCCTTTACGGAAACCGTACTGACGATCAGATAGAAGATTGTGAGCAAATAGAAGCTTAAGAATCTTCTTATTAAGTATAGATTCAAAAACTTTAGAAAGGCAGGAAGTCAAAGCTATAGGACGGTAGTTTGAAGGATTAGAACGGTCACCCTTCTTAGGAACAGGCTGGATGTGAGCAAACTTCCAGCAAGAAGGAAAGGTGGAAGTAGATAGACAAAGACAGAAAAGTTTGACCAGGCAGGGTGCAAGCACAGAAGCACAGTTTTTGAGAACAATAGGAGGGACTCCATCAGGACCGTAAGCCTTCCGAGGATCTAGGCCAGAAAGGGCAAAGAAAACATCATTACGAAGGATCATAATGACAGGCATAATACATAGGTGAAGGAGAAGGAGGAACAAGCTATTCATCAACCAGAGTGGACTTTTCAGCAAAGGTTTGAGCAAAGAGTTCAGCTTTAGAAATAGATGAGACAGCTGTGGAGCCATCTGGGTGAAGCATAGGAGGGAAAGATGAAGAAGTAAAATTGTTAGAGATGTTATTAGTTAGCTGTCAGAAGTCACGATAGGAGTTTGATTCAGAAAGATTTTGACATTATCTATGAATAAAGGATTTTTTGTGAAGTTGAAGAAAAGATTTGGCATGACGAACCCCCTTGCCACACAGACGTCCGCCATGCAGGACACCCATCACACCTGCTGCCTCACTAGTCTCCAACCCTTCCACCGTATCCCTCATTGCCACCACCCTTCACGGAAAGAAAATTGTCACATTTACATATGATACTAAGATTAAAATATGTGCAATGTAGTAAAATGCACATACTCGTAACAATTGAAAATAGAAAACCCAGCTTGATCATTGGAATGACTCCTCCCGTCAGTTGCACTAAAGGGTGTACAAAGGCGAGGGTGGGCAGGCCTACCTTCCCTGACAGAGGCCTACTGCCAGTAAGAAGCCTATCAGAAAAATCAGACTCACCGTTTCAGTGGCTGGTGATGAACACTCGCCACAATGAGGGAAGAGTTGTAAGGGGGACACGACGACACGTCCAAGGCACTGCTGCAATGATTTAAGTTGTTGTGGCTATAGCTTGAATAGCCTGCTGCCTGTACTTCCCCAGCAAGACTGAAGGGGGCCAAGGATTATTCTGCTCCTAGAGACATAAAAAAGAATACAGTAAGTAATTTCCTAACTGCATACTTAAAGTAATAAAAGTATACAAAACTTCTAGATCTCCAAGTTTTCACTTTCCTATATTGATATACATTACACATCATATGACATTTACGAGTACAGCATAATATTATATTCACATGTTGACAAAATGGACAGGCTTGACATAAACCTTGATGGTGAAATCATAATTTAACAAACAAAGTCGCAGTAATCAAAGAAGCAACACCGAGGCACCAAAGAATACTCGAGTTTTAAAATTTGATATAAAGCTTAGAAAACATGGGACAAAACAAGCAAGATACCTGGCTTCCATCTCCATGGTTCCCATGTATCAACAACAAGGCGTGTGCCACTACAGATTGTTAGCACACTTGAATGAGCTCAGGCAGTGTGTGGGTTTGAACTTTGAAGGCGGGACGCAAAGCTGGGCACTATTGAACTATTGAATGTATTTAAATACTAAATACATGGAAGAAATGTATCTAAATATTAAATACTAAACACATTTTACAAATGTATCTAAATACTAAATAAGAAATACATAAATTGTATTTATTTATATAGAGTTCAGTGGTTGCCACCCGCAAAATACGGAGAAACCCAGATGGGCCCAAAACGCCCTGATTCCGTGAAAAAACCCCTATTTTGAAGATCCTTTATAGCTTATGGTACAAAAATATCTTAAATACATGTAAGCTCATATTTGAGTCTGTTTTTCTCGTAAAAATTGTCTTGAATGTATCACGCAGCCATCGTTTATTATAATTCGAACAAGTGAGTGGCAGCAGGAATGGCAGAAATTTCGATTGCAATTTTATATGATCGAGCTCCAGGGAGGGAAATCACGACCTCAACTCTTCCAGTCAATCTCCTCTACCATAGTAAGAAGCTCATAGTCAATGGAATTCGGGCGATGAGGCTTCTTGGCACTGGCGTAGCGAGGTATCTATCAATGGGGGGCACCTGGAGGGCCACAGCTGTGTGTGGGGGGCACTGTGGCACGTGGAGCTCAGGGCCATTCTGATGCCACAGAGAAGGGTATAAGAACATAAGAAAATAAGGAAGCTACAAGAGGACGCGAGGCCTACACGTGGTAGTTCCTGTAAATCAGGGCACATCGTCAGTCACAGGTTCAAACAGATTACGGCAGCCATGGCCAGGGGGAGGGGGCCCCTGAAGGGGAATCCGGTTTATTATGGGGGGGAGGGGGCACGTGCCCTCCCGTAGCTACGCCACTGGCTATAGCTGATCTGACGCTATCTAGAAAGTTAGATAGAAAGATAAGGAGGCAACAGCCATTACTTTGCAGGGGGGACTAAACAACCTCAAATCACACGTAAGCTCTCACTCCCTCCCTCCCTCCCTCACTCGCAGTGGCGCCGCCAGGGCATGGTGACTGGGGTGGCCAAGGTTGGACACAGATCTAGTGTGGGGTGGCCACGGCATAGCCATTAAAAATAAATGGTGTCTAAGTGCAGTTACAACTTACAACCCTTCCACCTCCGCCACTGCCCACTCATTCCACTCACTCTCTCTCTTCCTCCCTCTACTTAACTTACGCTGCAGAAATATGAAGAGAAGCAACAAAATACAGCGTTGTTTGGCCAAAAATCATCCCCTTCCTCCTCCCAGCTGCCCGCACACGCGTCCTGCCCCCTCGCCGGCCTGCTCTCGACTGTCGCTCGTATCGGATTACTCAAGGAACTCAACGCTGCTTCGAAACACTAATTAAAGCCTTTCCCTTATTGCCTTCCCACGCCCTTACCTGTTGACCTTTGACCAATAATTCTTGACCTGTTACGTTATCTGAGTTTTGAGTGTTAGTAAGTGTGAGTTAGTAATAGTGTTTGTTGGTAGTATAGTTTTGTAGTATTTTTTTTAAAGCTTATATTGATAGGGTTCGTTAGTGCTTCGAACTCATTAACTCATCTAGCAGAGGATTGTGGGTCCGATATCATTTTTTTATCCTACGTAGTTTGTGGATTGTTTAAGGACTGGATTGCTTTGTTAGCAGTGGCGTGGCTAGGTATCTTATCATTGGGGGGCACCTGGGGTGGGGGACATTAGGCACGCGGAGCTCAGGGGCCACTCTGATGCCACATAGAAGGGTATATTCTAAGACCAGATCAGTGGTGGGTATTAGAGCATCATACAGAATACCCCAGCCATGGCCAGTGGGGGGGGGGGGGCACGTGTCCTCCCAAGCCCCCTCGTAGCTACGCCACTGCTTCTTGGTTTCTGGAGAACCATGATGAGCAACGCGGGGCTCAAGTGCAGAGACCAACGTGTACGTACGAACGCACCGCTGCTCCCAACACAGAAGGGACATACAAAACGTGTTTGGTACAGGACGGGAACGCGGTCCGGTGATGTTTTGGTGTCTTACTGTATATTTCAAAATATTAGTAACTCTACTAATAAAACTAAACATTGAGCTATTTGATCATTGAAAACCCCCCTGGTATCCATGTCCTTTCATCAAAACAACGCCCTGAAGTCCAGGTCACAGTGAAAACCCCCAGATCTGGGTTAAAACCCCAGAGTGGCGCCACTGTTTCATAGATAAATGTTCATCATCTAACCTTCCATAGCACTTATTTTTCATAAATAAAAAATGACGTGAGATATGTGTGCTTACACATAACATTTTAAGCCTGTTGTAGATTCTGGCTCAGTGTTGTGGAGAACTACAATTTGATTCTACTGCAGTTTAATACAACACAAGACACGTAGTTATAACCGTCCCCAGCTTGTGGATCTGACCATCTGCAGTGTTTCTAACCCCTACAACAGCCATCGGAAATTAATAATAAGCATAAGGGGGTTTGGGGGGCGCCCCCCACCCGGTAGGTTTGGTTACGTAACCAATGTCCAGGCTTGTATAGTGAACTAGCAGGGGGGGGGGGGTTCCCTGGGGGCGCACAATCCCCAGTTAGGTAAGATTACGTAACCAATTTCAATGTATTGTATAAATGGCAGGTTTTTTTTCTTTTTACCAAAATTTAAGGAAACAGTCTCAGTACGAGTACAATTTTTTTTTTTTTTTTTACCCTTTAGTTTAGCCCGAAGTGACCCTCGGCCCCGCCACACGTCCTCCTCCCTGTCACTCTTCCTGCAATGGCGATCATATGCCACTCAGGTATCAGACACTGCACTGCAACCAACACTCACGCAGAGGTTGAATACTACGCGGGAGTCACACATTGGGTTGAACCACTTGTGTCATAATGCGTTCCTGAGCTGCAGCTTTACAAATACAACTTTCTGAGCTGCAGCTTTACAAATACAACTTTCTGAGCTGCAGCTTTACAAATACAACTTTCTGAGCTGCAGCTTTACAAATACAACTTTCTGAGCTGCAGCTTTACACAAATACCAAACTTTCTGAGAGCCAGCTTTACAAATACAACTTTCAGATGAATGACAAAACTAAAAATACAGAATTTCGAGACAGCTTTACAAATACAACTCTGAGCTGCAGCTTTAACAATACACTTTCTGAGAGCAGTTAAAATACAACTTTCTGAGCTGCAGCTTTACAAATACAACTTTCTGAGCTGCAGCTTTACAAATACAACTTTCTGAGCTGCAGCTTTACAAATACAACTTTAACACTAAATCACAGATGAAACAGGAAAACAAAAAAATGAAAAACAAAACAAAAAATATAATAGAATGAAAAATAAGCAAATGAGAATCACAGCGGCAAAAAAGCTTCTTGTCCACACCATTTGTTCTCATATAACGCAGTAAAAATTATCACTCCAACCACAGACATGAACACTTGCGTCAATGTCTCTATAGATGTCACTAAGAAGGCGTCACGGGCAGCAGTCCTCGTAGCCAGCAGCACTGAACACGACAAGGCACTGAACACGTCACAGTTGTCTCCAGCACACTAGTAGATAATACACAACAGCATTACGAAAGGACGCAGATAACCACAATGGCAAGAAGTAGGTATTATAGATAACAAGAGATAATACAGCGCTGCGGAAGGACCAGGAAGATAACAATTATGAGGAGAAAAAGATAAGAGCTAGGGAGAGGGCCATTCTAGTGAACGCACATCCAAGTCAAGGACATGAATAAGGGAAGTATAAGTAGAAATTCTTAGATGTAAAATAAGGGAAAATTAGTGAAAACAGACGATTAATAATTATTAGCACTATCAAGAAGAATGAGAGAGCATGCCAAATAAATAAATAGTGTGTGTAAACTAATCGTTTACACACACACACACACACACACACACACACAAAATAGAAAAAACATGCCTTTGTAAGTGGATGGAAGGAATGAACCCAACGAAAAACAGAAAATGAAAGGAAAGAGAGAACAAAACAGAGGTCAAGTTGATTTAGAACAGCGGTTCCTCACCTGGGGGGCGCGCTCCCTTAGGGGGGCGTGGGTAATTACCAAGGGGCGCGTGAGCCAAGAGAGGAAAATGAAGAACTGTCAAGTATTTAACTTGAAGCTCGGCCTTCGCTTTAACATGAAGCTCGCTCGCGAGGGTGAGCAGAGAAGAGGTGTGTGTGAAACACACACCTACCGAGAAGCAGGTGTGGGTGAAAAACTCTGCGGTGACGCCTTGCCAGGTTTCACTAACTCCCTAGTCTTTCATGCAATAGTATTTCTTGCTATTATTATTACTATTATTATTGTTATTTTTATCATAATTATTATAGCGCGTAGCTTCTGGTGTGCGGCAGCCTCTAAACGTTATCTAACTAAACCTGCTGGGTCTATGCAAGGTCATAATCATTAATTACGTGCATAATAAAAGTGCTAAAAACACGCATTTTTTTCATATTTTCTTTTTGATGCAGAACTATTTTGAATATCTTAGTTGAAGAAGTGAAGGGGCATGGAGGCAAGGACCCACTACTAAAAGGTCGTGGTGGTGAAACGGTTAAGAAACAGATTTAGAAGGAGTAAGAAGAGCAGGATAAGGGGCATGGTGTGTGCTACAAGAGACAAACCTGTATACTTGGGTCCCCTCACGTCCGGTGTGACACGCGGACCTAAACACACGGCGCTGGAGAACATTTGTAGCTCTTCGTCATCATACGGCGGGACTCAGAGTGTCGGCCTTAGTTACAGCGTCACGGCCAGTTTGTCTTTGTTTCGCGGGTCACGTTGATGGTAAAGTTAGGCCGCGTCCGGGGAGTTAGTGGCGGTGGTAATGGAACCTTGCGATGCCGTGGGGGCGTGTGGGTTGTTTATATAGCACAACTTTATATAGCATACAGTAATGAAAGAAAGAAAAGTGTGAGGCACCAACAACCCTACATAGAGGAGGAAGAGGATATTGTGGGAGAGTATTTGTTTGGCGATGGGAATGTGGAAGATGCAAAAAGAACAATCAACATTTTTTGGATGACTAGAGAAAATTAGAAGAGAGAAAGAAAAAACAATTTAAAGACAGAATAAGAGAAGACAACTAACTAAAGACCCAGACAGCAAGAAGAGAAACATCAGGGAGTGCCGACAAAAAAGGCCAAACTCCCGTCCCACAACTGAACTGAACTGGTTGTGAGATGATGTCATGTATTTTAGGTTCGTGGAAACATGTACAAAGCGATAATAAGCAAAAAAAAGGTCACAAGAAGAAGAAGAAGAAGAAGAAGATGTATCAGGTGTGCAGTGATTTAGAGCCCAGTGACGTAAAGTGGCTGTCAATGAGGCGTGTGTAAGACGAGGATGAGAGGTGAGAGGATGGGAATGGTAGAGAGATGCAAGGAGATTGAGGGAATAAGGTGGAGACAGAGAGGAGAGATAGGAGGGAAAGAGAACGTCAATGAGTCACCAAGAGCGTATCATCACCACTTTCATACAAACTCCTGCATTGACTTACTTTATATACAGTAGAATATATTATTTTCTTTATCTCTCCTAAGTCCCATTTTCTCTTTCCATGTAAAGTCATCATGTTTATCTAAGTTTGCCTTCGCTAGTAACATTGATCGTGCAGTTATACCGCTAATAGCATGCATGGTTTGGGCCAAAATACCTGGTGCGGTTTGTTTTTCCTTTGTATTCCTTTGTATATATATATATCATGGTAAACAGCGCAGGGAAAGTTTGGACAGGGGGGAAAGGGGAGTTACTACCTATGACTGCCTCGCTCGATGAAAGGAGACGACAAGAAATAAGAAAAATATTGTACTTGATCATTGGTATTCAAGATAAGATTGCTTGTTTAGAGGAGACGAGGAAGAGTAACAAACAATACATATAATAGGTCTTTTAGATAGATGAAAAACATGTGATGATCAGTATGTAATGTTAACCTTACATACTTACAGACAACAGTTACAGTTGCTTACTTACAGACAACAGTAGGTAGGCTACATGTGTAGACCCGAAACACAAACACACAAACGTTGTATTTCTGGTTCCTTTGAAAGTCATTAGATATTCTCTTTTTTGAAACATTGCAATCATAGAAAACGAGGTGAGTCTCCTGCTGTAGAAACCAATCAAGGCTTTCTCTTGATTGGATTTAGAGTACTTAGAGAGGGGCCGCGGGTCACCTTCAGGGGCGGACCCAGGATTTATTATTGAGTGTTGCCCAAGTATTTACTTTCCTAATATTTAGTGTAGGAATACAAATCCAACGCACATTAATCATAAGACACAGAGGTACACCGTGTGCTAAGCTCATGTTTATAGCCACCCTGCCACGCGTCTGGCTGTGTTTGTGATCTACGTACAGTGAGACTTGAGGAGGAACGAGTGGCTCTGAGCGCGGTGGAAGTGTTGTGTGTTGGGTGGGGGACCTGCTTGAGGTGAGATCTCGTGACTGTGAGGCCAAGGTCAGATCACAGGGGGAGGGGGGAGTGGCAGGTAGCCCCGTGGTGACCTTCCTCTCGCCTCACAAGTCATGAAAATTTTACTGGTCTGCAGGTAAATGAATAATAAAAATATTAAAAATTGCTCAGAAAATGGATGTTACCCGGGCAGCTAGGGCAACACCCCTGGATCCGCCACTGACCTTAACGAATAGACAACAGTGATCTCTTAATACCTGTTGTCTTGGGGTGCGCGGTTTTGGGGTGCGCGGTTTTGGGGTGCGCGGTTTTAGGGTGCGCGGTTTTGGGGTACGCGGTTTTGGGGTGCGCGGTTTTGGGGTGCGCGGTTTTGGGGTGCGCGGTTTTAGGGTGCGCGGTTTTGGGGTACGCGGTTTTGGGGTGCGCGGTTTTGGGTGCGCGGATTTAGGGTGCGCGGTTTTAGGGTGCGCGGATTTGGGGTGCGCGGATTTAGGGTGCGCGGATTTAGGGTGCGCGGATTTAGGGTGCGCGATAAAGACTGTGCTGCATACTTTTCTGTTCTCTCCAGCAAAACTACCAAAAACGCATTACTATCATCTCCTACTGCGTTAATTTACGATACTCAGCTGTTTCCTTCCGTTTTCCAAGTCTTACGTACGATACAACGTCAACCTATATTCTTTTTGACCCTTTTGGCCAGAGAGTTGAAATTGGATAAGGGGATAATACAAATAAAATAATAAAATAAAAGCTTAAAAGGGATAATATGCGATCTCTAAACAATGGCAGAGAGGAAATAATAGTGTTGCAGATAGTAATGGTGGTACTGGTGGTGGTGGTTTGCGAGGGGAGACTTATGATTGACTGAATGGATGTTACGAGGCTAAAAAAAGGTGCGATGTGAGGATCGGACAGATAAATAAATGAGATATATTCGCATGTTTTTAATTAGGGGCAATAAATGAATGAGATGTTGTGAGGATGGCAAAGATAAATAAATGAGATATATTCGTACTTTTTGAAACAGGAGCAATAAATGAGACGTTGAAAGGAGAGTGAGAAAAAGAAGAAGTTGTAATAAGGTCAAGACTAAGAGAAGGAGAGATAGGAGGTAAAGAGAGGCAACGCGAGGGAGATAGGTGAAACTGAAAGAGAGATAGGAGGTAAAGAGAGGCAACGAGAGGGAGATAGGTGAAACTGATAGAGATATAGGAGGTAAAGAGAGGCAACGAGAGGGAGATAGGTGAAACTGAAAGAGAGATAGGAGGTCAAGAGAGGCAACGAGAGGGAGATAGGTGAAACTGAAAGAGAGATAGGAGGTAAAGAGAGGCAACGAGATGGAGATAGGTGAAACTGAAAGAGAGATAGGAGGTCAAGAGAGGCAACGAGAGGGAGATAGGTGAAACTGAAAGAGAGATAGGAGGTCAAGAGAGGCAACGAGAGGGAGATAGGTGAAACTGAAAGAGAGACAGGAGGTAAAGAGAGGCAACGAGAGGGAGATAGGTGAAACTGATAGAGATATAGGAGGTAAAGAGAGGCAACGAGAGGGAGATAGGTGAAACTGAAAGAGAGATAGGAGGTAAAGAGAGGCAACGAGAGGGAGATAGGTGAAACTGAAAGAGAGATAGGAGGTAAAGAGAGGCAACGAGAGGGAGATAGGTGAAACTGAAAGAGAGATAGGAGGTAAAGAGAGGCAACGAGAGGGAGATAGGTGAAACTGAAAGAGAGATAGGAGGTCAAGAGAGGCAACGAGAGGGAGATAGGTGAAACTGAAAGAGAGATAGGAGGTAAAGAGAGGCAACGAGAGGGAGATAGGTGAAACTGAAAGAGAGATAGGAGGTAGAGAGAGGAAAACGAGAGGGAGATAGGTGAAACTGAAAGAGAGATAGGAGGTAAAGAGAGGCAACGAGAGGGAGATAGGTGAAATGAAAGAGAGATAGGAGGTAGAGAGAGGCAACGAGAGGGAGATAGGTGAAACTGAAAGAGAGATAGGAGGTAGAGAGAGGCAACGAGAGGGAGATAGGTGAAAACTGAAGAGAGATAGGAGGTAAAGAGAGGCAACGAGAGGGAGATAGGTGAAACTGAAAGAGAGATAGGAGGTAGAGAGAGGCAACGAGAGGGAGATAGGTGAAACTGAAAGAGAGATAGGAGGTCAAGAGAGGCAACGAGAGGGAGATAGGTGAAACTAAAAGAGAGATAGGAGGTAAAGAGAGGCAACGAGAGGGAGATAGGTGAAACTAAAAGAGACATAGGAGGTAAAGAGAACCCAAAAGAGGGATGAGGGGAGACAAGTGAGGGGAGAGGGAGGGTTTGTGGACTCACGCAACCCGAGCCTCATTCACCACGCCCTTCCCATCACTATAATGAGACAAGGCAAGGCACACGACAGCCACCAAACAGCACACCCACCCCTGTAACCACCCGGGACTTTCGACTTTATTGATGAGAGGTGGTGGAGAGGGGATAGGAGGGTCAAGGGGAGGGGTGAGAGGGTTAG
>JACEEZ010001360.1:380000-390833 GCA_016584305.1 Chionoecetes opilio
TCGACCCAGTTTCGTTTAGGTTCGGGTAGAGAATAAGTTTTTGCTACATTTGGATAAAAGCGAAGCAAAAAATCATGGTGTCTAAACCCATTCTCTCTCTCTCTCTCTTCTCTCTCTCTCTCTCTCTCTCTCTCTCTCTCTCTCTCTCTCTCTCTCTGTTCCCAATCACTACCCTCAACCACAGTTCCTGCTCCTTCCCCTCGTCCTCGTGATGGCGGTGCAACATCATCAGTGGCGCCTCATTACTCCACATGAAGGAAGGAAGGAAGGAGGAGGAGGAGGAGGAGGAGGAGGAGGAGGAGGAGGAGGAGGAGGAGGAGGAGGAGGAGGAGGAGGAGGAGGAATCAGAGAAGTAGTAGAAGTAAAGTATTTTGCAGAGAGAGAGAGAGAGAGAGAGAGAGAGAGAGGGGAGAGAGAGAGAGAGAGAGAGGGGGAGAGAGAGAGAGAGAGAGAGAGAGAAGAGGATGGGTTTCGAACGCGTACTGGTCGAGTCACAACAGATCCTTCCCTGTCACTCACTGTTAAGCTTGTTCTGTTATGGAGTGACTTGACCTTACTAATGAGGTGAACACAAACTCATGTCACTGATCTCTATGTAAACACTGTCGATTCCTCCTTCACTTCTACTTCTCCTTTTTCTTCTTCCTCTTTCACTCCTACTCCTCCTTCTTCTTCCTCCTCCTCTTCCTTCTACTTTTACTTCTAATTTAGTTCATAGTACCAAACAGTGGCGGAACAAGGGGTGTAAAATAGGGGGGCACTCGGGGGGCACATGTAAATATGGGGGGGCACCATAGTTTTCATATATATATATATCCAGAGTTCAAGAGCTAGAGTGCGCGTGAGGCCCCAGGATGCACGGCCCTGGGTGTCGCCATCACTCCAAACTGTCTGCCATCTTAGTGGGCTGAAAAATCTAAAATAAACGATTTCACACCTCAATCTTACCTGATTTTCCTGACACTACTACTTAATATTAAGAAAAACTGAGACCATGATCGTATTTTTGAGGAAATTCTGCATTGCATTAGTATAAATTTACAAATGTAATGTAAGTATAAATATACGAAAATGGTGGTTAAGTAAAACAGGGCATAAACATTTTCTCCCACTTATTTGGCTTAACTCTTCATTGCTCGGCTACTTTTGTTCGCATTATATTTTTAAGCACGGTTCCTGAATCTGCACAAGTTTCTGATTATGTTGGTATAGGAGACGTCCCAGTGTGAAAATATCTAGAGGGTCAAAATTGCCTGGGAACATGAAAATGCCGTGAAGGCGGAGAGTTGTCCGCGTCAGATTGTAGTTACTTTCAATCCATCATTCGGGCACACGCCGGGGGCGCGTCGCCTCGCCCACCAAGACTTTGTTACTTTGCTCCGTGTTAAAGGTCCTGTCATCAGCAGCTGCAGAAGCCATGATTCCAACCAGCAGCAGGCTGTGCCGCGGCCTCCGGGATGTTACATTACGATAGGTTACGGTAGGTTAGGGTAGGTCAGAGTTGTTTTGAACTTTGTGTGGGAAACACAATGCGGGTATATTCGAAAAAATCCCATGGATAATTTCGGAGCTACAGCCAGGCGTCTTCATCCGGAGTCTACACACCTACATAGGCTTGGTGAATATTCCCACGGGATACGGGGTATAATTATATATATATATATAAAATAATATATATATATTATATATATATATATATATATTATATATATATATATATATATATATATTTTTATATATATTATTATATATATATATATATAAAATATATATATATATATATATATATATATATATATATTATATATATATATTATATATATATATAAAATATATATCATATATATATATATATATATTTTATATTATATAATATATATATATATATATTATATATATAATACATGGATACATTTGTTGCATTATCATTTTTTATAGATCCATTAATGAGTATCCATTTTAGATTAACAATATTGGTAAATTTTTCTCAGTATAGTTATTACCAATTTATCTAGTTATTCAAATGAGGGGCACCGCCCTAAAATGGGGGGCACACCCGGGGGGGCACCGCCCTAAAATGGGGGGCACACCCGGGGGGGCACCGCCCTAAAATGGGGTACACCCGGGGGGGCACCGCCCTAAAATGGGGGGCACACCCGGGGGGGCACCGCCCTAAAATGGGGTACACCCGGGGGGGCACCGCCCTAAAATGGGGGGCACACCCGGGGGGGCACCGCCCTAAAATGGGGGGCACACCCGGGGGGGCACCACCCTAAAATGGGGGGCACACCCGGGGGGGCACCACCCTAAAATGGGGGGCACACCCGGGGGGGCACCACCCTAAAATGGGGGCATGTGCCCCCCCCCGGGCCCCCCCGCAGTTCCGCCACTGGACTACCAAAACTGATTTTTTTTTTCCTTTTTCTTTTTACTCTTTTATCTTTGACGCTTCTCACTGACCTTTCTTGCCTTCGTGTTGGCGCGCGCACGTGTGTTCCAGGTGTCATCCTGACTCATATTTACTGATTTCTTCTTTTTTTCTTCTACATTGTTATATTAAAACATCGTTGCCATAAACACGTGAATCCCTGTCTTGAAAGCAACACGGTTACCATATCACCACCATCATTATCATCATCATTACCACCACCACCACCACCATCATCATCATCACCATCATTATCATCCTACCACCACCACCATCATCATCATCATCATCACCACCACTATCATCATTACTACTACTACTACTATCACCACACTCATCATCACCACCACCACTACTACTACTATCACCACACTCATCATCACCACCACCAGTCCACCATCATCACAACCAACACCGCTGCCATCACCACAATCACCACAATAACTACACAAATAAATTATACACAAAAGACTCAAGATTTGGCGGGAAGAAGGGAAGGAGGGAAGGAGGGAAGGAGGGAAGGAGGGAAGGAGGGAAGGAGGGAAGGAGGGAAGGAGGAGGAAGGAACATTAAAGAACGGAAGGATGAAGAGAGAGGGAGAGAGAGAGAAGGGGGAAGGGGAGAGGGAGAGAGAGAGAGAGGAGAGGAAGAGGGGGAGGAAAGGGAGAGAGAGAGGGAGGAAAAGAAGAGAGAGAGAGAGAAGAGGGAAGGAAGGGGGGAAAAGGGGGGGAAAAAAAAGAAAGACATTTGAACGCGGCAAGGAAGTGGGTTGAGGGCAAGAGGGCTTTTTCCCGGGGTCCTTAAAACTTTTAGGAAAAAAGCAGACGGGAGGGAAATCTTGATGGTGTTGTGTGTGTGTGTGTGTGTGTGTGTGTGTGTGTGTGTGTGTGTGTGTGGTGTGTGTGTGTGGGTGTTTGTTGTGTGTGTGTGTGTGTGTTGTGTGTGTGTGTGTGTGGTTGTGTGGTTTGTGTGTGTGTGTTGTGTGTGTGTGGTGTGGGTGTGTGTGTGGTGTGGTGTGGTTGTGGGGTGTAGAGAAGAGAAGAGAGGAAAAAGAGAGAGAGGGGAGAGAGAGAAGAAGAGAGAGGAGAGAGAAGAGAGAAAAGAGAGAGAGAGAGAGAGAGAGGAAGAAAGAAGAGAGAGAAAGGGGGGAGAAGAGAGGAAAGGGGGAGAGGGTGTTTGTCTAAAGCAGTCTGTTTTTACTGGGGAATAATAAGTGATGATAATGATACAGTAAATACATGAAAGAAATAAAAATAATAAAATAATAATAATAAAAAATAACAAAAAATAATCATAATAAAAAATAATTAATAATAATAATAATAAAAATAACGATAAAAAATGACTTAATGGTGTGGGAAAGGAAAATGAAAAGTAAATATGCAAAAAATAAATTAAAAATAGATGATAAAATTGACTAGCATTTTAGTATTAAAGTGACACAACTAGAGGAAAAATGATACCAAAAGCATTATATCTAAAAACAATGCAGATTTCTTCTCTCTCTCTCTCTTCTCTCCTCCCCTTTTCTCCTCTCTCTTCTCTTCTCTCTCCTCCCGCTTCCTCTCTCTCTCTTCTCTCATATTCCCCTTTGTCCCGTCTTTCCCCCTGTTGCTCCTCTACTCCGCTCCCCCCCTCCCACTGCTCTTCCTCCCTACCCCCCCCCCCCCCTCTTCTCCCCCCCCCTCCCCCCCCCCCCCGGTATTTGCACACGCGGTAAACCGGGCTTTTTGCTTCCCCGCCGCTGGCAAACGTATTGTGGGGGGAGGCACACAGCCCTCGCCCCCCCTTCCATTTCCCACTTTGACAGCCACCCTCCCTCCACTATCACTCTCCCTACCACTCTCTCTCTCTCTTCTTCTCTCTCTCTCTTCTCTTCTTCTCTCTCTTCCCGTGCCATAAAATTCCCCCCCCCCTCTTTTTTGCCCCTTTGTGTCTCTCTTCTTTCTCTCTTCTCCTCTCTCCTCTCTTCTCTCTCCTCTCTTTTCCCCTCTTTTCCCCTGGGTGGTTTTCCCCTCTCCCTTCTCTCTAGGTTCACCTTTTTCCCCTTTTTTATACTCTCTTTCACTTCCTTTCTTACACACAACGCACGCACGCACGCAGCACGCACGCACGCACACCCCACACACCACCAAACCCCCAAACACACACACACACAAACACAAAATACAGGGGGGACCAAATATTGCATTTGCTTTCGCGATGGCGAATATTGCATGTTTTTTCATTATTCGCTTTCGCATTCGCATTCGCACTGGTTTTTTGCGAATATGCAAAATTGGCCCAAATCGTAACCTTACAAGAATAAGAAAAAAAAAATAAAAGTGAACATAATATTACACAGAAAACATATAAAAAATCTAGTTTGGCCGAGCTTTTAGTAAATAAATGGGGTGAGGGGGGTATGGCCCCAAAGGGGCCATTGCCTCCGAACACTACCTCCAGCCCACCCTTCAACAGAGTGGAGCCGCTACTTAAGGGCCACTTTTTTACTAAACTAACTCATTCCTCGTGCGCCATCTGCAGAAGAATACGCTTTTTTTCTCGTCACCCCACGAGCACAGTAACTTTCTTTAAAGAGAACAGTATTGCACCAGCTACGCGCAAGTCGTCCCGTCACACCCGTTACGGGTTTTGGGGTAATTTTAGATTCTCAATGACATTGCAAAGTGTAAACTTTGCAAAATAAATTTAGAAGAAATATTTTCTGTAAGATTTTGAGAAGGAGTGAGGGGTCCCCCGTCCCCCAAACCCGGAAAAATAGAATTGAATGGGAATTTATAGACATTAAAATTTTTATGGCTGAATTCTTTCAAAAAAAAACAAAAAATTTCAGTTACCTGTATGATATAAAAAATAGGTTCACTTTAAGTATTTTGAAAATTCGCAATTTACATTTTGCATTCGCGAAATAAAACCAAAAAATTCGCAAAACGCATTCGCATTTGCGAAACCCAAAATAGACATTGGTCCCTCCAAAACACACACACCCACCAAACCAACACACACACACCAAAAACAACACAACCCCACACACACCACACACACACACACCAAATTACACAAAACACACACACCCAAAAACAAACACACAAAACACACACCACACACACACAAACAACACACAACAACATACAAAAAATAAAATACAAACACAAACCCAAAAAAAACACACCCCACACACACACACAACACACAACACACAACCCAACACACCAAAACACACATACAAACTACACAAATACACACACCAACACACACACACACACAACACAACACCCCAAAACCACACACACATACACAAAAAGCATACACATACACAAAAATACATACACACACAAACTACCACATGCAAATAATACAAAACACATACAGCAACAGGTACGTAACAACATACACACACAAAAAGTACTACACATACAGCAACATACTACATTTCATACCACCGACATCCCTACATAATGCCCACACTAAAAACCACACACATTATTTTATTATTTTTATCTCTTTTCTTTTCTTATTTTTTCCATTTTTTCCCCTTTGTGTAAAAAAGTCTTTTGCATACGTCTCTTTTTTCCCCTTGCCTGATTTTTCCTCTCTCCTCTCTCTCCTCTTCCCCTTCTTCTTCTCTCTCTCTCTCTCTCTCTCTCTCTCTTTTTCTCTCTCTTCCCCTCTCCTCTCTCTCTCTTCCTCTCCTCCTTCTCTCTCTCATTTTCTCGGTTATCAAGTTTTAGAAATATAGTTATAAATGTTGGGGGAAGTCCTTGGGTTTTCCCCGAGCATGTATTTTTCTCTTTGACCCCTTTTTTTTCCCAAAACCCTATTTCCTTTTGCAATTTTCCCACCGAAAACGTTTTAATTTATATTTTTTCTAAAATCCTTTTTTTCTCCTAAACCCCTCTCTCCTCATTTTTTATTAAGCAGTTTTTTCTACGTGGGAATAAAAATTTGAGGGATGATAATGATAACAGTAAATCCATGAAAGAATAATAATAAAATAATAATAATAATAATAAAATAATTTAAAAATTAATAATAACGATAAACAATGACTTTAATGGTAGTGAAAAGGGGAAAGGATTGTAAATGATGACAATAATAATAATAATAATAATGATGATAATATTGACTAGCATTATCAGTATTAACGTGACACACACTAGGGGAAAAAGATGATCCCAAATGCATTTTTTCCTATACAATGCGGGATGCTCTCTCTCTCTCCTCTCCCCTCTCTCTCCTCTAATTCTCTCTCTTCTCTCTTCCTCCCCTTTTCTTCTCTCTTCTCTCTCCATTTGTCCCCTTAGTCCCTTTTTTCCCAAGTTGCCCCTCTACTCCGCTCCTCCCCTCCCCCTGCCCCCTTTCCCTCCCCCATGCCCCCCCCCCTTCCCCTTTCCCCCTTTCCCCCCCCGTTTTTCCACACGCGGTAAACCTGGGCTTTTAGCTTCCTCGCCGCTGGCAAACTGTATTTGTGGCGGGATGGCACACAGCCCTCGCCTCCGCCTTCCACTTCTCCACTTTGAAGCCCCCCCTCCCCCACTACTCCACTACCATTTCTCTCCTCCCCTCTCTCCCCTTCTCTCTCTTCTCTCTCTTTTTTTTTTGGGGGCCCCTTTAAAATTTCCTCCCTCCCCTCTTTTTTGTCCCTTTTGGGGGCTCTCCCCCTCTTTTCTCTCTCTCTTCTCTCTCTCTCTCTCTCCTCTCTCCCCTCTCTCTCTCTCTCTCTCTCTCTCTCCCCTCTTTTCCCTCTCTCTCTCTTTTTCCCTGGGTTTGTCTTCCCTCTCCCTCTCTCCTATGGTTCACCTCATTATTTTTATACTCTCTTTCATCTTCCTTTCTTTACACAACACACGCCCCGCCCCGCACGCAGGGAAAGGCCGCACGCAGCACGCCCCGAAACGCACACAACACACCACACACAAAACCCCCACAAAACCCCAACAAAACACACACACACCCCAAAACCAAAACACACCCCCCAAAACACACCCCAACATACTAGTGATGGCCCCGAATATTCGCATTCGCATTCGCGATTGCGAAATTCGCCATTTTTTTTTCATATCGCTTTCCCCGCATTCGCATCGCACTCGCAGTTGTTTGCGAATTTGCGAATTTTTTGGGGCCCAAAATCAGAAACCTTTTAAAAGGGAATAAAAAAAAAATAAAAACAAGTGAACTAATATTACAAAAGAAAAATATAAATAAATTCATAGTTTACCCGAGCGTTATTTAAATAAAGGGGGTGGGGGAGCGTAGTGGGCCAAGGCCTTTGTCCTCCAAACCCAACTACCTCCGGGCCCCCCCCCCTTTAAAACAGAGGGGCACCCCGCTACTTAAAGGGCCCAAATTTTTAAGAAACTCAATTCATTGCCTCGTGCCCTTTACTGCAAAAAGGCATATACGCGCTTTTCTCTGTCCCCCACGAGAACAGCCCAACTTTCTTTGAAAGAGAACCATTTATTGCACCAGTTACTGCGCAATGTTTTTTCCAGTCCCCCCAGTTCCCGTGGTTTGGGATAATTTCGAGATTACTCTAATGACATTGCAAAGTGTAAAAATTTTCAATAAAAATTATTAAAGTAAGATATTACACGTACTGTAAGGATTCGAGAGGAGTGGGGGGCTCCTGTGGGTAAAATTGGGTCCCCGTCCCACAACCTGGAAAAATAGAAAAATTTAATGGAATTTTTCTTTAGACATTCAATTTGTTATGGCTGATTCTTACCCAAAACATAAAAAATATTTTATTACCTGATGATTTTAAAAAATAAGGTATTTACTGAATATTATGTAATATTTGCAATTCACATTTGCATTCGCGAATATTTAAAAACCAAAAATTCGCATTTCCCCATTCGCATTCGCGAATACCCAAAATAGACATTCGGTCCCACTTAACAAAACCCCACACACAAACACACCCAAAACACACACAAAAAACTTACAAAATACACACACACACACACACAAAAAACACACCACACACACTCCCCACCCAAACACCCCAAATACGCACACCCACCCCAAATACAAACACACAAATACACCCCACACACCCACACACACACCCCACAAAAACACCCCCCCACACCAAAAAACAAAAAAAAAAACCCCTTTTACAAATAAAACACACACCAACCCCCTTTACACAAAACAAAACCCCAAAACCCACACACACACACACCCCACAACATACCCCCATACAAACTTAACAAATACACACACACACACACCCCCACCCAAAAACACACACACACACACACACACACACACACATACACAAAAATACATACACATACACAAAAATACATACACACACAAACTTACACACATGCATACATACATACACACACATACATGCATACAGTGCATACGTACACATACATACACACACAAACGTACATACACATACATGCATACATACATACATTCATACACACAGACATACATACATACATGCACACACTAACACACACACACATTTATTTTTCATTATTTTCATCTACTTTTCCTTTTCATTATTTTTTCCATTTTTTTCCTCTCGTGAAAACTGTCTTCTTCATACGTCACTTATTTCCCATTGTCCTGCGTTCTTTCCTCTCTCTCTCTCTCTCTCTCTTCTCTCTCTCTCTCTCTCTCTCTCTCTCTCTCTCTCTCTCTCTCTCTCTCTCTCATTTTCTCTGGTTCATCAATGTTTTCAGAAATATAGTTTTTATAATTGTTTGTAATGTCCTTGGTTTCCACGATGCAGTGTACTATTTTCTCTCTTTGCCTTGATTCCCTCGTATAGTCTCCTCCAACCTGCCTCACTTTCCTCTATATTTCTGTCTATCTCCTTTATTTCTCCTACCGTCTTGTCTCTCAATTTATTATCGATTTCCCTAACTTTATATTTTTTCTCAAATATCACTACTGCTTCTTCTCTAACTACCACCACTACTACTACTACTACTACTACAACTACAACTACTACTACTACTACTACTACTACTACTACTACTACTACATATCAAATCATCAATTATATCGGCAATATTTTTTGGGTGACAGATTTGTTGAAAATTAGTTCCTAGAAGTGTTCGGGCAGGCTGAACACGAATCTGGAATTAGTTTTAAGCTACAACGATTAGAAGTCCCTATTTCAGCGAATTAACAATGACATACCTTATATTCCTTAAAATATCCATAAATATAATTTGAAACTGAAAGCTAATTCCAGATTCGTGTTCAGCATGCACGTAACCTATTAGGAACAAAATTTCAAATAAATCTATGCGTATTTAAGAAAATAGTGCATAATTGGCAATATTTTTTGAGGGACATATGCTTGAAAATTAGTTCCTATACGTGTTCGGGCATGCTGAACACGAATCTGGAATTAGTTTTCAGTTATAACGATTAGAAGTCCCTATTTCAGCGAATTAACAATGACATACCTTATATTCCTTAAAATATCCATAAATATAATTTCAAACTGAAAGCTAATTCCAGATTCGTGTTCAGCATAAACGTAAACTATTACGAACAAATTGTCAAGTAGATCTATGCGTATTTAAGAAAATAGTGCATAATTGGCAATATTTTTTGCGCGACAGATTTGCTTGAAAATTAGTTCCTATACGTGTTCGGGCATGCTGAAGACGAATCTGGAATTAGTTTTCAGCTACAACGATTATAAGTCCCTATTTCAGCGAATTAACAATGACATACCTTATATTCCTTAAAATATCCATAAATATAATTTGAAACTGAAAGCTAATTCCAGATTCGTGTTCAGCATGCACGTAAAATATTACGAACAAATTTTCAAGTAGATTTATGCGTATTTAAGAAAATAGTGTATAATTGGCAATAATTTTTGAGTGACAGATTTGCTTAAAAATTAGTTTCTATAAGTGTTCGGGCATGCTGAAGACGAATCTGGAATTAGTTTTCAGCTACAACGATTAGAAGTCCCTATTTCAGCGAATTAACAATGACATACCTTATAATCCTTAAAAAATCCATAAATATAATTTGAAACTGAAAGCTAATTCCAGATTCGTGTTCAGCATGCACGTAAACTATTACGAACAAATTTTCAAGTAGATCTATGCGTATTTAAGAAAATAGTGCATAATTGGCAATATTTTTTGGGTGACAGATTTGCTTGAAAATTAGTTCCTATACGTGTTCGGGCATGCTGAACACGAATCTGGAATTAGTTTTCAGCTACAACGATTAGAAGTCCCTATTTCAGCGAATTAACAATGACATACCTTATATTCCTTAAAATATCCATAAATATAATTTAAAACCGAAAGCTAATTCCAGATTCGTGTCAGCATGCACGTAAACTATTACGAACAAATTTTCAAGTAGATCTATGCGTATTAAGAAAATAGTGCATAAACGGCAAAAAT
>JACEEZ010001360.1:390937-430469 GCA_016584305.1 Chionoecetes opilio
ATGCCCGAAAGGTTACGTGCAGGAGTGAGACACCGAAACTGGAATGAGCTTTCAGGGAAATTTTTTCAAGTAATTTATCGTTTTTGAAATGTGCATAAATTTGGGAATTTTTTTTGGGCAACAGATTTGCTTGAAAATTAGTTCCTAACAGTGTTGGGGCATGCTGAAACGAATCTGGAATTAGTTTTTAGCTACAACGATTAGAAGTCCCTATTTCAGCGAATTAACAATGACATACCTTATATCCTTAAAAAATCCATAAAAATAATTTGAAACTGAAAAGCTAATTCCAGATTCGTGTTCAGGGATGCACGTAACTTTTTAGGAACAAATTTTCAAGTAGATCTATGCGTATTTAAGAAAATAGTGCATAATTGGCAATATTTTTTGAGTAACAGATATGCTTGAAAATTAGTTCTTAGAAGTATTCGGGCATGCTGAACACGAATCTGGAATTAGTTTTCACCTACAGCGATTAGAAGTCCCTATTTCAGCGAATTAACAATGACATACCTTATATTCCTTAAAAAATCCATAAATATAATTTGAAACTGAAAGCTAATTCCAGATTCGTGTTCAGCATGCACGTAACCTATTAGGAAAAAAAATTCAAATAGATATATGCGTATTTAAGGAAATAGTGCATAATTGGTAATATTTGTTGGGCAACAGATTTGCTTGAAAATTAGTTCGTACAAGTGTTCGGGCATGCTGAACACGAATCTGGAATTAGTTTTCAGCTACAACGATTAGAAGTCCCTATTTCAGCGAATTAACAATGACATACCTTATATTTCCCTTTAAAAAATCCTAAATATAAATTTTAAACTGGGGGAAAAACTAATTCCAGATTCGTGTTCAGCATGCACGTAAACTATTAGGAACAAATTTTCAAGTAGATCTATGCGTATTTAAGAAAATAGTGCATAATTGGCAATATTTTTTGGGTGACAGATTTGCTTGAAAATTAGTTCCTAGAAGTGTTCGGGCATGCTGAACACGAATCTGGAATTAGTTTTCATCTACAACGATTAGAAGTCCCTATTTCAGCGAATTAACAATGACATACCTTATATTCCTTAAAAAATCCATAAATATAATTTGAAACTGAATGCTAATTCCAGATTCGTGTTCAGCATGCACGTAACCTATTAGGAACAAATTTTCAAGTAGATCTATGCGTATTTAAGAAAATAGTGCATAATTGGCAATATTTTTTGAGTAACAGATATGCTTGAAAATTAGTTCCTAGCAGTGCTCGGGGATGCTGAACACGAATCTGGAATTAGTTTTCATCTACAACGATTAGAAGTCCCTATTTCAGCGAATCAACAATGACATACCTTATATTCCTTAAAATATCCAAAAATATAATTTGCAACTGAAAGCTAATTCCAGATTCGTGTTCAGCATTCACGTAACCTATTAGGAACAAAATTTCAAATAGATCTATGCGTATTTAAGAAAATAGTGCATAATTGGCAATTTTTTTTGGTTGACAGATTTGCTTGAAAATTAGTTCCTAGAAGTGTTCGGGCATGCTGAACACGAATCTGGAATTAGTTTTCAGCTACAACGATTAGAAGTCCCTATTTCAGCGAATTAACAATGACATACCTTATATTCCTTAAAAAATCCATAAATATAATTTGAAACTGAAAAATAATTCCAGATTCGTGTTCAGCATGGGACGTACCATTAGGGGAAAAAATTTTCAAGTAGATCTATGCGTATTTAAGAAAATAGTGCATAATTGGCAATATTTTTTGAGTGACAGATATGCTTGAAAATTAGTTCCTAGCAGTGCTCGGGGATGCTGAACACGAATCTGGAATTAGTTTTCACCTACAACGGTTAGAAGTCCCTATTTCAGCGAATTAACAATGACATACCTTATATTCCTTAAAATATCCATAAAATAAAATTTAAACTGAAAGCTAATTTCAGATTCTTTTTGCATGCACGTAAACCCATTAGGAAAAAATTCAAAAAAAGTATTGATTTTTAAGAAAATATGCTAATTGGCAATATTTTTTGGGCAAAAGATTTTTCTTGAAATTGTTCCTAAAGTTTCGGGGTGCTGAACCGAATCTGGAATTATTTTCCCGCTACAACGATTAGAAGTCCCTATTTCAGCGAATTAACAATGACATACCTTATATTCCTTAAAATATCCATAAATATAATTTGAAACTGAAAGCTAATTCCAGATTCGTGTTCAGCATGCACGTAAACTATTAGGAACAAATTTTCAAGTAGATCTATGCGTATTTAAGAAAATAGTGCATAATTGGCAATTTTTTTTGGGCGACAGATTTGCTTGAAAATTAGTTCCTACAAGTGTTGGGGCATGCTGAACACGAATCTGGAATTAGTTTTCAGCTACAACGATTAGAAGTCCCTATTTCAGCGAATTAACAATGACATACCTTATATTTCTTAAAATATTTCCCTAAATATAATTTGAAACTGAAAGCTAATTCCAGATTCGTGTTCAGCATGCACGTAACCTATTATGACAAATTTTCAAGTAGATCATGCGTTATTTAAAAAAATGTGGGATAATTGGGGATATTTTTTGAGTGACAGATATGCTTTAAAATTAGTTCCTAGAAGTGGTCGGGGATGCTGAACACGAATCTGGAATTAGTTTTTCAGCTACACGATTAGAAGTCCCTATTGCAGCGAATTAACAATGACATACCTTATATTCCTTAAAATATCCATAAATATAATTTGAAACTGAAAGCTAATTCCAGATTCGTGTTCAGCATGCACGTAAACTATTAGGAACAAATTTTCAAGTAGATCTATGCGTATTTAAGAAAATAGTGCATAATTGGCAATATTTTTTGGGTGACAGATTTGCTTTAAAATTAGTTCCTAGAAGTGTTTGAGCATGCTGAACACGAATCTGGAATTAGTTTTTAGCTACAACGATTAGAAGTCCCTATTTCAGCGAATTAACAATGATATACCTTATATTCCTTAAAAAATCCATAAATATAATTTAAAACTGAATGCTAATTCCAGATTCGTGTTCAGCATGCACGTAACCTATTAGGAACAAATTTTCAAGTAGATCTATGCGTATTTAAGAAAATAGTGCATAATTGGCAATATTTTTTGGGTGACAGATATGCTTGAAAATTAGTTCTTAGAAGTATTCGGGCATGCTGAACACGAATCTGGAATTAGTTTTCACCTACAACGGTTAGAAGTCCCTATTTCAGCGAATTAACAATGACATACCTTATATTCCTTAAAATATCCATAAATATAATTTGAAACTGAAAGCTAATTCCAGATTCGTGTTCAGCATGCACGTAACCTATTAGGAAAAAAATTTCAAATAGATATATGATTATTTAAGAAAATAGTGCATAATTGGCAATATTTTTTGGGCAACAGATTTGCTTGAAAATTAGTTCCTACAAGTGTTCGGGCATGCTGAACACGAATCTGGAATTAGTTTTCAGCTACAACGATTAGAAGTCCCTATTTCAGCGAATTAAGAATGACATACCTTATATTCCTTAAAATATCCATAAATATAATTTGAAACTGAAAGCTAATTCCAGATTCGTGTTGAGCATGCACGTAAACTATGAGGAACAAATTTTCAAGTAGATTTATGCGTATTTAAGAAAATAGTGCATAATTGGCAATATTTTTTGGGTGACAGATTTGCTTGAAATTAGTTCCTAGAAGTGTTTCGGGCATGCNCCGATTCTGTTAAAGCAGCACAAAACTATTACAAAAAACTTTCAAGTAGATTTATGCGTTTTTAAAAAAAAATTTTTAAAATTGGCAATATTTTTTGGGTGACAGATTTCTTGAAATTAGTTCAAATGTTCGGGCAGGCTGAACACGAATCTGGATTAGTTTCAGCTACAACGATTAGAAGTTCCTATTTCACGAATTAACAATGACATACCTTATATTCCTTAAAAAATCCATAAAATAATTTGAAACTGAAGCTAATTCCAGATTCGTGTTCAGCATGCACATAAACTATTACGAACAAATTTTCAAGTAGATCTATGCGTATTTAAGAAAATAGTGCATAATTGGCAATATTTTTTGGGTGACAGATTTGCTTGAAAATTAGTTCCTAGAAGTGTTCGGGCATGCTGAACACGAATCTGGAATTAGTTTTCAGCTACAACGATTAGAAGTCCCTATTTCAGCAAATTAACAATGACATACCTTATATTCCTTAAAAAATCCATAAATATAATTTGAAACTGAAAGCTAATTCCAGATTCGTGTTCAGCATGCACGTAAACTATTACGAACAAATTTTCAAGTAGATCTATGCGTATTTAAGAAAATAGTGCATAATTGGCAATATTTTTTGGGTGACAGATTCGCTTGAAAATTAGTTCCTAGAAGTGTTCAGGCATGCTGAACACAAATCTGGAATTAGTTTTCAGCTACAACGATTAGAAGTCCCTATTTCAGCGAATTAACAATGACATACCTTATATTCCTTAAAAAATCCATAAATATAATTTGAAACTGAAAGCTAATTCCAGATTCGTGTTCACCTTGCCCAAATACTATTAGGAACAAATTATCATGCAAATCTATGCGTATTTAAAAAAATATTACATAATTGGCAATATTTTTTGGGTGACAGATTCTGTGTGATTGAAAATTAGTAGTTCCTAGAAGTGTTAGCGGGTTAGGCCCCGAACACGAATCTGGAAAGTTTTCAGCTACAACGATTTAGAAAGTCCCTATTTCGGCGAATTAACAATGACAGACCATTATATTCCTTAAATAATCCATAAATATAATTGAAACTGAAAGCTAATTCCAGATTCCGTTCCCTCAGCACTGACACGTAAACTATATGTAACGAACCCAACATTTTGCAAGCTAGATATATGCCGATATTTACAGAAAATAGTGCATAAATGGGAAAATATTTTTAAGTGACAGATGTCGCTTGAAAATTAGTTCCTAGAAGCTGTTCGGGCATGCTAAACACGATCTGGAATAGTTTTGCGCTTTACAACGATTAGAATCCCTATTTCAGCGAATATAAACAAGACATCAATTATATTCCGTTAAAATATCCATAAATATAATGTGAAACTGAAAAGCTAAGACCAGATTCGGTTTAGCATGCACGCTAACTATTAGGAAAAACAAAATTTCAAGTAAATCTATGCGTATTTAAGAAAATAGTGCAAATTGGAATTAATTTTTTGGGTGACAGATTACTTGAAAAATACTTTCTATAAGTGGTTCGGGGCATGGGTGACCACGAATCGGGAATGAGTTTTCAAGCTACAAACGATTACAAAGTCCCTATTTTCAGTGAATTAACAATGACATACCTTATATTCCTTAAAAACTCCATAAATATAATGTGAAACTGAAAGCTTAGTTCCAGATGTCTGTTCAGCATGCACGGAAAGATTACGAAAAAATTTTAGCGATTCATCTATGCGTATTTAAGAACAATAGTGCATTATTAGCAATATTTTTTGGGTGACAGTATATGCTTGAAAATTAGTTCTAGAAGGTTCGGGGGCTGAACACGACATCTGGAATTAGTTTTCAGCTACAAAATTTGGAAGGCCCTATTTCAGCGAATTAAAGCAATGACATACCTGATATTCCTTTAAGATATACTATAAATATATTTGAAACTGAAATAGCTAATACCAGATTGTGTTCAACATGCAGTAAACCTATTAGGAACAAATTGTTTCCAAGTAGATCTATGCGTATTTAAGAAAAATAGGGATTAATGGCAATATTTTGGGGTGACAGATTTGCTGAAAATATTTCCTAGAAGTGTTCGGACAGGCTGACATGAATCTGAATTATTTCAGCTACAACGATTCGAAGTCCCCTATTCAGCGAATTAACAATGAACATACCTATATTCCTTAAAAAATCCCTAAATATAAATTTGAAAAACTGAAACAGCTAATTCCAGATTCGTGTTCAGCATGCACGTATTACGAACAAATTTTCAAGTAGATCTATGGCGGATTAAGAAAATAGTGCATAAATTTGGCAATATTTTTTGGGGACAGATTCAATTGAAAATTAGTTCCTATAGAAGTGTTCGGGTTGGCTGAACCCACCGAATCGAATAGTTTTCTGCTACAACATTAGAGTCCCTCATTTTCGGCGAAACGAACAATGGGACATACCCTTTATTATTCCTTCAAAAATCCCTAAATATAATGGAAACTGGAAAGCTAATTCCAGGAATATCGTGTTCAGCATGCACGTAAACTATTACGAACAAACTTCAAGTAGATTTATGCGTATTTAAAAAAAGTTTATTAATTGGCAATATTCTATTGGGTGACAGATTTGCTTGAAAAATTAGTTCCTAGAAGTGTTCGGCAGCGCTGAACAAGAATCTGGAATTATTTTTCAGTTACAACGATTGAATTCCTATTTCAGCGATACGTACGACTATCTCTATTAACAATGACATAGCCTTTATTCCCCCTAAAAAATCCATAATATAATTTGAAAATGAAAGCTAATCCAGATATCGTGTTCGAAGGCCCCCGCCCAATGCACATAAACAGATTACCGAACAAATTTCAAGTAGATCAGGCGTATTGTAAGAAAATAGTGCATTAATTGGCAATATTTTTTTGCGGTGACAGATTCCTGCTTGACAATTAGTCCTAGAACGATGTTTCGGGCATTGCTGAGACACGAATTGAATTAGTTTTCAGCTACAACGATTAGAAGTCCCTATTTCAGCAACTTTAACAATGACATACCTTATATTCCCTTTAAAAATCCATAAATAATAATTTGAAACGAAAGCAATTCCAGATCGTGTTCAGCATGCCACCGTAAAAATATACGTGAACCAAATTTCAAAGAGATCTATGAGCCGTATTTGAGAACTTAATGATAGTGGAACATTAATTCGGACAATAATTTTTTATGGGCGGGTGACACATGATTCGCTGTAGAAAATTAGTTACCATAAGAAGTTTATTCAGGACTAGTGACTGAAACACAAATCTGGAATTAGTTTTTGCAGCTACAACGGAAATAGAAGTCCCTATATGACAGCGAATTAAACAATGACATACCTTAGTATTCCTAAAAAAATCCATAAATATAAATTTGAAATGAAAGCTAATTCCAGATTCGTGTTTCAACCTTGCCCAAATACTATTAGGAACAAATGATCATGCAAATCTATGCGTATCAAAAAAACTATTACTAATTGGCAATATTTTTGGGCGACGATTTGCTTGTAGATAATTACTAACAGTGTTCGGGCATGCGTTGCAAACGAATCTGGATTCGATTTTCCAGTTACAATGGATTAAAAGTCCCATTTCAGCCCAATCAAAATGGGAACATATTCATATTCCTTTAAAATCACAATTAGCAATTTGAAACTGAATATTAATTTCCAGATTCGTGTTATCAGCATGCCCAAAACATATTAGGAAACAAATTTTCAAGAAAAGCTATGACCCGTATTAAAAAAAAATTGCAAATGTGGCAATATTTTTAGGGTGAAAGATTTGTTTTGAAAAATTGAGATTCCTTAGCATGTTCGGGCCTACTGAACACGAATCTCAATTAGTTTTCAGGTACAATGATTAAATAAAACCCTTTTTTCAGCCAGTCACCATGTCATACTTCAATATTCCTTAAGAAAATCCCGAACTGAATTTGAAAACAGAAAACTAATCCAAGCAGTTCCCGATGGAATTCCCCATTACAGTTCGATGCCCCAACTACTCAATAGAAACAAAGTTTCATTCAAATCTATTGGTTATTTAAAAAAATATTACATTAATTGGCACTATTTTAGGGACAGATGTGCTTGAAAATTTAGTTCCTAGCAGTAGTCTTAAGACTGAACACGACTCGGAATCAGTTTCAGTTACAATGATTAAAAAAGTCCCTATTTCAGCCCAATTAAAATGATCTATACTTCATATCCATAAAATATCACATTATTAGATTTGAAACCTAAAAACTAATTCCAGATTCGTGTCAGCATGCTTGCAAAACTCATTAGGAACACAAGTTTTCAAGCAAATCGTATGCGGAATTAAAAAAAACAACTAGCATTATTGGCACAAGACATTTTGAGCGGTGACAGAAGTAGCTGAAAAATGAATTCTAGCACTGTCTAGGGCATAAGAACAACGAATCTCAAATTTGTTTTCATTTACATGATTAAATGCCCTATTTCAGCCACAATTCACCATGTCTACTTCATATTCCTTAAAAAATCACGAAACTAGGAATTTGAAAACAAGAATAACTAAATGAAGAGTCGTGTTCTGTTCAGCATGCACAAATACTATTAGAAACAAAATTCATTCAAATCTATTGCGCTATTTAAAAAAATTAGGACATAAATTGGCAATATTTTTTAGGAACAGATGGCTGCTTGAAATTTAGTTCCTAGCAGTAGTCTGCATGCTGAACACGAAGTCTTGGAATCAGTTTCAGTTACATATGATTAAAAAGTCCGCTATTTCAGGCCCAATTCAACAAGGGACCACTCATATTGCCTAATAAAAAATCACATATTAGAATTGAAACTAAAAACTAATTCCAGATTCGTGTTCAGCATGCTTGCAAACAGACGTAAATTTGGGAAACAAATTGTGAGGGAGATCGAAAGCAGTGAATCTATGCGTTATTTAAAACTAATAAAATATGCATGACATTGCGGCAAATATTGGTTAATGGCTCTTCGCTTGGGTTGAGCAGTATGGGTTGGAACCATGTCACAAAATGACATGCCTAGCACCTGTTCGGGCATACTGAACACGAATCTCAAAATTTGATTTTCATTGTACAATGATTAAAATGCCTATTTCAAGCTAATTCACAATTAACATACCTCTCTATTCCTTAAAAAAAAAATCCGAAAATTAGAATTTGAAACTGAAAAACTAATTCCAGATTCGTGTTCCAAGCATGACCCAATAAACTATTAGCAGCAAAAAATTGAGTCAAGCCAAATTCTGTATGCAGTTTTAAAAAAACATGCATAATTGCAATATTGTTTTTAGTGTGTGAGATTGCTTTAAAAATAATTCTTCGCACGTTTTGGGCATATACAGCCTGGGGGCGGAGGTGGAGCAACGGCCTCAATAGAGCGCATCACGCCAACCCCCCTAGTGTATTACTGTAATGTTGATTATTGTTCATTATGACGGACTATTTCATCATATCGTTATCCATCTCATTATTCATTAACCATGTTTTATTATCATCATTAATATCATTATTACTGCCATTTATAGTATGGGACTGGTTTTCATCTCATTTATCATCATTGTAATGTATGTGTGTGTGGTGTGTGTGTGTGGTGTGGTGTGGTGGTGGTGTGCTGTGTAAGGAAGAGAGACGAGAGCGACAGGAGAGAGAGCGAGAGGAGACGGAGAAGATGCACCGAGGAGAGAGAGAGACGATGAGATGAGAGGAGCGAGAGCGAGGAAGGAGTGCGAGAGAGGATATTGAGAGGCAGGCTGATGGGGTAGGAAGGAAGACTCGAGCGAAGAAGGACGGGAGAGAAGGGTACTGAGACCGAGTGAGAGACTCGCGCGAAGCCATGGCTTGAGGCGTGAAGGAGACGGGAGAGCGGCAGAGGGAATGGGAGACTGAGATGAAGAGCGGCAGGTAAAGCAGTAAAAGTACCCCGACGAGCGAAATGGGTGGGATCGACGCCAGCCCGGGAAGAGGCGTTCGGGCAGAGGGAGAGGAGAGGGAAAGGAGAGAGAGGACGAGCAGAGATGAAGAGAGATGAGGAGAACGGAGAGTGAGAGGAGTAGAGAGAGAGAGGAGAGAGAGAAGAGTGAGAGCACGAGCGAGAGGAGGAATTAAGGATTAGAATGGATGTTAGTGCGCGCTTTAGGATAAATTTTCTTCTTCCTACCTTACCGTCTGTCTTATAAATTTGTTTTTGTTCCTCTCTCTCTCTCTCTCTCATCCTTCTCCTCTCTCTCTCTCTCTCTCTCTCTCTCTCTCTCTCTCTCTCTCTCTCTCTCTCTCATCTCTTCTCTCTCTCTCTCTCTCTCTCTCTCTCTCTCGTCTCTTCTCATTGCTCTCAGTGTCTATCTTATGTATTAAAAGTGGCCCATTATCTTTTCTCCTCTCCTCTCCTCAACTCTCATTCGCTTCATTATATCTTCTCTCATCCTACTCCGATTTCCCTCTTCCCATTACTTTCTTGGATGATCTCTTAGTCTCTCTCATTCTGTCTCTCTCTCTCCTAGCTATCTCTCATCTCTCTATTCTCTCTCTTCTATATCCTCTCTCTCTCTCTCTCTCTCGTCTCTCTCTCTCTCTCTTTCTCTCTATCTCTATCTTCTCTCTCGACTCTCTCTCTCTCTCTCGCGCTCTTCTCTTCTCTCTCTCTCTCTCCTCTCTCCTCTCTCTCTCTTCTCTCTCTCTCTCTCTCTCTCTCTCCTCTCCCTCTTCTCTCTCTTCTCTCTCTCTCTTCGCTCGCTCGGCGCTCTCTTCTCTCTCATCTCTCGTCTTCGCTCTCTCTCTCTCGTCTCGCTCGCTCTCTCCCTCTCGCTCGTCTCCGTGACGACATTTTATTCGATAAACGCGTCGATCAAGGTCGGCTTCTGAGGAGGGAGGGGAAACGGCTTATGAAATGAAACCATGTGTTTGTCCTAAGCAGCCAAAATTGATAGGGTATCGGGAGGCCACAGTGTACGGTATGACCCTGATACCCAATGTATCGTGTCTTAATAACTTGGACGCAAAGCCTTTGGGATCAATGATTCATTAGAACAATCAGCTTACAGGACCATTGACCGCACCCACATTCATTACAACAACAAAAAAATCAACCCTTGCAAGCTTTACTACAATACCCTGACCTTCACCCATTCACTATTTAAGAGGGGATTCAGGGAACAATAAGGGGTCAGGGTGAAAAAACAGCATAAAAGAAGACCCCAACCCCCTGTGGAACCTCCTTACGTCCTTAATCTCCCTAGACCCCCCCCCCCCCACTCCCCACCGTAAGGGCCGGAATGTAATTTATTTACCATCCTCCACCTTCGTCGTAAGGAGATTAACGGATAGGGAGCTCTTCGGGTGGATAACGATAGCAGGGGTCGAAAGGGCGGGGATGGATGGCTATTGGAGCAGGGGAAGGAGGGGAGGGGGAGGGGGGGGGGAGGGGAGGGGGTGAGGGGGTGTGAGGGTTTGGTGTTCAGGATAAAGGTCAGGAGTGTGTATGTTGTGTGTATGTGTGTGTGGGTGGGTGGGTGGGGCGATGGAGTGGGGTTGTGTGGGTGAGAGAGAGTAGAGAGAGAGGTGAGAAGAGAGCAGAGAGGGGAGAGAGGAGAGAGAGAGAGAGAGAGAGAGAGAGAGGACAGCACGAGAGAGACTCGAGAGAGAGACGAGAGAGAGAAGAGGAGAGAGACGAGAGAGTAAAAGAGAGAGAGAGAGAGAGAGAAGAGAGGACATATACAGGAAGATACAGAGATAAACATACGCAACGACACACAGATAAACAGAGACAAAGAAACGCAAACAGAAGGAAGGATAAGCAGTATATACAACAAAACAGAATCAAGAAGAAATGAGAAGATGAGAAATGAAATCAGACAGGCAGTCAAATGTAAAGGTGAAAAACTAGGGAGGTGAGAATAAACTTGTATAAAATACAGGGCTTCTGGAACATTTACATAAAGAGAAACACCAAAAGAAAGAAACTATAAACAGAAAGGAAAAAAAAAAAGAAAGGGCTGTGAAAACACACACACATAAAAAGGAGGAAATGCCTAAAACAGAAGCATCATGGTTCAAATCAATTAATACACAAATTAAAATAATACTAAAAAAGCTCAATAAATAGCTACTATTTTCATTGAGCTCATGGAGCAACAACAAATAGGAAGAAAAAAGAACATTAAATTAACGTTTCCTTTACCCCGCCCCACAGCCCCACTAAAGAAACGAAAATTAAAAAGAAATACCGAAGCGAAAAATCTGCATTGAGAGATAAAACGTGAACAAACACAAGAAAAAGGCGGGTGAAAAAACTGCTATACAAGGAATAGTTACATAGGCAATAAAGAGAACAGACTGGTGAAAGACAGGCGCGTTAATAAGTCAGAGACGAGAGAGAGACGAGAAGAGAGACGGAGACGACAGCGGACGAGAGAGAGAGAGAGAGAGACGAGAGAGGAGAGTGAGAGAGAGAAGAGAGAGGAGGAAAAGAGACGAGAGAGAGAGGGACGAGAAGGGAGGAGAGGAGAGAGACGAGAGAGGAGAGAGAGAGAGAGAGAGATGAGGGGGGGGAGAGAGAGACGAGAGAGAGGAGAGAGAGCGAGGAGAGAAGAGAGTGAGAGAGGCAGAAGAGATCAGAGAGACAGAGAAGAGAGAGTAAGGGAGTAGTATGGAAGAGAGAGGAAGAGAGAGAAAGTGAGGCCGAGAGAGAGAGAACTGGAGAAGTAGAAGAAATTTGACGAGAGAGAAGAGAGAGAGAGATGAGAGAATATATAATAATAAAAAAAAAGAAGGGAAGGGCAGACAATCGCCCTAGAGACGCCATGCAAAAGCCTCCGAGCATGAAGTGTTTCAGAGGGCCTTAGGAAACCCCTCATTATTACTCAGACCGCCCTCCCGCACGTGCTCAAAGTCACCCGAATCCTGCCTCACCACTACGCTAAGGGGGGAGGGAGTTATGGTATGCTTTTCGAGGTGTGATGGGAAAAAAATGTAACTGATAGAAATTTGGTTTAAGAAGAAAAAAAATTGCCCGGTCGATCCACGCACAGGAGGAGGAGGAGGAGTAGGAGAGGAGGAGGAGGAGGCGGAGGGGAGGAGGCTTGACATACGGACGGGGGGTGGGGAGGGCCAGGGGGGAAGGAAGAGAAGAAAGGGGAGGGAGGAAAGGCGGGTGTCAAGGGCCAACAAGGAGGCAGTCATCACCCTAACACGACACTGACTGACGGGGCGGGACGGGACGCACCCATCACTCCTAACGCATGCGTCCTGCCGTCAAGTGATCGCGTAACTTTGATTACAATTGCCACACACCCAACACACAAACACACACACACACACACACACACACACACACACAGAAACCACACTTCCTGTAGCTTAAAACACATTTAGACATTCTGCCCCAAACCACAAACAAAAACAACCCATGCATTACATGTTCATCCTTTCGAATATTTTAACCCCTCTTCCTCCCACATTGGCCACTTCGCGCACCCCCTGAAACACGTCCCCTTCACCATTCTACTCCTCCTGCCTCCCCCCCTCCCGCTCCCTTAGCCCCCGCCTCCACCGCCGCTGCGACCACCTCGCGCCCCAAAACGAGCCTCACGTTGCCTTAATGCCCACCGTGGAGACAGGTTTGTGGGGGGTGTGGCGCGTTACTCCAAGGTGCTCCGCACCACCGGATAATGCACGTTCGCCACAAGCCGACCCAAAGTTAAATGGACACTGTTATGGCCTGTCGTCAACTCCATTGGCACTGCCACACCGCCTTCCTCATACTCATCCTCCTCCGCCTCCTCCCTACCCCTCTAATATGGCCCCCAGGGGACACCGATTAGGTGGGGTCATACATACAACAGTTCACACCGTCAGTGTCACTGTCCTACCCCAGGGGTAGAGAGGGGTTTCTATTTATTACAGCGTGTGGGTGGCGTTAATAGTTACATTGCTACTCCATTGAATTTCGCGACAGTTAGAAGGGGCTATATGGAGAATCTGTGTCATTGGTATCTTGTCATCTGCGTTCATATAGGACTATAAAATGACAAAATATAAAAATAAAACGTGTGGCGACGTGTTATACCTATACAGTAAAGTGCCAGATAGTATTTTAACTGCAAACAGTTGAGTCGCCACTCGGGGAATTCAGGGAAATTAGAGGTTAAAGTAAACAAGTCTTATAATATTAGTGCGGAAGATGCTGGCGATATAAAAAATTCCTTGCCAACGATGCAAAACTGATCCTTGCCATCCAAAAACAATCCTTGCCTTAGGGTACCTGGTACTGTTCGTCTCCTGGTACTGTCGTAATGGTACTGTCGAAGATGTGGTCTGGAGTGGAGTAGGTTGTATAGCTAATAAGTTTTACCTGTGATTATGACTACCTAACCTAATGACCCTTTACCTAACCTAACGGTAACCTAGGCCTAACCATTTAACAGTCGGCGAGTTTTCCCGAATTTGTGTAGGGACACGAGCATCTTCGGTAGACGAGAGAGTACCAGCGTGTCCATGAGGCAAGGATGGTTTTTCAAAAAAAAAAAAAATGTCCCACGGGTTGTTGCAACATTGTTTATGGATGGAGTGAGTAAGAAGATACAATCAAAGCAAAATGTATAACTAACACATCCTACCGTCGGCGAGTTTTCCCGATTTGTGTGGGGATAAAAATATCGGTAGCGACAGTACCAGGTCCCAGAGGCAAGGATGGGTAATGTCCAACGTAGTTATGCAACTTGTTTATGGATGTAGTAATAAGATAAATCAAGCAAAATCAAACCCTAACCATTACCGTCGGCGAGTTTTCCCGATTTGTGTAGGGAAAAAAAATATCGGTGGGACAACAGTACGGGTTTACCGTGAGGAAAGGGATGGGTAATGTCACGGTGGTTATGCAACTTGTTTATGGATGGAGTAATAAGATAAATCAAAGCAAAGGTTGGTGATGTTGGTATAGCAGACTCAAGAGTATTCATTGGCTCGTCAAGTAACGACTTAAACCATGATGTACCACTACTCGATGAAGGAAAGGACAACAAAAGGAACTCAATTAATAGTAGTTAATACTATCATAACATGAATATTACAACTTACAAAGAGAAGACTACGACGATGAAAAAATTGAGGTGTTGGCGAAATTGATAATCCAGGTGATATATTTCCGTGCTCGCTAACAACCATAGAGAAGAGCTGAGGTCATGGTTGATGTGCAAGGCTTCTAAACCAGGAAACAAGTCACAGCAGAGTTCATTAAGAAGTAAGCAAGTGGTAGGGACACATACGTACTACCGTTGCTTACTTTGCAGAAGGCCCTCTGATATGACTCTGTTTCTTGGTTTAGAAGCCTCGGCACATCAAGCCATTAACCCAGGTCTTCGTGATAGTGTTGTCAGCGAGACACAGAGCACAGTTAATATGCACCTGGAATACATTCGCGCAAAATAACTCGAAAATTCTCCATCGCCGATAGTTTTCCCTTCGTAGTCCACCCGCGGCGACCCGCATTATCCCCACAATGGCACGATATAAAACCAAACCGTGACGTAGTATGTAGGGGACCATTGGGAGGAGGAAAAAAAAGGACGCAGACGCACAGGACACCTAACTCTTAGAGCTGTTTTAGCAAGAGGATGAGATGTGAGATTCCAGTTCAAATTTTTAGTAAAGGATTGTAGTAGAAGTGTTATGATTAGAAGAAGGGAGACAGTGAGTGTCATGAAGAAGACGGGGATAGTTATCTGGTAGGTTTTGGTCGGAGTAGATAGGTGGAAGAAATGGGGTTTTGAGCATGAACAAAACAAGGTTGCTTTGCCCCAATCAGAAATTCTAGAAAGATCAGAAGTTAGGCGCTCGGTGGCATCTCTCCGTAAATCACTTAGTTCTGTTGAGTTGGACGTCTAAAAACGACGTTGAAAAATGCAGGTAGAATCATTCAGCGTTAGGAGTGATAGGGCTTTGAGTAGAGTAGAAGCTAATTAATGAAATATAGAAAGAGAGTGGGTGAATAGAAGAACCCTGGGGAACACCACTATTGATAGAAGGAGAAGAACAATGTCCGTCTACAGTAGCGGCAATAGAAACGGTTTGAAAGGAAACTTAAGATGAAGTTACAGAGAGGACTGATAGAAACGAATGAGGGTAGTTTGAATTAAGATTTGTGCCGACTCTATCAAAGCTTTTGATATGTCAAGGCAACAGCTCCAGTTCACCGAAAAACCTAAAGGAGGATGACCAAGATTCAGTTAGGAAGGCTAGGAAGATCGCCAGTAGTCGCCCTTTACGGAAACGTATGGCGATCAGATAGAAGAGTTGAGCAGATAGAGCTTAAGAATCTTCTTATTAAGTATAGATTCAAAAAACTTAGAAAGCAGGAGTCAAAGCTATAAGACGGTAGTTTAAGGATCTAGAACGGTCACTCTTTTAGGAACAGGTTGGATGTGAGCAAACTTCCAGCAAGAAGGAAAGGTGGAAGAGAGATAGACAAAAACGGAAAGTTTGGACAGGCAAGGTGCAAGCAAGAAGTCACAGTTTTGAGAACAATAGGATGGACTCCGGTCAGGACGTAAGCTTACGAGGAACTAGGCCAGAAAGGGCAAAGGAAACATCATTACGAAGGTCTTAATGACAGGCATAATATAGTCGGAGGGTGGAGAGAAGGAGGAACAAGCCCTTTCATCAACCAGAGTGAATTTGTTTGCAAAGGTGTGAGCGAAGAGTCAGCTTTAGAAATAGATGAGACAGCTGTGAAGACCATCTGGATGAAGCATAGGAGGAAAGATGAAGAAGAAAAATGTTAGAGATGTTATTTGCTAGATGCCAGAAGTCACGAAGCATTGATTCAAGAAAAACGATTTTGACATTTATATGAATGAAAGAGATTTTGGTGTAAGTTTTGAAGTATAAATGGGGGGGAAATTTTTTTTGTTTATTTTTTGGCATGATTACGGGCAGAGATATAAAGGAATGAGTTTTCAGGAGATGGATGCTACGGTACGTTTGTGAGCAACTCTTTACTCGGACAGCATGAGAACAAGCTAGGAGTGTAAACCAAGGTTGCCGGGCTTTAGGATTAATTAGAGAAAGTGTTTTGGAAAAATTGTACAGCACTCCATGCTAGAGACTATGACCTCAGTTATGCGCTTGCACAAGAGATGGTCCTTGACATGGAAGAAAGTAATCATTCAAGGAAAATCAGAGTAGTACTGCCTTAAGGTCTTCCACTAAGCTGAGTTGAAGTGCAGAAGCACCTCGCTTAGGTGGTCCCAAGACGTGCCGGAGCGGGATAGGAAGGTTACAGAAATAAGATTGTGATCGGAGAACCGCAAACGGGAGAGAATAGTTTCACAGAGTAAGCAGAAGGGGTTAGTAGTTGGAAGAATCAAGAATGTGGGCGTGTCTCCAAGGGGTCAGGAATACGGGTGGGTGCTTGCACCAGCTGCCCTAGGTCTTGGAGGATAGAAAAACTTAGTAGGCTTGTTCACAGATTGGTCAGTGAAAGAAGATGAATAGCCAAAGCTCGGTGGTGAACATTGAAGTCCCAAAGAATGGAAATTTCGCTTGAAGGAAAATGAGATGAGATGTGCTCCACTTTTGATGTTCAAAGTCGAAGAATTTCTACATAGTCGGAGGAGTAGGTGAGAGATACACAGCACAGAAAATTAGTAAGAGTGAAATTGACGTCGAAGCCAGATGGTAGAACATGCGGAAGATTTCAAGGGCCGTTGGCACGAGAGCAAGTGAATGTCATTGCGCACATCTTACGCAAACAGCAGCTTTGGATGAAAATGCGAATAGAGACAGTCAGGAGGTGACAGAAAAAGGTCTTCGCTGTCAGATAGGTGGGAGTATATCGCGATAAATATCGCGATAATGATCACGATAGCGATATGGGTTATCGCGTTATACGATAATTTTTTTCACCGCGTTATCGATTCATCGGTATAGCGATACTTTTAGTTTCCAAACTAGCGATAATCGATAATTATATTTTTTTGTTGCAGTTTGTAGTAGCCACAGAGGCGAGCCGCGCGTGCCTTGGAGGCAGAAAATAGGTAGGTTCGAGCTGGGAAACCGAACAACGGTCTAAACCCAGCGTCAACACGTCTTACGTCTTAACTCAGAAACGTTTCCGCTAGCTTCAGTCAAGTCGCCTCAGCAGGACCAAATGGACAGACAGTTTTGGCTAGACCAGCCCTCGAACAGAACTGGGAAAAGGTGCATCATTGACCTCTTTGAGGTACAACAAAGGCGATGCCGTCCAGCGCCGCGGTGGAGAGCTTGTCTCGCTTGGGCAAGGACACGAAACAGGCCAAGAGGAGCTCTTGTCTGATGAAAACTTAAACATGCTCATGTTTATGAAGGGGAACATGCTGCAGAACTGGTCTAGGACTTGTGGCTGTGCAAATACATTTTTAGTAGTTTAAACTTTCAAATGTAGTTAATTTTAGTAAAAACAGGACTTTTCATAGTGAGAGACAGGATAACATTGAATTTAGAAGATATTAGTGTGCGACAAAGTTAATATGAAGGGTTTTCTCACAGTGTTACTGATAGGCATTTAAGAGTTTTTATTTAATATATCAATTCATTATCGATAGGATCGTAATTTTGGATTTAGCGATTTCTTGGTTATCGCCTTATCGGTCGATACATTTATCGCCAGTTATCGATATCGGTTAATCGCCGCATAAGGTTATCGTTATCAATTTATCGGTTTATCGTGCATAATTTTTTTCGTTATCGCGCCCACCTATGGCTCGTCAGTGGCTCACAGATATCCATAGAAAACAAGCCAACAAAAAGCGAAAGGTCTGACCTGCCTGGTTCCTCTTTAGACGTGAACTAGTCCTCTGGCCCTCAATATGAAGTCTCCATCCACCTAGGGGTACGTCGGGCGCTTCGGCGTGCGCCTCCCACAGCATGTTGCTTGGACCTAGCTATCGCCCACAATCAACTGGTACCACGAGGTAGGTTCTCTTGCCGCTCGCCTGGCTCGCTGGGTTCGAGCTGGTTAGAAGAACCCGCCTCATGGTCGCCCGCGTCCTCCTCTCCGGCCAGAAAGCGCGTTCTCCGTCACCCTCAACTGCCACACGCTTGGGCGTCAAGACGTCTTCGCTCGGTGCTATCCTCCCAACATTGTAGTTGCCAGGACCATAGTACCTCGAGCCTATCAGCATGGACTACCATTATTCTCCTCGGGGTGGCCTGCGGATCCGGAAGGTGACATAAGAAAATCACCTCCCCACTGTATGGCCCCTCCCATGACCCTGCAGCTTAAGAGACTGCCCCTATTGTCCCTCCTTGGCTTGTACCAGGCCACACCTGGTGACATTCATGGAATACCGGCCACTCAGGATGCCGGTCAAGGTTGGTCTTCATGGCCTTCTCCCGAATCCGGAGATTACCCATGGACTTGGTGGTGTATTTCCTCCATCCGTTCTTTTAGGGCAACGGGTAAGGTGTGGTAGCAGTGGCCAATCCCTCGTCCAGCGGCCGTTCCGGGATGAGGTCCAGTGGTAGCCGCAACTCACGGCCTAAACATAAGCCTGCAGGTTGAGTAACCGGTGGCTCATGTTCTGCCGACCGGTATGCCATGAGTAGTAGGGGAAGCTTCAGTCCAGTACCCCTGTCCTTCATGGCAGCTCTTCGCCAGCTGCTGGGCCAGTGTGGATTATAACGTTCCACCTATGCCAGTCTGACGGCGGCCGGAGTGGCGTTGTACGTTCACGTACACGTGCTGCCACCAGGAGCCTCAACCCAATAGTTCTTCCCTTGTCTTCTTGCGGATAAACCGTCCAGCCAGAATTTCACTTTTCCCATCACTTGAGTCACCCACTGCGTTTCCAACACTCCCCCATAATAATCGCAACACATCCCATTGTGCCAGAAAAAAAAATTGTCACTGGGCGGTCACTGCAATCACGTTCCCAAGGGGACGAACACGACTCCTCCTCTAACCACGCACAACTAGGCCAATACGCGTCCTGTCGCGGCCAGCTCAAGGTCCTGCCTCCACGAGGTGGCAATGACATGAAGGGAAACACGGTTACATATTTGCGTGGCTTCACGTTGGCTGCAGTGTTTGCAGTCCACAGTCAAGGACGTCGACTCAAAACTGTCGGCATTACTGTGCACCCGCCCGGACGGTGCCAATTTGGTAGTCATGCGCTCTAGCTTCCCCAACCCACTGGCAAGCTGCGCCTTCTGGATCTGAAGGGTTTTCAGCCACTTTAGAGCAGCATTGATCGGTGCTGACCGTGCATCGCACCGTACAAGTAAGAGTGGATAGTGTCCAGCTTTTGACCCCATCGCCAACAGTTCTCTTCCTGGTACGCAGGAGTTCCTTCCGGAGCAGAAAAACTTGCGACCTGTAGTATGCCACTACACGTTACTGCCGTTCACGTAGCGAGGAGAGGAAAGCCCCATCCTTCAGCACTGGCGTCATCAATCCAAGGTATATGGTTCGTAGAACAGGGTATGTCAATACAGGGGCGTGGGTGAGTGCCTCCTTCAGCGCCGAAGGCCGCCTGGCCACTTCATCACTCCACAGAACCGAGCTCCTTTTCGTGTCAGGTGAGAAGTGGTGTGGATATATGTGCGAAAGCCCTGCACGAATCTCCGGCTAATAAGGCAGAGGCCCAGGAAGCTTTCGGCACCTCGTACACTACGGGGAAATGGCCAATCCTGATGGCTTCTACCTTCCCGGGTCAGCCTGACACCCATCCCGGCTCACGATGTGGCCAGAAAATGACACCTGTCCTGGAAGAGGCAGCATTCTGGGACTGAGTAATTTCCCCCCCCCCGAAGCCTAAACCTGTCCAGCCACTTCTTCCAGCCTTCCAGCATCTCCTCGTAGGTGCCTCCGTACACCACAACATCGCCAGGTAGACCAGAGCCGATCTGCACAGGAGGCAATCCAGTACTCGCTCCATCAGCCTTCAAGGTGGCGGTGAGCGTTGACCAGCCAAAGCCATGACCCTAAACTGCACAATCCTTGGCCGAGGAGAAGACAGTCTTTGGCTTGTCCTCCTCTGCCATGAGGACCTGGTGGTACCTGACTTAGGTCCAGGGTACAGAACCAACGGGGCACCACACAAGCATCCCAACTATGCGAGCAGCGGGTAGGAGTCCTGTTGTAACTGCGTGGAGCGCCCTGTAGTCCCACACAAACAAACGCATCGTCCATCCTTCGTCCGAACCAATACCACTGGGGACGACCAGGAGTGACTTTTCGATGACACCCTGAGCCCGCAGTTCCTACAGCTGTCTCCGATCTCCTTCCTACTCGCTTGGTGCTATCCGCCGAGGCGGGCTGCTTAATGCGGCAGCTGTCGGCCCGTAGTGGATGAGGTGCTGGGGCGAGCCCGGTCTGCCCAAGTCGTGGTCACCCTTGAGAACACGTCCGCATACTGCTCCGAAACTGTCCCACCGTGGGCAGCCTGCCCGGGGGTGCTTCGTAACACAGGGCTAGCGGCGACATCGCTCTGTGCAGATGAGTGATGCAGCTGCAGAGCGGCGGCACCCTAGGTTTAGTTGTCATGTCTTTACCGACCACTCCGGAACTTTACCTGTGCAGTCCACGCCCGCGCACACATTGTTTCGCCGCGTCACTTTGTGACCCAGCCTCCCTAACTTCCCCTCCTTTGGCCCGCATGGTCATGGCAGCCAAGGTTCCTTTGCTATCCGCTCTGCTATGCACTGGAGGACCAGGCCAAGGAGATTTCGGTCCAGTCCTGGCTACATAAAAGGTGTAGTTCTCCTTAGTCTCACCGACCCAATTATCGCCTGTACCAGGTCTCCTCTAACTTAGTGCAGTGACGGTGACTCCCGCACAACTGTTGTTTGGTGGCTGGAAGTTCTTGAGGGTCCGGCGCTGTACGATAACGTGCGTCTCGGCACTGCTGTTACAGTCAGGCTAACAGGAGTATCCCGTTGACTTGCACTGTACCGCCTGGTCCTGGCGCCCATAAGAAGCGACACCTTAACCTGGAGTGGGGCCTCTGGTAGGCTGGCTGGTGTTGGGACCCCAGTCCAGCCGACAGAGTTTTCCGCTTGCCCCGTCCCGCGCAGATAACCTTTTTTGACACTCACTTAGTGCGGGTGAGCCTGCACCACAATCCCAGCAGCCTGGCTTGTATGGTTCGGCGTTGTTACCCTTCAGGGAGGCGCTGGTGCCTCGCGAGGGATCCCTCTTCCAGTTGACCTTGTAGTCCACAGCGGAAACAGTTGCCGTGAAGAGCCCTGGAGACGACTTAGGGCTAGATGGGGCGATGGACGTGCCCTTCTGGCCTTAAACATGGTTCTCGGCCTGTGTGTCGGGCCTTCCACCTACGACTAGTTCCTCAAAAAGGGATCATTTCCAACCGCGGGCCAAGGGCTTTGCTGACAGGTCCTCCACGTGTGCACGTTGAATGTAAATCTTTAGTTGTGGATGGGTCACCGCATCCACAAATTGTGGTCCCGGAGGAGGAGATTGTGATCATGTCCCTCGCTTGCCCCGGGTACGCCCGACGTACTAGCTTGCTCAAGTCCAGCGCCAAAATGCGGCAACGACTCCCAAGGATCCTTAGTCTGGCCCTGAACCTGGCCCTAAACCTCTGGACTGGGGTGGTGTCCACGTACCGCCTCTCTAGCACCGCCAAGACGCTACTGTAGGAAGGTCTGCTTCCCGGCCGGCAACGGGTTCAACACTCGCCGGCCGAAATCCTTCAACGCTCCCACAAGCTGCACAGCCCTGTCTTACAGCGGCTCAGCCTCCAGACATCGGCCAAAGCTAAACTGTGCCCGGTTAGGCCTCCCAGCAGGGCACAGTACCTCGGAATTCTTTGGACTCTTTCGGACACCCTACCCAACGACGACGAAGTAGGGACCCGTACCTAGGGGCTGTGCAGAAACGTGGAGGGGCATGGTATTGAGGTCGGAGTGGGAACAGCTACGTTTTGGTGTCGCACGGGCGGACGGCACCCCCTTGGGCGGAGCACGCCGCACCTTTGGGCACCCAGCACTTGCTCCACCCACGGTCGAACCAAAACACTCGCTGACATACACGGTTTCTCCTTCACAAGTCCTGCGGCACCTCACCCATGAACTGATAACCACCCACGCCCCGCACCTGTTCCTCAATGTTAAGATCCGTTTTCAAGTCAAAGGCCAGTGCCCCTTTCCTCTTCACCTCACTATCACCGTCAAACTGGTTATCAGTGTAATATTTAGGGTCCTTTCTACCCGCTCATACTCTACAATGCTGTTCCAGACCTTCATTTATCACGCCTTGCCTGGTTAGGGTTACGCAGTAAGGTCCAATGAAAAGTGGAAATATAAGATTATTTCGAATTTGGCAGGGTGTTTTTTCTTATGTAAAATTTAATTTAAGGGTGTTGTCCGCTCAACATTTTTGTTTGAGCACTTCTGCTATGCAAAAATGGACTTTTATAATTTAAGTATGTACAACATAGTTAGCCCGCTAAAGTAACGGCCATTTGACCTATCATCAATTCTTGATCACGTACAAATGAAGGTGAGACTGGGGCGAAATTATACGAGGGCAGGTTGATACTGCGACAATAGCTTCGCGAAAACGCCAACAGGTGGCAGGTAAATAGCCTTGTTTGGAGCGTTTGGCTTCTGGATTCCTCCAGGACCTTATCGCTGACGGCCACCTCTCTCCAGACATGTCTTACCTGAATTGCGATCCTAAACAAGCTGAGGAGGGCCAGGCAGGATGCCATGGCATCGGCCAGGGACCTTGACCAGGGGAAGCACCAGGGTACCAAAATAGTTGGATTGGGTTACGATGGGAGGAAGGACAAGACCAGGGCGATGGTGCCCGACAGCTATGGGAAACTGCACCCAAGGTTGATCAGGGAGGAGCATGTGTCAGTGACAGAGGGGCCATCTGGAAGTACCTTTGCACTTTGTACCAGAAGACCGGTGCCACCTGAGAAGCTGAGTTCAAGGTGGCTCAGGCTCGCTATGATCTGCTGGTGACATACGACTCCACCGACTCACTGATCGTACTGCAAGGTGACTCAACTAGGGCCAACACGGGGTGGAAGGGTGGTACTCACGCCCATTTGGAGAAGATGCTGGGACGCAAGCTCTTCTGGAGTATATGCGTGTTGCACACAAACGAGTTGCCCTGCGCCACCTATCACCAGCATCGACGGGCTTACCTCATCTGACACTGGTTTCACGGGTCCAGTGTGCAGTCTGCTGTCCAGCGTGAATGAGATGCAGTACCGCGCAGAGTTCAGAGGAGTGCCAGGCGGTGAAGATCTCACGGAGATACCGGAGTATATCCTTGTCAACATGTCCACTGACCAGCAGGTCTCCTACCAGCTGGTCCAGGCTGTGAAGCGGGGCGTTCTCCGTCCGAGCTGCAGGAGATCAAGTGTGGCAAGGTGTCCCACTCCAGATGGCTCACCCACAGCCCAGTCGCTCGTGTACATGTGGACCAAAAGCATAGACTGACTGGCAAAGAACTGACACCCTGGAAATCCTAGTCAAGTACTGTTGCAGGTGTACTTCAAACTCTACTACGACATCAAGTTCACCACAGACTAGAGGACGGCCCCAAGCACATTCTCACGCAGCTCAGAGTGATGAGGTCGCAGCCCAAGAAGGTCCAAACAGCTGTGACCTTCTACGTGCGGACAGGAGCATGGTTCGCACACTCAGAATGTGTCCTCCTCTCGCTGATGGTGAGTCAGAGTGAGGACGCACGCAGGTTCGCCGTGACCCAGATTTTGAAGCTGAGGGCTGGCGAGGAGTATGGGGACACCAGTGTAAGACCTCGCATCACCCCAAGCTGAACTTGTCAGCCCCAGCTTGCAGACACTGATCAGCTGGCAGCCTGGCCAGGTGCACGAGCCGGCATTCACCTGTTCACTGTCCGGGGATCAGATCCAGGAGATCCTGGTCAAGCCGTACGAGGTTCCGGAGTTCTCTATCCACACTCAGAGCACCGAAAGAGCGTGAAGCAGGTGACAGAGGCTGCGGCAGCAGTGGTGGGGCAGCAGGCCAGAGACGGGTTCATCCGGGCTCGGGCCCACCACCGGGAGACCATGCCCTGCTTCAGGTCTAAGAAGGACATGATGGACACGTTCTAGGCTAGTGGTTCTCAACCTTTTTCACTCCATTCCCCCTTCATGAATTCTCAACATTCGTGTGGCTCCCTTCATTTTTCTCCAAATCCCACCCCGCCAAAATAGGTAAAAAAAAAAAAAGAAGTTGATGAAGAGAAGCACCCTTGCTTTATTACAAAGTTTACAGTCATAATTATTTATATTTGGTAGATTTCTGTGATATGCTTAACTTACATCACTTGCCTACAAAAGACTAGCGGACACTAGCAAATTTGAATCTGGTTGGGAAAAAGTTCAATTAATCTCTGCATATTTTATCACACATCAGTGGGAAGGCTGATATTGTTTCTTTTCAGTCAGTGACGAATCCGAGGTTGTGTCACTGACAATGCACATCTCATGTCGGGGTCCACATCCAATCGGTTTCCGGCTCTTATTCTTGATTGTAGAAGGGTGGAGAAACCAGACTCACATAAATAGATAGTTGAAAAAGGCAAGAGTAGTCGAAGTGCAATCTCACTGACTTTTGGATATGACTGATGCATTGAACACCAGAATACATTCAGAGATTTTTCTTCATAGAGATATTTGGCAGCAGAATCATGTTTGAGATCAAGGAACTCGTCCTGAACATCACTGGGATGGTAGTAATATCAAGAGCGCCAGAGAATGGATTCATTACCAACTTCCCTTCTTCCTCCTCGAATTCTGGGAAGTACCTATTAAGTTCAACTTTCCAAGGATCTCAGATGCTGAGTGATTTCAGTTTTAAGTAATGGGTCAAGCAGACTATCTCTTCATTCTCATCAAGGACAGCTGAAAGGTTTTCAAACATGGCAACATTCCGGGACCGAACTTTCCCTTTGCCAATTCTGGAGCTTGGCAAGAAATCCACGAAGACAATCCATCAGGTGAAACACATTTCTTTCCTTGCCCTGTAGCTTCAGATTCAACCTATTTAGCTGCTCAAATATATCTGCTAAATATGCAAGACGTGGCTCTCACAAAACCTCATTGAAGGAATCAACAGATCACCTTTCCCTTGCATTTCTAGGAACAATTTAAGCTCCCCCCGAAGTTTCAAACACTCGATTCACAACATTGCCCTTGGAAAGCCAGCGCACTTTGGAGTAAAAGAGGAGAGCTTCATGCGTCCGAATCCATGTCTCTACATAGGTTCTGGAAAAGGCGAGAGTTCAGAGCTCCAGCTTTTACAAAGTTGACGCATTTGACCACTGCCTCCAGGATCTTGCAAAGTTCATCAGGGAGGGTTTCGACGCAGTGCAAAACGATGGATCATACAATGAACCCCCTTGGCATTCGGAGCTACTTCCTTGACACGCTTCTGGAACCCTGATTTTGATCCAGCATCGCTGGAGCCCCGTTCTGTACAGACTCCACAACAATTTCCCAGGGGATTCCGTTAGCTTTGAAGAAAGAAGATAGCTTTTCCATCACATCTTTAGCTGTTGTGGTGGTCTCAAACTGTGTACATAACAGAATTCTTCCTTGATATCACACAAAAAACATACCTAACAAACACGAGTAACTGTGCACAAGAACTCACATCCGTTTGACTCATCCAACTGTATTGCAAACATACCAGTTGGAGACGATTTGATCTCCTGTATCACTTTTTCGTTTATGTCATCTGACATTTCATTAATTCTCCGCTTCACTGTGTCGTTTGACAAGAAAATTTTGTTGAATTTACGTTCACATGCATCTCCAAGAACACGCTTGACCATCTTTAAAGTACATGGCTTGATTAAGGTTTCACCAATTGTTGTGGGGCTTTCTTTTGCTTCGCTATTTCGAGGGCAACCTCGTATGATGCCTCAACTACACTTCAGGTCTGTTGTTGGAAAGCACCATCGCATCCAGTTTCTGTTTTCCCAAAATGCTTTCGTGGCGCCTGAAGAAATCGGGGTCTTTCTCAGCATACTGTGGATGGATGGTCAGCAAATGATGCTTCAACTTACTAGGCCTCATAGAATCGTTCCCCAGCACTTTGAAGCACAGTACACACTGAGGTTTCTCGATACCATCAGCGAGGATTGATGTAAGTCCGTAGTTAATTCTTCACTGTACTTCCGCTTCTTACTAACACTAGTAGCCATCGCAAATCTACGGAAAATAAGAAGACCGAACATCAGAACAAACATTAAGTGATAAGACAAAAGAATGATAATGAAGGACAGATAAATAGGACAAGTGATAAAATGACAAACACACAAATATCCACATACATAACACATCCATGGACTCACAAATTAAGCACACACACAGTCATACACAATCATACACACAGAGAGAGTAAAGATGATAAACATTCACACTCAAGCTAGCAAGCTGAAATGTACTTTCTACAGCAGAACACGCCTCCTTTGACAAGCACTGCCCCAATTGAAATAATAAGAAGAATAGCGAGTCACATCAAATATTAGCACTAAAAAAAAAAAAGCAGGAATACCTAAGTAGGGAAGAGCATGAAAACAATGATACCAAAAAATAAGAAATATTTCACACACGAAAAACAGCGACCGCATTTATAATTGTCGAACAAAATAAGTAACACAGTATATGGTTCAGAATCAATTATACGCACATGTTTACGTGATGGAATCCCAGGCCACACTGAGATCATTCAATCACCTCTCTTCCTCTGTCTCCCGGTGACTCACCCTCACTCACCGCCCGTGTCTCTCACCCGTCTCATACGCGTTTCGTTCTCCTCCGCGTTTTCTATCACACCTACACTGCACAAACAATTACAATTTCGCACATATACATACATACACACGTACACACACATTCGTAAACATATTATGTAACAAAATTTTATGTCAACTTAATGATTAATCAATTAATTATTAAAAACAAGAAAATTTTCTTTGCCAGGACAGTGATGCAAGTTTTTTTTTTTATTCAGATTCCTAACATTATTTAGAATGTATAATTTGCAACAGCCCATCATGGCCCCTTAAATCTTGCCATGGCCCCCTTGGGGGCCATGGCCCCAGCGTTGAGAACACTGTATCTAGGCCAACGTAGAGGCTGTGACACTGTGATGTAGTGCCTGATGAACCAACTGATCAGAAAGAGCTTACCACGCTTGTCATTTGGAACTCATATTGGTGCATTATGCAATACACAGGACCAAACGGACACTGCGTACTCATTTAAGCATTATTCGATAAGGGTGTAATATAAATGTGCGATTTTGCATAGTAAGAATTGCGTCAAATGCAAAATTGAATAAGACAAAATCGTCTTAGAATTTCATTTTACATACGAAATTGGCATGCCAAATTTGAGAAAAAAATTTTTTTGTTATACGGCGTACCCTATTGCCTGGGCATCGGCCTTTCACACACCCGCGTGTCAACCCTGTCAACAGCTTCTGTTCGTCTGAAAATAGTTTTCTCCTTAAGCCCGTGTCATTACCGCCTGTGATCATAATTTGCCCCATGATGTCAGCCAGAGTTGGCTGTTCAACACTTCCGGGCTGCAGGGTGTGCCGTATCCCTTGACGCGCCTGTCGTACCTCTAGGCCCGTGTCCTATCCACTGGCCCACACTCGTCGGCGCCGACCAAGCACCAACAACATCAACCTTCTAACACCACTGCTACAAACCCGCTCCCACAGCCGCCCAACTAACCTGCCTCCCACACTGGCTGGCCTTAGACGCGTGGAATGAGGGGCTGAGTCCGATTATGTGTTAAGCCGGGAAACCCAAGATAATGAGTACCCTTAGGCCTTGAGCACGGGCTCCCCACACTGGCACATCACCGCCACGGCACACACACACACAGGCACAGGCGGAATAACACAATCACATCTTTTTCCCGATTATTGTACTACACATACAGTATCACGCCCACCGCGAATAGGCCCAGTCACCTTTTCAAAACCCTCGCAGCCCCACTGTATTACAAATTGTTCCTCCGCTATCACTGCAGTCACTGTTTATAACGTCTAGTAAATACCAGAGTCACCAAAGCCTCCTGGGCGTCCTCAAAACCCCGCCACAGTCTTCCTTCTCTTCCTTACTCCTCGCCCCTCTTTTTGTCTTCTCTCTTCCCCTTTCCCAAACACACCGCATCCCCCCATCTTTAGCCAGAGTTCTCTAGGAGCGCGGTCGTAACATTATTAATAAAGATATTAGAGACTGAGGGCTCCTCCAGCAAATGATCAACGCTCGCTTCTGCATGACTCGAGGCTACCTGAACGTGGTTATCATGTTTAGTGGCATTTTTTGACCTCTACTAAATGTTTTTGTTTGGCTAAGGTATCTTATACCATAAAAAGATGAAAAATTTACTGAATTTAAATCTGGGATAAAAAAAAATCATTAAGCCATCTCGAAGAACTGCAGCGCTCTTAGACAACATGTGAGAAAAGTGGTACTAAAAATATACGAGTATTTCTTTTTGCTATATTTCTTTAAATCAAACACAAATGATAGTAAGTTTGGTTTTTTGCCACATTTCTTAACATTTTCCTGTAGGTCAATTAAGTTAGCAAATATCCTCAGCGAGCCACTGGACAGCTCAAGCTGCATATTTGAGACATGGTGACAGATACTTGCGGCGAGGGTGTTGTGAGGCGCGCTTTTTACCGCAAGCATTGCTGGGGTGACGACCAGTAGTTCTTAGCGAATAGCAATACTGGATGGTAGGCAACAGGTAAGTTCACCCCCTGTAAATGAAAGGAGACGAGTTACATGTACTTATGAGAGAAGGTTAGAATCCCCCAGTTACCGTAACAACTCACTCCGCCCAACTCATGTAATCCCGGGTTTCAATCCGAAGGCGTGAAAGTGTCCCTAAAGTCTAGATCCTTTTTAGTAATTTTTCATTCCTTATTAATTAAAAAATATATTAATCATCTTGAAAAAAAATTCAACCACATCACCACAGGCCCTCATTATTTTACATTCACTACCCCGCCTTCTTTGACTTTAAAGAATTGAAAGAGAAATTGTAGCCAGATCGGTATGGAGCGAGATATTTGGACTAGTACCGTCACTCCCCACTCACTCGGCCATCTTTGGCCTCTCCATCTGCCACAGATAGCGGATAGAGAAGAGATAAGCGTCCCCGAGGTCTCCTACTCCCCATAATCTCACGCACCACATAACTCACCTTCTCTCATAACTACTGATGTTAACCACAGTTATTCTCATGGCTAAGATATGGAGTATCCTCAATTCTTTGTTCAGATATCACTTACAGAGTTGGTGTTAGGTTTTTGGTGCGTTGTGTATCCGGGCCGAAAGGTTACGGCGACGTACGTCAGCCTAATGATGTCCAGTCCAGTGATCCAACGCCCATGTTGTGTGTTAGGCATGAAATGTGTATATCGTATGAGGACATATCGGAGAGCAGTGTTACAATGAATTCCCGAAGAATTTTCTCATATGAGTCCTTATGTTAATCTTGGTTACGTCCAATTGACAATCTGTTTGGGTTTTTTTTGTTTCCGGTGATGTTGTAGTAAGATTAGGATGGTCCGAAAGGGTGTTGAGTGAGTGATAATGAAAAATAAATTTAGTGCTTCATCGATACTTCTACTTCTACGATAGTTTACTCTCGATATATTCTGACAAATCCGACGAGTGCTCTGAGGGGGGTAAAAATGGAGCACCACAATACCCAATACTGTTTAAATGCTTCCGGTCTGTTTTTAGCCATACACGAGACTTGTGTCAGCCATACATGAGACATTGTCAGCCATACTGAGACATTGGCAGCCATCATGAGACATTGTCAGCCATCACGAGACATTGTCAGCCTACACGAGACATTGTCAACCCCGAAACCCCCCCCAAATACATGAGCCATTGGGCAGTCATACATGAGACATTGTCAGCCATACACGAGACATTTGTCAGCCATACATGAGACATATTCAGCCATACATGATACCATTTAGTCAGCCATCACGAGACATTTGTCCAGCCATACACGAGACATTGTCAGCCATACTGAGACATTGTCCAGTCATACATGAGACATTGTCCACCATACATGATACATTGTCAGCCATACACGAGACATTGTCACCATACCTGAGACATTGTCACCATACATGAACATTGTCTAGCCATACATGCGACAAGTGTCAGTCGATTACAACTAGACATTGTCAGCCACTACCGAGACATTGTCGCCATACACGCATACATTGTCAGCATACTGAGACTTGTCAGCCATAAATGAGAACATTGTCATTCATACACGAACATTGTCAGTCATAACACAAGTACATTGTCAGCCATACATCGAGACACTGTCAGCCATACACGAGACCTTGTCAGCCATACACGATACATTGTCCAGCCATAACGCCAGACATGTCAGCCATACACGAGACATTGTGATCCATACATGAGACATTGTCAAGCCATAACACGAGACATTGTCAGCATACAGCTAGACTTGGTCAGCCATACACGATACATCCGGGATTGTCATCCATACACGAGTACATTGTCAGCCATACACAGACTGTCACTAGTACCCGAGACATTGTCAGCCATACCCGAGACATTGTCAGCACAATGGCACGAGACATTTCAGCTATACACCGAAGACATTGGTCCAGCCATACCCCGAGACATTGTCAGCCATACACAAGACGATTGTCACCACTTACCCAAGACTGTGTTAGCCATACCCAATACTGTGTTAGCCATACCAAAAGACTGTGTTAGCCATACCCCCAAGACTGTGTTAGCCATAACCCCAGACTGTGTTTAGCCATACCCTAAGACGGTGGTTAGTCCATCACCCCATGACTGTGTTAGCCATACCAAAGACTACTGTATACGGACTTGGCTACTCATTTTGGGCTATTACGTCCAGTGGAGCCAGTTTTGCGATTCCTGACTTTTCGAACATCACTCCGTTTCCCGTCCTAGGGTTTATCTGTAATAAATGATACATATCCGTTATCTTCGTAAATGTTTGTTCTATTAATATTAATCAGAATAAAAACTGTAAAATCACAAAAAATGCCATTTATGAGAGCGTGAGAACAAATGCATTAACATACTCACATTAACCTCTTCGCCGATTTATACTTTGCAAGAAAACATTTTACATGAAACAATATCAAGAGAAGCGGAATTTTATAGCCTTCCATTGATATAAATATTTCGTTTTTCTGATAAAGGAATTAGAACCATAACTAAAATTGCGTTAACTTAATAATAAACTCATCAATATGGAAATTACCCGATTGAAGATGATGATTATTTATTTATTAAAGTTAATTTGAGCATTGGTTCTAATTAATTTTTAATCAGGAAATCCTAAATAGATATCATAGAACGCGAATACACTGTCCGCTTCTATGATATTTGCATGTAAAAATTCTTCAAACGCAAAATATTTAATGGCGATGAGTTTATTGAATATATTCATGCAATTTCTTCAGTCTCATAATGGAGTTTGCTCTTTGGTGTATTTTTTACAGTTTTTTAGTTTATAATATTATAGAACAATCAATTTACGAAGATAACAGGTATCAGTATACTGTAAACCATAGTCTATAATACTGTATTCATGGAACCTTTTTACTTGCCGATCCGATTGGATGATGTTATTTTTTTGAGTTGAGTCGCTAAATTATGCATGGGTGCCTAATTCATTTATTTATCCAAAAAAGAAGTATACTCAATGGGAAGACTATGAAATCCGCTTCTATTGATATGCTTTTATCTAAAGCTGTTTTTCCTGCAAAATTTAAATTGCGAACGAGTTTGAGTACATATTTAAGGTTCATGTATTTCGTACTCTCTCGCTAAATGGCATTTTCATTTAGTGTATTTTGCTTATTTTTTATTTGATAATTTCATAGAACAAACTATTTACAAGATACACGTATATCATTTTATACTGATAATACAACATGATGGGAAATGGGGGTGATGTTCGAAAAGGCAAGGAATCGCAAAACAGTCCTCGCATCTGTCATGGTCGCGTTGGCGCGGGGCACGAGTAGAAGTCCAGTATAGAGGTAGTGTTTGCCATAACCAATACTGTTAGTCATACTCAAGACTGTGTTAGCCATACCCCAGACTGTGTTAGCCATACCAAAGACTGTGTTAGCCATACCAAGACTGTGTTAGTTCCCCCCCAAAATTACTCAAGACTGTGTTAAGCCATACCCATACTGTGTTAGCCAATACCCAAGGGACTGTGATAGCCCCACCCAAGACTGTATAGAGCCATACCGGAGACTGTGTTAGCCATACCCAAGACTGTGGTACGCCATACCCCAAGACTGTGATAGCCATACCCAAAATGTGTTGGCCCTAAATCTGAGTCTTGTCTTCCTGTTTTCGATGAAACCTTTCCTGTTGCCCCATGCGCCACATCAAAAGCTATTGATAGGTATGTCAGCCATTAACGGTAAGTATGGTGTGCATAATTGGCTGCATCTCTAAGCTGCATCTCCTGGCTGACCTGGCAGGTACAGTATTGCGCACGTCCACAAAGCAGCAAATCACGCCTTCATCAGCGGTCTGACAACTATCATGGCTATCATAAGCCGCGTGTCCAGCGCGGTTGGGGTAAGGCGCCCGACGTGGCACTCCGTGATAATCCCGTCGTTGAGCCTCAAGATTGCGGTAATCCGTGGCGCGATAGTAGTTGTACTTGTGTTGGGGGTTCCCGGGGGCTTGGTAGGTTATGAGTTTTGTAATAACGCATATTTCGAAGGACTTAACATGCTTCACAATCGTAGGAATATATATATATATATATGTATATATATATTATATATATATAGATATATATATATATATATTATTCACGGTTAAACTCGTCGTCTATGTAAAAGTAACTTTGTGTAACAACTTATAAGATGGAAAGCTTATATGAATGATGTTGTGAGAATGTTTAAGAAAGATGATAATATATATGAGATGATAAGAAAGCATCAAAATCTTAGATGATGCCTTTGTGGAACAACTTATATCAACTTATTATTGGATATGACTTCAAGAATGACGAAGGGGCACGCGGGCTGGAATGCGTGCTCTAGGTTTCTAACTCGTTTCGCCCAACTGGCTTCTTCAGAGGCAGATCCTGTGTTCCTCCGCAGGGAAAGCCATGGTGGGCGCAACTAGTTGGGATTACAATAGTTCTTGTTACTTTCTATGTTGCCCTATTTCGGCGTCCGTGGTCTCCTTCATCGACGCGTCTTCCCCTAAATCACTTGTCAATATGTACTCAAGCCTTGATATTCCGATGCGTTGATCTAAATAAACTATTATTATCAGTTATTTAGTAGTAGTAGTAGTAGGTAACAGTAGCAAGTACTATAAGTACACACTAGGTATATAGAGTGAGTGAGTGTAACAGTGAGTACTCCTAGTAGCACTAATGGTACTAACTACTGACTACTAGACTAACTACTATCTACCTACTGTCTACTGCAGTGCAGCTGGGCAGCATTTAAATCATTTGTATTTTAAATACAATTGTGTATTTAGAACTGTATTAAAATTACCCCCTTTTTTGTGTGTTTCACATGTACTTAATAAAGTATTTTTAAATACTTCTATACGTATAAAAAAATGTAAATACTTTTTTTATCAGTTAATTTGGAGAAAAACCCCCCCAACTGGTGAGAAATCCTTTCTTAGCGAGACGGGCCTCGGCCTACAAAAGGGAAATATACATCATCTGGAAGTATCTTTATCAGTTTTCACATTTTATATTGTTTAATCATGTTTACGTGAATACCTGTTAAAATGTGTTGTGTATAAATTTAAGAATGTATTTATAAATGTATTTAACTACAATTGATGTATTTTAGTATTTTTGATATATACAATACATGCGTAATGTATTTAAGTATTTGGTATTTAAATCACATTTTCTCGCCATGTATTTAGTATTCAGTACTTATTGTACATTCAATGTTATTTACGAGCCGCAGCTAATGCTATTACATAGTAGTAGTTGAATGGGTCATTATCTACATTCCCGCCTTGCCCCTTCTGAAGGTTTCAGCTTCTTATCTGTGTAAACATGATATAGGAGGGATTATCCTGTCACACTAATCTTATGCTGCTCATGGACCTGGTTATCTGAAGATCCTCACAACTCGCTGCCATCTACTCTCAAAGTCTTCCACTTGAGGGAACACATAACACTCATTGATCTTGAACCCACTGAACTAACTTTATCACACATAAGAAATATACGAAGAACATAAGAAAATATAGGAAGCTACAAAAGGGGCCGTGAGATACCTACACGAAGTAGTTACATGTTCCTTAACTCTACCTATACCACCGTCTCTTCTACCGCTATCCATGAATTTATCGTCGAGACTACCTTTTAAAGGACCCAAGAGACTCCGCATTAACCACCTGAACGACTAAACGAATACAAACACTCCCCTCTCTCACAGGAACATGGCCCCCAGTCCAGGCACAGCATGATCAAGGACACGGGTGAATTACAATCATACTCAATCAATCATATTATGATTACAACACACACACACACACTACACAGATGCACCCCACATCACACACACACCCACACACACACACACGGTATAGAATAGTACCTCAGACACACTACTACACGCACACACACAACACACATCACCGCCGACCAAAGAACACACACACACACACACGACACACAGCACGACACACACACACACACAACACACACAAACACACTAGGCAACACACAAAGTTACACGCACAACAAGTACGATCCTCCTCACAACCGGGACACACCACTACGAACACACTAACGTAGTCCGACGATCTCCGTAGCACACCGGACACAACCTACACACCCCACAACACAACGACAAACACACCCCACAAACCCCATGACTACACACAGTATGTTCACAACGGCACAAACCCACTACACTACTACACACCAACAGTAAGCAAAAACCTAACTAAACTACACACCCACACCTACACTACACACCACACAGGACACTCACCCACACACACAAACACACGCACACCACTACCCAACAGGCACCAATACAACACACACACACCCCAGACGACACACCACAACACACACACACGTGTGGAGAACAGAAACACACACCACCAAGGGCACACACACACACACACACACACACACACACACAAATAAACTCTTTTCCACACATAAAAACAAAACACACCTTTCATATTATATATATATATTATATATATATATATACTATATATATATCTATATATATATATATATATATATATATATTAAGTACTAGCGTCCACACCAGGTGTGGAACGTGTTCGAGCGAGGGAGCCGCATATATGTACCAAAATTAAAAGATAAGAATGAACAATCCTTACTACCAGCTTAAAAGGTAAAGTGTGCCATCCCCACCTGCCAGATAATGTGCACACTTCTCTCTAACTTACTCGCCAAAGTGGTGCATTATTATGCAAGGGCTTTGGACCTCTTCCACCCAAACATAATACTCAAAGACACTCTTAGGAATGGCTTAATAAAACATTTCAAATAGAAGCATGATATTGCAATAAAGCCTGGCGGGTTTACACACTTTACCTTACCTTTACCCTTTTTTTTTATTGAACATTTTAACCATCTTAAATATAATTTTTGCCTAAATTTGGAAGTGTGAAATTTACCCTTTTGCTTTATTTAAATTTCAACTTTTGCCCAAATTGTAAAAACGTAACTCATGACCTTGGAGCTCTGCTCCAATTATAAAAGATCTTTCCAATGAGGTATTTGACTAAGATCAATACCGGGAAGAAATAAAAATTTGATTCTTTTCTGCTAATACATTTGTGGCCGAAATCCAGTATTTTGCCCGTTTGTTGGAAAAACGGTGGCGATTTTGGGGGAGTTTTTTAACTTTAAAAAAGTTGGCAAATTAAAAAATTTCTTTCCAATGAAGTATAGTGGTCCCCGATCGGACACAAGGTGTTTGAAAACGGACCCACTTTTGGTGCTGAAATTTCGTTTTTTGGGCACTTTTGGAAACAAAAGTGGCGAATTTCCAAAGGTTTTATAACATAACCCCCTATTACTTTTTGGCACCAGCTTTCAACGATATGCGTAAGTTTGCTGTATCTCAAAGGGTGTAGAAATGGACCCACTTTTGGTGCTCCCTCACTATACAGGTACTATTTTTAACACACCCCACACAGTACTTATCATGACTGTCTAATAGTGTTCTCGCTCGGTCGGGGCTTCGCCATCCCTCGCTCGAACAATAAATATCATTGGGGGCATACCCCGGAGGACGGCGTCGCCCGCGCTCCCCCCTACGACGCCACTCCCGGGGGTTACCACGCGCGAGTCCCCATGCAGGCTCCCTCCCCCATCCCAAAGCAACTCTCGACAATAAACAGTGATCTTGGTGTTTCCGAAGGTGCTGCACAATCATTTTGATTTTTAAACTTGCCCAATACCCAATACCAAGTGTTAAAAAGTGATGGCCAAGGACGCACACCTTGCCTCACTCCTGTATTCACAGAAAGAACGGGATAAAACCTCCCCAAAAAACTCTCCAGTCCCATAGTAAAGACCAGTCATCAAACCAATAGTCCTTGCAGGAGTCCCGAAAGTCGCAGAAGGTCCCAGAGTGACTCACGATGCACTGAGTAAAAACGCCTTCTTGAGTTTCAACATAGGCTGCAACATCCCCTGTCCAAAACTCACGTCGGCGTCATTGTTAATTCCTTTACCGTAAGTATGCAGGACCTCTCAACTGACCCAACAAATGAGTTGATTTTAGCGCCTCTGTTAAGTCAGCTCTATCATTAATGAATTTGAATTATCCCAGGAGAACCAATTTTCCCTTGAAAACTGAGTTAGTTGACAAGTTTGGTAGTTTAATTTGGGTTTAAAAAGCTTTAGCTGTTGCTGGGTTTTTGAGAACACTCCAGTAATTCCTCATGTTCAAGTATCTTATCTAGATATATTTGACATTCTTGTTCATACTTGGTCACACATTGGTGAATCTTTTTCCTTTTTGAAGATAAAGACTTGTAAAACAAGGTGTAAAAGAACCTTCTTTGCAGGTTTGTGGATCTACCAAGTCCTTCTCATAATTTCAAAGAATTTGGAAGATTTCAGAGTAACTTTGAATTGCACCTTAAGAGCAATTAAAGCTCATCAACCTTTGATTAAGTCAGAGTGGATAGTCACTATTATGATATGGAGAAAATTACCAACCAGGATGCGTGACCGTTTAAATCAGAGGTATAATGATAACCACTTCACGGTCAAACAAAGAGAAGTAAATATTAGAAGAAAAATCCCCGGGAGCGAGCGAGGATTCGAACCGGCTAACAACAGAATGGCAGGCCAGCGTGCTATCCACTTGACCTTCGGGCAGGTGTGTGTGTGTGTGTGCAAGCGATACAAGGAAGTGAAGTGGCTGAGCCGCCATAACTGTACTGATAAAAAGATAAAGCATAAGTGCACGGGGCCCTTTAGTTACACTCAATGAACAATCAGCTTAAAGAAAAACATGATACAGAGAACCGGCAATATGAGGGCACAGATCACACCGCAAAATGAAGGGGGGTGTAGCAGAACTGTTACTTTACAGCGTTACTGGTCTGACAGTCATTTTGTGGGGAAAAACCAACATGATCGTTGTTAAATAACGTGCCCAGTCTCTGATAGTGTTTCATATCCTCTTTTTTGGTTATGTTATTGGTAACTAGTTTTCTTGAAAGGGGAGGGAACTATCATCATCTTTTGTCAACAAATGCAAGGAAAGACTGTTAGCACTTAACGGTTCAGCAGCCCTGTGCACATTGCTACGGCAAAAATGTCTCCCTCGCCACGCTATCAGGCTGCTCGTTCCTCTGTGCTTCGGAATCCTAATTTCATAACTCCAGTGTGTGGGAAATTTCCTGACGACCAAAGGTTATAACAAGATTTTTGGCGGTTTGGAAGTTTAAAATTAACACACTTAAAATGTAGATTATCACCCATGTGCTATGTCTTAGCATAACAGTACTCATACTGTAACATTATCACCATGGGGCTTTTGATCCTTTTGCATAACAGTACTAACATACTGTAACATTATCACCCATGTGCTATGATCCTTAGCCCTAAGGTATACTACGTAACATTATACCCATGTGCTTTTGATCCTTTGCATAAGGTACTACATACTGTAACATTATCACCCATGTGCTATGATCCTTAGCATAATGGGGACTACATACTGTAAATTATCACCCATGTGCTATGATCCTTAGCATAATGGTACTAAAATACTGTAACATTATCACCCATGTGCTATGACCTTAGCATAATGGTATCATACTGTAAAAAATTTTCACCCCTGTGCTATGATCCTTAGCATAATGGTACAATACTGTAACATTATCACCCATGTGCTATGATCCTTAAGCATAATGGTACTACATACTGTAACATTATTCACCCATGTGCTATGAATCCTTAGCATAATGGTACTACTACGGTAAACATTATCACCCATGTGCTATGATCCTTAGCATAATGGTACTAATACTGTAAAATTATCACCCATTGCTATGATCCTTAGCATAATGGTACTAATACTGTAAATTATTCAAACCCCTGTGCTATATCCTTGGAATGGTATTTCGAACATTTCCCAGTGCTATGACCTTAGATAATGGTGGTACTAATATACTGTAATATTATATAACAATGACACAAGGAGGAAGCCGGGG
>JACEEZ010001360.1:440210-442710 GCA_016584305.1 Chionoecetes opilio
GACATATAAGTTATTCCAATTTTGAAGATTTTTTTTTTTTATAGTGAAAAGTGCGGCAAGGAAACCAAATAAAATATGGTAAAAAAAAAACTAAAGGATTTTCAGTGTATTTGAGGGTTTTTCCCCCTTACCAAACAATTAAAAAACTTTTATTTGCATGTGTGGGTTTCCCTTGTGGTCAGTTTGATACCAAATAGACCAAATTGGAGTATAAGTAAAGGAAATGGGGGAATTTTTTTTACTTTTTAGGCGTCGGAAAATATCGATTTGATCGAAACATTAAATGTGTCAAAAATATATGACCGCCTATTTTTCCCAGAGTTCACCCAAACTTTTTGTGAAGCACTAGGTCCCCTTGAAGCAACTAGCATAGTGGTTTGCTTTAAACCAAAATTATCACGGGACCTGATGCTCCTGGGGCAAAAAATAATCTGGCCAGGGGTACCAAATAAAAAGAGCAAAGGGCCACTTAGACAGATTTCCCAAAGTATGTGAGGTCCCGGGTAAATATTTTACAGCAACATTTAAAAAAAAAAAACCAATAGTACAGGGTAGTGTACCATATGATTTTTATTCATGTTTTACTCTTTGACTTATTTTCAAAATATAAAGCTTAACTAGTGGATATAAAAAATATTCAATTTTGTAGCTAAATTATAACAAGACCGGATTAGTTATTGTAGTTTTGGGGAGAGAATTCCCCTTCTTGCTCTTGTCGTTCCCCGAAAACTTGGTACTAAAGGGTAATAGACAGTCGAAGAAGTGGTGGAGGTGTTTTACTTTCATACCCAGCGGAGCTTTTTCTCCCCAAAGCTCATAGTTGAGAAAACAGATCGCAGGGATAAGTGGAGCCCAAAACATGGTCAATTTTGCATGCTAATTGGAAAGTGGAAAAATTTGCAGGGGACCTTCCTCTACCAAAGGTTTCTGGTGCACAATCACAGGTACTTCTTTCAACGCTACATTTTTTGGAAGTCCCAAATTCCATTGGGTTTTTGCAGCACTACCCATTTTAGGTGTGTTTTGCCGACTGGAATTCTGGATGTCTGCACTGAAAGGGGTTTTTAAAAGAACAGCAGCAACTGTTTTCCGAGAACAAAGTCATCAAAAGTACCCTTTAAGTTGTTGACACTTCCAAAAATTGGACATATTTAGATCTGTGTCGTCTTTTTCGTTGTTCCAAAAGCTGGGGGAAAATAGAAGTTTGGCTCTGAAAATTGTTCTTGAAAAATTCCAATTTCCTTTTGGAAAAACTCGAATGTGTATCAAGTTGAAGTGGTGTGTTTTTTTCCCCCTTTCTTTGAATTGAATCTTCAGATGTGAATTAGTTGCCAAAAAAACCAACAATTTCCATTTTCTTGTCATCCAAAAAAACGAAAAAGCCATTGCCTTCACAATTTTTTTATCCTTGAGGGAAATCTGTAACTCCTTCCTAATTTCCCCAAAACGTCCAAAATCTTCCCTTACTTAGCCATCTCATATTGTTNACGATAAAATTGTGCCGTAATGTGGGACGTAAAAGCGCTAGATTGAGGTATGAAATGCACTAGAAATACGCTAGAAAAGTTTTCGTCTCCTCACCTCAGTGACCTCACGCCTTTTTTTATGTATGTATGTATGTGTATGTGTATGTATGTGCATATGTATATGTATATGTATATATATATATGTAATAGATACTAGCGGCCAAAACAGCTGATAGTTTTCACGGTCAAGTTTCCTCTTCTTCTTCTTGTGGCCTTAATCGCTTATATGGCTTTTAAAGGTTCCCTGCACTTTAGTCTGCTTAGCTAACAGGCGGGTCCACTCTAGGCTAGGTTATGTCACCTTCTAGGACACTAAAGTCAAGCCTAGGCATGAGGTTTTGGTCATTTCTCAGGTATTACACTTTTCAAGGTCAATTCTTCCTCTTCCTCTTCTTGTGACCTCAATAGTCGTGGCTGCCGCAGTGAGTTGCCAGATTGACCAGATAAAATGTCCTTGTTTTGGTAATTATAACTCGCCTTTTGGCCGCAGAGTTTCCCTGTCACACACACACACACACACACACACACACACACACACACACACACACACACACACACACACACCTCTAAACACCTTTAAACAAGCCAGAATTACCCTCAAACAGCTAAATAGTGGCATCATTGCGTGGCTGACAGTAGTGTTGCCAGATTTTCTTGCATAAAATGACAGAATCCTCTCATGGTTAAAAGGACGGGCAGAGAGAGAGAGAGAGAGAGAGATATTGAGAGACAGAGAGAGAGAGAGAGAGAGGGAGCGAGATATATATTGAGAGAGAGAGAGAGAGAGAGATATCTTGAGAGAAGCAGAGATATATTGAGAGAGGGGGAGAGATATATATATTGAGAGAGAGAGAGAGATGAGAGCGATAGAGAGAGAGAAGAAGCCCAAGCATGTTTTTGTGACCGTGAGTAAAGGCTATCCTCAAAAAAGGGGTACAGTCTTTTGATTTTCATAAAAAATTCATATTTTCTTT
>JACEEZ010001360.1:447710-455210 GCA_016584305.1 Chionoecetes opilio
CGGTCTCCTATATCCTCTTCTTATTCTTCCATTATCTCCATTATCTCCTCGGTCTCTTCCTCCTCTTCTTATTCTTCCATTATCTCCATTATCTCCTCCTTCTCCTCCTCCTCCTCTTATTCTTCCATTATCTCCATTATCTCCTCGGTCTCCTAGCTCCTCCTCTTATTCTTCCATTATCTCCATTATCTCCTCGGTCTCCTAGCTCCTCTTCTTATTCTTCCATTATCTCCATTATCTCCTCGGTCTCCTAGCTCCTCCTCTTATTCTTCCATTATCTCCATTATCTCCTCGGTCTCTTCCTCCTCTTCTTATTCTTCCATTATCTCCATTATCTCCTCCTTCTCCTCCTCCTCCTCTTATTCTTCCATTATCTCCATTATCTCCTCGGTCTCCTAGCTCCTCCTCTTATTCTTCCATTATCTCCATTATCTCCTCCTTCTCCTCCTCCTCCTCTTATTCTTCCATTATCTCCATTATCTCCTCCTTCTCCTCCTCCTCCTCTTATTCTTCCATTATCTCCATTATCTCCTCCTTCTCTTCCTCCTCCTCTTATTCTTCCATTATCTCCATGATCTCCTCCTTCTCCTCCTCCTCTTCTTATTCTTCCATTATCTCCATGATCTCCTCCTTCTCTTCCTCCTCCTCTTATTCTTCCATTATCTCCATTATCTCCTCCTTCTCTTCCTCCTCTTCTTATTCTTCCATTATCTCCATTATCTCCTCCTCCCCCTCCTCTTATTCTTCCATTATCTCCATTATCTCCTCCTTCTCCTCCTCCTCCTCTTATTCTTCCATTATCTCCATTATCTCCTCCTTCTCCTCTCCTCCTCTTATTCTTCCATTATCTCCATGATCTCCTCCTTCTCCTCCTCCTCTTCTTATTCTTCCATTATCTCCATTATCTCCTCCTTCTCCTCCTCCTCCTCTTATTCTTCCATTATCTCCATTATCTCCTCCTTCTCCTCCTCCTCCTCTTATTCTTCCATTATCTCCATTATCTCCTCCTTCTCCTCCTCCTCTTATTCTTCCATTATCTCCATTATCTCCTCCTTCTCCTCCTCCTCCTCTTATTCTTCCATTATCTCCATTATCTCCTCCTTCTCCTCCTCCTCCTCTTATTCTTCCATTATCTCCTCCTTCTCCTCCTCCTCCTCTTATTCTTCCATTATCTCCATTATCTCCTCCTTCTCCTCCTCCTCCTCTTATTCTTCCATTATCTCTATTATCTCCTCCTTCTCCTCCTCCTCCTCTTATTCTTCCATTATCTCCATTATCTCCTCCTTCTCCTCCTCCTCCTCTTATTCTTCCATTATCTCCATTATCTCCTCCTTCTCCTCCTCCTCCTCTTATTCTTCCATTATCTCCATTATCTCCTCCTCTTATTCTTCCATTATCAGTTTGGGGTTCCTTTGTAATCCTTTGTAATCATCTCCTCCTCCTCTTATTCTTCCATTATCAGTTTGGGGTTACTTTGTAATCCTTTGTTATCCTTGTAATCCTTTGTAATCATCTCCTCCTCCTCTTATTCTTCCATTATCAGTTTGGGGTTCCTTTGTAATCCTTTGTAATCCTTGTAATCCTTTGTAATCCCTTGTAATCATCTCCTTCTCCTCCTCCTCCTCCTCCTCTTCGCCCTAAAGAAGAGAGTACGTGGGAGATGCAGGCCTAAAAAAATATTCCATAGCTACAAAGAGACAAAAAATAACTATATATAAATAAACACATAAATATTCCAACCAATAATCATGGCAAAAAACCCAAAAAGAATCTTTTGTAATCCTTTGTAATAGTCTCCTCCTTCTCCTCCTCCTCCTCTTCGCATGCGTAAAAAAAATCCCGTCGCTACAAAGAAACAAAAAATAACTATATATAAATAAACACATAAATATTCCAACAAATAATCATGGCAAAAAAACCAAAAAAATGAAAAATAATCAATGTAAACAAATGAAGTCGAAGATTTGTCACCTGGAGAATTCAAAATGGCCGCCGTGACAGAGGTTACTTATCACTAACCACAGCGAAAAGACCCTTAAAAACACTGAAGTATGAGTGATTTACTGGCCTAGTGAGTGAAATACGGTAGTTAAGTGTCTTAGTGCACTGTTAGAAGCCTCCATCATGGATTTACTGGACGGGGAGACGGTGTATAACGCCGGAGATGAGAGCCATGTCGTCATGTCAGAGAAGGTGCAGTCGATGGCTGGCAATATTTATCAAGAGTTTGAGCGGATGATTGCCCGCTATGACGAGGACGTTGTCAAGGACTTGATGCCCCTGGTGGTTAATATACTGGAGGGACTCGATCTGGCCGTCACGGAAAACCAGGAACATGAGGTATGTACACTTGGAACACTCGTCGAAATATTAACACGTAACTCTTGTCAAATTGGAACACTCGTCGACGATAAGGGATACACTGTAGGGAAAGTTCTCACGGCGTAAGAAAATGATTATAAATAGTAATAATGAACTACTACTACTACTACTACTATTACTACTACTACTACTATTACTACCACTACTTACTTACTTACTTAGTTTACTTAGTAGAATTTCGCCTCCCAGGGCGCAGCTAAGGTGGGCCTCCGCTGTGGCCAGGCAGCTCCGCTTCTCTGGTGGTGTGGTGGCACGCCAAAGAGTTGCTTCCGGTGCTGGGGTAGCCTGGTGTTGGGGGCTCGTCAGGCACTGATGCCAACCATTTGTCCAGCTGATGCTTGAAGGAGTCAGTGGATACTCCAGTCAGCTCCCTGATGGCCTTTGGCACAGCATTGAACAAACGAGCCCCATTTCTTGTAAATGAGTTATGTACTACTGTTGCTACTCTTTGGGTGGTGGCTTGTGTTCTCCTGATGTAGCACAGTCGACCTTTCCTTGGATGATGGTTTACTTGCAGGCCTACGTCAGGTACCAGTGTCTCTAGGGTCTTCCACACATAGATTACTAGGTACCTCTCACGTCTTCTCTGCAGGGAGTACAGTCTAAGGTGGCGTAGACGCTCCCAGTAATCCATATGCTGGGAGTCCCAGATTTTACTGGTGAAGGACCTCTGTAGAGCTTCCAATTTTACTATGTCCCCTTTCTTGTACGGCGACCAGAGCTGGCAGCAATACTCCAGTCTGGGGAGGACGAGGGCCTTCCATAGTGTTAACATGCAGGTCCTCTCCCTGGTGTGAAAGGTCCTGAGGATCCACCCGGTCAATTTCTTGGCAGTGTTTGAAATGTTGATTATGTGCTGTGAGAAGGTACTATCAGCACTCATGGTGATGCCCAAGTCACGCACGTGGTGGGCTGGGGTGATGGTTTGCTGGTGGGCCTGGTAGGTGGTGTCTCCCTTGATGTTATGTAGGGGGCCGTACTTCATTAGTTCAAATTTGTCGCTGTTCATTGACATGTTGTTGGTATCAGCCCAGTCTAGGAGGTGATTTAAGTCTTCCTGCAACCGGGCCACATCCTCTTCTGTTGCTATTCCCCTCTTTACCCTTGTGTCATCGGCAAAAGAGGTAGCCTGGGACTACCACTACTACTACTACTACTATCACTACTACTACTATCACTACTACTACTATCACTACTACTACTATCACTACTACTACTATTACTACTGTTACTACTACTACTTCTACCACCACTACTACTACTACTACTACTATTATTACTACTACTACTACTACTACTACTACTACTACTACTATTATTACTATTACTACCACTACTACTACTACTACTACTATTACTACCACTACTACTACCACTACTACTACTACTACTACTACTACTACTACTACTACTATTACTACTACTATTACTACTGTTACTACTACTACTACTACTACTATTACTACTACTACTACTACTACTATTACTACTACTATACTACTACTACTACTACTACTACTACTATTACTGCTACTACTACTACTATTACTACTACTACTACTACTACTACTACTACTACTACTATTACTACTACTACTACTACTACTACTACTACTACTACTACTATATTACTATTACTACTACTACTACTACTACTACTACCACTACTACTAATACTACTACTACTATACACTACTACTACTACTACTACTACTACTATTACTACTACTACTATACTACTATTACTATTACTACTACTACTACTACTATTACTACTGTTACTACTACTACTACTACTACTACTATACTACTACTACTATACTACTATTACTACTACTACTTCTACCACTACTACTACTATTACTACTATTACTACTACTACTACTACTACTACTACTATACTACTACTACTATACTACTACTACTACTACTACTACCACTACTACTATACTACTACTACTACTACTACTACTACTACTACTACTACTACTACTTCTTCTACCACCACTACTACTACTACTACTTCTACCATTACTACTACTACTACTACTACTACCACTACTACTACTACTACTACTACTACTATTTACTACTACTACTACTATTACTACTACTACTACTACTACTACTACTACTACTACCACTACTACTACTACTACCACTAATACTATTACTATTACTACTACCACTACTTTTACCACTACTACCATAACTACTACTACTACTACTACTACCACTACTACCATAACTACTACTACTACTACTACTGCTACCACTACTGCTACCACTACTACTATTACTGCTATTACTACTACCACTACTACTACCACCACTACTACTATTACTACTACTACTACAAAATATTCTATTTACCGGCATCAAACTCAAATGTCATATATTTCAGGGAGAATATTACGCTGAAAGGCTAATATGGCGGCACTGTATTATCGTCCACCCTATATTTATCAATAATAATACTCCTATTGCCACTAATATGCCATAAATACGGTATTTAAGGGTAAATCATGCCTTATTTCCCATTAAATAAGGTCTATATATCGGGAATATACACTAAATATCGCCGCCATGCTGGCTCCTGAACGCTGATTGGCTGAGACCAGAGCAAGGCTGCTGATTGGCTGAGACCAGAGCAAGGCCGCTGATTGGCTGAAAGGAATTCTGCCTCGCCGCCATTTTACGTGGTGCCGATTACGTATTTAAAACGAAAACTCGCTTTTTTATTCGTGCACTGATATAGGATTGCATTACCTTGTTCAAAACACCAGCTCTTTCTAAGACTTTTCATATAAAAGTCTCCGATATTTAAGGCCTACGTAAAAGAAATATGATGCAATCGCTTAGTAATCCCGTACATTTTACCGTTTTTTGTTGATAATTCTTTTTTTACGCTAAATACAGGGGGATTTTTGTGTGTTTTCATAGTTTTCGATATTTCCGCATCGTTTTACGTAGAAATCGCGAGCTTGGAGGCTATATTTTGTTTATTTATTTTAGGCGGGTATTATTTACATTTTAACGTCATCCTTGTTCCTCCTCCTAAATGAGCTGTGAGGTTATTTGCGTGTGATTAGCTATGCCTACAGCTGCAGTGTGTCTGTGTGTGCCTATGGGACGTGTTTTTCACGTGTTTACTGGAGAAATACATCTGACTCAGGGGTTGAACGGGCAAAATTATCGAAAAAAATAAACATGTATTGCTCCATGGTTTCATGACTAAACTAGGATCTGTTACTGTTTATAAGATACACACATCATATAGTATTTACCCATATTTTATCACGAATTATTGAGCCTTGGGTAAAAAGTCGATTTTTGTTATGGGAAATTTCGGTTTTTTTCGGCCATCTTTTAAAACACGATATTTCATTAATTCCTCGTTATTTCATTGTTTTTTTAGGCTTATTGAGTCCTATTTATCATTATTTTACTCTATCCGTGTTGATTTATTCATTATTTGATGTATTTGAATATGAAGGGAATAGTTGTAGTCTCGAGTTGGATGTCAAGATCAAGATAAACTCTGATCCAGCTCTTGATGACGTCACAGCGGCCATATTGGAAATGTAGTTTCCTTATTCTTACATTTATACCTCAATTTACGCCTCCCCGTGCAATATTCAAGGCTATGTAAGGGGTAAGAAAGGGCGTGGGGCTGTATTGCATGATATTACCCATTGACAAAGACAATATATGCACGATAAATAGGTAAACACTGGGTATTTCTGGCTTCACGTATCTTATTTCTCTTATTTTCTTATGCTGTTTACCTCAATTTACGGGTTCCCTTGTAATATTCAAGGCTATGTAAGGCGTAAGTAAGGGTGTGGGGCTGTATTGCATGATATAACACCCAAGCAGAGGCAATATATGCACGCTAAATGGGTAAAAATGGGGTATTTCTGGCTTCACTTATCTTATTTTCTTCTGCTGTTTACCTCAATTTACGGGTTCCCTTGCAATATTCAAGGCTATGTAAGGGGTAAGTAAGGGTGTGGGGCTGTATTGCATGATATAACACCCAAGCAGAGGCAATATATGCACGCTAAATGGGTAAAAATGGGGTATTTCTGGCTTCACTTATTGTAGCGAATACATATTTGGTAAAATTTTGGTAGTGGGCTTTCAACGCTTTGGAACTTATTTTTGGTGACTAGTTTTGATGTGTAGGGAATGACTGGCACTCGTTTTTGTGGGAATTCTGGCACTCGTTTTTGTGGGAATTCTGGCACTCGTTTTGTGGGAAATCTGGCACTCGTTTATGTGGGAATTCTGGCACTCGTTTTTGTGGGAAATCTGGCACTCGTTTATGTGGGAATTCTGGCACTCGTTTTTGTGGGAATTCTGGCACTCGTTTTTGTGGGAATTCTGGCACTCGTTTTTGTGGGAAATCTGGCACTCGTTTTTGTGGGAATTCTGGCACTCGTTTTTGTGGGAATTCTGGCACTCGTTTTTGTGGGAAATCTGGCACTCGTTTTTGTGGGAAATCTGGCACTCGTTTTTGTGGGAAATAAATTATTGTTTACATGTGTGTGGGGATCCCCGCCCCGCAAATGTGGATAAAGGGATTTAATAAAGGCGAGGTAGGAAAAGTTCTCACGGCTTTTAACCAGGGTAGAACAAGAAGTCACGGATTCAAGCTGGAAGGGCGTAGATTTAGAAAGGAAATAGGGAAAAACTGGTTCACAAATAGGGTGGTGAATGATTGGCATGGACTCAGTAGACAAGTAGTTAGTGGGGAGTCAATAGGGAGCTTTAAAGAGGGGCTGGATAGGTTCATGGATGGGGATGAAAGGTGGATGTAGGTAGTGTTAGGTGACAGGAACTACCACGTGTAGGTCTCACAGCCTCTTGTAGCTTCCTTATTTTCTTATGTTCTTATGTTCAAACCTTGCCTCGCTTCTCACTGCCCTAGTATTGGTGGAAACTTTGTTTGCAAACTGTTTCCCAACTGTTTCCAAAGGTTGCAAACAATGATTCCCAACTGTTTGCTGTCCAGACTTCAGTAACTGTTGTTCTCAGGATGTCTGTGAGTGAGGAGGATGCGTTTTACGTTATAATGCACTCACTTTTTATTTTAATCAACGTTCACACACACAC
>JACEEZ010001360.1:457710-460210 GCA_016584305.1 Chionoecetes opilio
ATGGATCTACAATTGTATCCCCGCCATTTCCAATTATCTAGCAAATTTGTTTTCTTCGGATTTCTGGCTGCTCAAAAATGTTCCAAAATTGACGAAAATCTGGTTTTTGTTATTTTGCCACAAAACTATGAGTCGTAAGAAAACTTATGGAAGTAACAAAGGTTCATCTTGAGGTGTTCTACATGACGCAGTAATCGGCTTGTCAAAACACCTCATGGTTGTCGAGAAAATGTATATTTTGTATAAATGTACGAATATGCTATTTTCTCGGTTATTTACCAATCAATATTTTTTTGCTTCATGGCAAATAATAGCCCTTGCTCTGCTTCACATTTATCTATATACATGTTGCATCTATCTGCCATAGTTTTTTAGTTATTGAAAAAAACGTGATTTAAAAAAAAAATCAAGGCATACACCTTGCAAAATTTGCAATATTTTTTGCAAATTAGATTTGCTTGAAAATGAGTTGCTAGCAGTTATCGGGCATGCTGAACACGAATCTGGCGTCAGTTTTCAGTTACAATGATTAGAAGTCCCTATTTCAGCCAATTCACAATGACATGATACTTCCAGATATTCCTTAAAAACCACAAATTAGACAAAACTTACTACAAGACATAACAATATGCTAGGCATTGCTAGATTAATCATGACTTCAATACAACAATCAGTAGTAGTATTGTCAGTATTAGTAGTAGTAGTATTAATCCCTATTTGAGCCACCCATGCGATTGTCAAAGGACTTATAAAAACCTAGGAATACTATAGCAATCCTGTGGGACTTCTAATGCCCTCCCATGACTCCTGTAGGATGCGTGAAGGAGCGAAGAGGCCCGTGAAGGACTCTGAAGGATTGTATACAAAGCGAAGGATACTTAAAAAAATAGTTCTTCCTCCTCCCATTTCCTCTCCTCCCTTCCTTGTCCTCCTCCTACTACTACTACTACTACTACTACTACTACTACTACTACTACTACTACTACTACTACTACTACTACTACTACTACTACTACTACTACCACCACCACCACCACCACCACCATTTGGGTACACGACACTCACTCTCCAAGACACGCACCCCTCCCGGCAACACGCTGTCATCCGCCTCACCTGTGCCTTCCTGAGGAAGACAGATCAACTACAGCGCCTGTGATAGCATCATAGGACATCACCAGGGCTCATAGTGTTCCCCAAGGGATCCTCGCAGCCCTAAAAACAACAACAAAGTGACGTAAAAGTCCGCGGCGGGGTAGTTGATATTGGTGGTTGCCGGACAGTAAATACTAGAGTAGGATAAACGTCCGGGGGTGAGTAATGGCCTCGGACTGTTGCGATTCCCGGACCAGTGCTCCCCCCTATTAGTCCGGGAAAACAAGGTTTGTGTGTACTGTCTTATGTTGTGATGTTGTTATGTTGTGATGTGTTTACAGCCAGCCGCATGGAGGACAAGAGTGAGGAGATCAAGAAGGAGTACAGTAAGCTACATGACAGATACACAGAGCTGTTCAAGACACACATGGACTACATGGAGCGCACCAAGATCCTGATGGGCACCGACAGGCTAGACCAGCTGGGCGCCTCAAGGAACAGGATACCGGGCTTCTCGCTGGGTAACCTCAACGCTAGGTGAGTGTGTGTGTGTGTGTGTGTGTGTGTGTGTGTGTGTGTGTGTATTCATCTAGTTGTATTTTACAGGGCCTGAGCAACACTGGTATGCCCCCGTCTCCATATCAACATTTATTTTTCTCATTCATCTTTAGTGTTGGGGGAAGCCACCACCCCGGAGAGCAGGTCACAAACCACAGGTAACACCCGGTACCCATTCACTGCTGGGTGGACAGGGGCTCGGGTTTTAAGGAGGCCGCCCGTCTGTCTTCGCTCCGCCCGGGGATCGAACCCGGGACTTCTCGGTTGTGAGCCGAGCGTGCTAACCCCTACACTACGGAGCTCCCCTTTTTATTGTTATAGTGACGCCTGTGATTAGAGGCTCATGCCGCCCCCCTGTGTCCTCCCAGGCACTCGCAATCCAAGGTAGAGTTAATGGGCAGGGCATGTGGGTGTTCTTAGGCCACTCCACGGTGCTGAAAGGTTTTGGTTTTCTTTGGGGATCGAACTTGAGTCACCGAGAACGCCAGTTGGAGACGCTAACCACTCCGCTACCACCTCCCCTCCCCTGTGTGTGTGTGTGTGTGTGTGTGTGTGTGTGTGACCCCCCTGCATGCACACGCCCTGCTGCCTCTGTGTGGGCACCTAATGTAGATGTAGTAGAGCCCCCCTATTGGCTAGATGGTAATGTGAAGGGCTCCACACAAGCCTGGCCATTGCACTGCCACCATAAGGGGCAAACCAGTGACTACGGCACCATAAACATACGGCCGGAAACTTATATCCAAATGAATTGGGACTGAGGAGTGAAGACAAATGATTATTTAATAAATGGCTATATATATATTACTTTACTCTAACCACTCAGTGTAAACATTTTGTCCACCGTGAG
>JACEEZ010001360.1:465210-470210 GCA_016584305.1 Chionoecetes opilio
TTGAAAAAAACGTGATTTAAAAAAAAAATCAAGGCATACACCTTGCAAAATTTGCAATTTTTTTTGAAAAATAGATTTGCTTGAAAATGAGTTGCTAGCAGTTATCGGGCATGCTGAACACGAATCTGGCGTCAGTTTTCAGTTACAATGATTAGAAGTCCCTATTTCAGCCAATTCACAATGACATGATACTTCCAGATAGTCCTTAAAAACCACAAATTAGACAAAACTTACTACAAGACATAACAATATGCTAGGCATTGCTAGATTAATCATGACTTCAATACAACGATCAGTAGTAGTATTAGTAGTATTAATCCCTATTTGAGCCACCCATGCGATTGTCAAAGGACTTATAAAAACCTAGGAATACTATAGCAATCCTGTGGGACTTCTTATGCCCTCCCATGACTCCTGTAGGATGCCTGAAGGAGCGAAGAGGCCCGTGAAGGACTCTGAAGGATTGTATACAAAGCGAAGGATACTTAAAAAAATAGTTCTTCCCCCTCCCATTTCCTCTCCTCCTCTCCCTCTCCTCCTACTACTACTACTACTACTACTACTACTACTACTACTACTACTACTACCACTACTACTACTACTACTACTACTACTACTACTACTACTACTACTACTACTACTACTACTACTACTACTACTACTACTACCACTGCCACCACTACCACTACTACTACTACTACTACTACTACTACTACTACTACTACTACTACTACTACTACTACTACTACTACTACTACCACCACCACCACCACTGCCACCACTACCACTACTACTACTACTACTACTACTACTACTACTACTACTACTACTACTACTACTACTACTACTACCACCACCACTGCCACTACTACCACTACTACTACCACTACCTACTCCACTACTACTACTACTACTACTACTACTACTACTACTACTACCACCACCACCACCACTGCCACCACTACCACTACTACTACTACTACTACTACTACTAACTACTACTACTACTACTACTACTACTACTACTACTACTACCACCACCACTGCCACCACTACCACTACTACTACTACCACTACTACTACTACTACTACTACTACTACTACTACTACACCACCACCACCACCACCACTGCCACCACTACCACTACTACTACTACTACTACTACATATACTACTATTACCACTAATTCTAATACTAATACTGATAATAATAACAATAATAATAATAATAATAATAATAATAATAATAATAGTAGTACCACCACTACCACCACTACTACTACTACTACTACTACCACTACTACCACTGCTACTACCACTACTACTACCACTACCACTACCACTACCACTACTAGGTACTACTACTACTACTACTACTACTACTACTACTACTACTACTACTACTACTACCACTACTACCACTGCTACTACCACTACTACTACCACTACCACTACCACTAACTACCACTACTAGGTACTACTACTACTACTACTACTACTACTACTACTACTACTACTACTACTACTACTACTACCACGTGGCGTGAAGGGCTTAATATACACACAACCCTCGTTTTCCCGGACCTCCATTTCCCGGATATGGGATTTGCCAGACAAAATCCGAGGTCCGGGGATATGTCAGAGTCCCGGACAAATGCCTGGTCCCGTCCGTAAATTGACAAAGTTGTCCGGCGGTCCGAGCGTCTCCTGTCACACCTGGTCAGTGTCCGCGCCTCCCGCCAGGTGTCAGCATGCTCAGCGGTCGTATTGTTTACATTTGGGCACACGACACTCACTCTCCAAGAGACACACCCCTCCCGGCAACACCCTGTCCTCCGCCTCACCTGTGCCTTCCTGAGGAAACAGGTCAACTACAGCGCCTGTGATAGCATCATAGGACATCACCAGGGCTCATAGTGTTCCCCAAGGGATCCTCGCAGCCCTAAAAACAACAACAAAGTGACGTAAAAGTCCGCGGCGGGGTAGTTGATATTGGTGGTTGCCGGACAGTAAATACTAGAGTAGGATAAACGTCCGGGGGTGAGTAATGGCCTCGGACTGTTGCGATTCCCGGACCATTGCTCCCCCCTATTAGTCCGGGAAAACAAGGTTTGTGTGTACTGTCTTATGTTGTTATGTTGTGATGTGTTTACAGCCAGCCGCATGGAGGACAAGAGTGAGGAGATCAAGAAGGAGTACAGTAAGCTACATGACAAATACACAGAGCTGTTCAAGACACACATGGACTACATGGAGCGCACCAAGATCCTGATGGGCACCGACAGGCTAGACCAGCTGGGCGCCTCAAGGAACAGGATACCGGGCTTCTCGCTGGGTAACCTCAACGCTAGGTGAGTGTGTGGGTGTGGGTGGGTGTGGGTGTGGGTGTGGGTGGGTGTGGGTGGGTGTGGGTGTGTGTGTGTGTGTGTGTGTGTGTGTGTGTGTGTGTATTCATCTAGTTGTATTTTACAGGGCCTGAGCAACACTGGTATGCCCCCGTCTCCATATCAACATTTATTTTTCTCATTCATCTTTAGTGTTGGGGGAAGCCAGCACCCCGGAGAGCAGGTCACAAACCACAGCTAACACCCGGTACCCATTCACTGCTGGGTGGACAGGGGCTCGGGTTTTAAGGAGACCGCCCGTCTGTCTCCGCTTCGCCCGGGGATCGAACCCGGGACTTCTTGGTTGTGAGCCCAGCGTGCTAACCACTACACTACGGAGTTCCCCTTTTTATTTTTATAGTGACGCCTGTGATTAGAGGCTCATGCCGCCCCCCTGTGTCCTCCCAGGCACTCACAGTCGAAGGTAGAGTTGATGGGCAGGGCATGTGGGTGTTCTTAGGCCACTCCACGGTGCTGAAAGGTTTTGGTTTTCTTTGGGGATCGAACTTGAGTCACCGAGAACGCCAGTTGGAGACGCTATCCACTCCGCTACCACCTCCCCTCCCCTGTGTGTGTGTGTGTGTGTGTGTGTGTGTGTGTGTGTGTGTGTGTGTGTGTGTGTGTGTGTGTGTGTGTGTGTGTGTGCCCGCGCGCGCGCGCGCGCCAGTGGCGGTCCAAGGCATGGGTAGAGGGGGGCATCATCGAGGGGGCGGCATGGAGAGCCCAAATTTTTTTTTTATTCATATAAAATAATAATAATGATAATAATTGTGTCTCTCTCGCTCTCTCTCTCGCTCTCTCTCTCTCTCTCTCTCTCTCTCTCTCTCTCTCTCGCTCTCTCGCTCTCTCGCTCTCTCTCTCTCTCTCATCACCGCCTTGAATCACCCCTCAGATCGTCGGGGCCCGTGTGGTTTGGGTTCAGTTCGTTTGACACCAACAAGTCCAATGACCTGGCCTGTGGATGTGCTGGGGTGGGCTAACGGCTCCCTGCAGGTCACCTCCCTCAGGAACGAGCTTCAGGTAACTGTGGTGTAGGAGTGGAGTACTTTGGCTCTTAGGAAGGGGGGCATAAAGCTCCTGTTAGTTAAATAGATGTTCTTTTTTTTTATAATGGAAAAATGTAATGGCGGGTACCGAGAGTCATGATGAAGGTTGCCCTCCATCATGACTCTCGGTACGGGCCTATATATTTTGCAGTAGGCAGACATCATCATCATCATCATCTGTGTATTAATGCCCACTGTGCCCCCCCCAGGAGGCCCAGGTGGGTCCAGACAGCCCCGTGGTACACTCGGACAAAGGTCAGCTCACTGATGCCATAGAACAGGCCGACAGGGAAACTGCCACAAGTAGGGAGTGTGTGTGTGTGTGTGTGTGTGTGTGTGTGTGTGACCCCCCTGCATGCACACGCCCTGCTGCCTCTGTGTGGGCACCTAACGTAGATGTAGTAGAGCCCCCCTATTGGCTAGATGGTAATGTGAAGGGCTGCACACAAGCCTGGCCATTGCGCTGCCACCGTAAGGGGCAAACCAGTGACTACGGCACCATAAACATACGGCCGGAAACTTATATCCAAATGAATTGGGACTGAGTAGTGAAGACAAATGATTATTTAATAAATGGCTATATATATATTACTTTACTCTAACCACTCAGTGTAAACATTTTGTCCAGCGTGAGGCCCTGGCTTGACTCATTTCCCCGCGTTACATAGATAACACTAAAGTCGCCAGGACAACTTTTATCTCTGTTTACAGCCGTGTGGTGGTGTTAATAGTTACATTGCTACAGCCATGATTTCAGGACAGTTAGAAGGGGCTATCTGGAGAGTCTGTGTCATGTTGTGTCTTCATCTGTGTCATAGTAGGGCTATAAATGAACAAATGACTAAAATAAAACCGAGTGGCGACGTTGATAACGGGCTACACTAAGGTCGCCAGCTAGTGTTTAGGTTCTGAGTGTCCTCCCGCTGTCGTCGTCGCCCGAAAATAAACGAGTAGTGAAATTGTAAACCGTCTATACTTGCAGCTACAAAGCATAAAACAATGCTGAAACAGTAGATTACACAGTCATGATATAAACTACTGTGTATCATCTTCAGTGGCACAGACACAGCAGTAGTGAGGCTATCATTCCTTATATATGGCGCCTGGCGACATTACTGCAGGTGGCGACTTTACTGTTATCTACGGTAGTGTGATGTACATAATATAAACTACTGTGTATCATCTTCAGTGGCACATACAAATCAGTAGTGATGCTATCATTCGTAATATATTGTCCCTGGCGACATGAATGCAGGTGGCGACTTTACTGTTATCTACGGTAGTGGTATCTAGTTCCTATATTTATGTAGTCAATCTTGGCCTGTTTATAGTTTATTTCAGTCTATTGACAGGTTAGTAATGTCTATCTGTGTCGGGAAAAAATCTGAGAGGCGTTTGAAATTGTTCGTCGTCCCTACTCAACTAGAAGAAATAGGGAGAGAGAGAGTACATATGGAAGTTAATATGATAAAAATACCACTACTATAACTACTACTGCTACTACTGCTACTACTACTACTACTACTACTACTACTACTACTACTACTACTACTACTACTACTACTACTAC
>JACEEZ010001360.1:480210-485210 GCA_016584305.1 Chionoecetes opilio
CTAAATAAAATATAAAATAACTAGAAATATGCTATAATTAAATAAATATAAAAAAAACTAGAAATATGCTATAACTAAATAAAATATAAAAAAACTAAAATATGCTATAATTAAATAAAATATAAATAACTAGAAATATGCTATAAATTAATAAAATATAAAATAACTAGAAATATGCCATAACTAAATAAATAATAAAATAATAGGAAATATGCTATAATTTAAAAAAAATATAAAATAACAGAAATATGCCATAACTAAATAAATATAAAATAACTAGAAAAAATGCCATAACTAAAAAAAATATAAAATAACTAGAAATATGCCATAAATAAATAAAATATAAAATAACTAAAATATGCTATAACTAAATAAAAAATAAAATAACTAGAAATATGCTATAACTAAATAAAATATAAAATACTAGAAATATGCTATAACTAAATAAAATATAAATAACTAGAAAAAATGCTATAATTAAATAAAATATAAAATAAATAAAATATGCTATAATTAAATAAAATATAAAATAACTAGAAAAAATGCTATAACTAAATAAAATATAAAATAACTAGAAATATGCCCTAATTAAATAAAATATAAATAACTAGAAATATGCTTTTAACTAAATAAAATAAAATAACTAGAAATATGCTATAATTAAATAAAAAATAAATAACTAGAAATATGCTATAATTAAATAAAATATAAAATAACTAGAAATATGCTATAACTAAATAAAATATAAAATAACTAGAAATATGCCATAATTAAATAAAATATAAAATAACTAGAAATATGCTATAACTAAATAAAATATAAAATAACTAGAAATATGCTATAATTAAATAAAATATAAAATAACTAGAAATATGCTATAATTAAATAAAATATAAAATAACTAGAAATATGCTATAATTAAATAAAATATAAAATAACTAGAAATATGCTATAATTAAATAAAATATAAAATAACTAGAAATATGCTATAATTAAATAAAATATAAAATAACTAGAAATATGCTATAACTAAATAAAATATAAAATAACTAGAAATATGCCATAATTAAATAAAATATAAAATAAATAGAAATATGCTATAACTAAATAAAATATAAAATAAATAGAAATATGCTATAACTAAATAAAATATAAAATAAATAGAAATATGCCATAATTAAATAAAATATAAAATAACTAGAAATATGCCATAATTAAATAAAATATAAAATAACTAGAAATATGCCATAACTAAATAAAATATAAAATAACTAGAAATATGCCATAACTAAATAAAATAGAAATAGAAATATGCTATAACTTTATAAACACTATTATCTATACTGCTATACATGTGTTATTTCAGTGTTATTTTGTATTTTTTCAGCTATTTTTTTTGTGTTATTTCAGTTATTCTATAAAAACAGATAGCAAGGCCTTGTATTAGTAATTAATTAAGCATGTTTATAAAGCTACTACTACTACTACTACTACTAATACTAATACTAATACTAATACTAATACTAATACTAATAATAATAATAGTAATAGTAATATAATCTAACCCTTGTGTCTCTGTGTTGCAGGAATGCCCTTAACATTGTGAAGGATGATCTGATTGCCAAAGTAGATGAACTAACAAGGTATGTGACCTCTTGTGTGTGTGTGTGTGTGTGTGTGCCTATGTGTGTGTGTGTGTGTATTCATGTAGTAGTATTTTACAGGGCCTGAGCTACACTGGTATGGCCCCGTCTCCATAGGTACATGTAATCATTCCTGCTTAGTGGTTAGTGTTGTGACCCACCCCGGGAGGCGGGTCACAAACCCCCGGCTGACACCCCACACCCATTCACTGCTGGGTGGACAGGGGCTCGGGTTTTAAGAAGACCGCCCGTCTGTCTTCGCTCCGCCCGGGGATCGAACCCGGGACTTCTCGGTTGTGAGCCGAGCGTGCTAACCACTACACTACGGAGTTCTCTGTGTGTGTGTGTGTGTGTGTGTGTGTGTGTGGTGTGTGTGTGTGTGTGTGTCATACTAACATACCATATACATTTTACATACATACATGCATACATACATACACAGCTATCATCATTCAGAGTGCCAATCTCCGCCATTGAGTGCCGGTCTCCGTGTGTTTACAGTGAGCAGATCTAATGTGTCTCCTATCTCCTATGTCATGTCTCCTATGTCTTATGTCTGTCTCCTATCTCCTATGTCATGTCTCCTATGTCTTATGTCTGTCTCCTATCTCCTATGTCATGTCTCCTATGTCTTATGTCTGTCTCCTATCTCCTATGTCATGTCTCCTATGTCTTATTTCTGTCTCCTATCTCCTATGTCATGTCTCCTATGTCTTATGTCTCTCCTATCTCCTATGTCATGTCTCCTATGTCTTATGTCTGTCCTATCTCCTATGTCATGTCTCCTATGTGTTATGTCTGTCTCCTATCTCCTATGTCATGTCTCCTATGTCTTGTTTCTGTCCTATCTCCTATGTCATGTCTCCTATGTCTTATGTCTGTCTATTATCTACTATGTCTATGTTTCCTATCTCCTATGTCTTATATCTCCTATGCGGTCTCCGTGTGTTTACAGTGAGCAGGAGATCTTGAGAGAGGAGATCAAATCGCTGAATGCCGTCAAGTCTCGCCTGCGTCTCCGCATCACTGAGTTGGAGGACGAGGTCAAGCGTGTCAAGGAGGAGGCCGAGCGTGCCGCCAAGATGGGGAAATCTGATGACGAAGTGAGTTGACCTAACATACATACAGTGACATACCCCCATTTCCTAACACCCATTTCCCAGGAGGACATTCCCATAGCCTTTTCCATACACTCCCATACCCATGTCACCCCAAACCATGACCTATACACAATCAAACCCCCATTTCCACTCCCCCATTTCTCAGGAGGACGTTCTCATAGCCATTTCCAACAACTGCCACACCCATATCTCCCCCAAAACATGACCTATACCCAAACAAAACCCCATTTCCATTCACTCCCATACCCATATCTCCCAAACCATGACCTATACCCAATAAAACCCCATTTCCACCTCCCCATTTCCCAGGAAGACGTTCCCATAGCCATTTACACACCCATATCTCCCAAACCATGACCTATATCCAATAAAACACACATTTCCACACACACACATTTCCCAGGAGGACGTTCCCATGGCCATTTCCATCCACACCCATACCCAAAACCCCCCAAAATATTACCTATACCCAAACAAACCCCCATTTCCACTTCCCCATTTCCCAGGAGGACGTTCCCATGGCCATTTCCACCCACTGCCACACCCATATCACCCCAAAACATGACCTATACCCAAACAAAACCCCATTTCCATTCACACCCATACCCATATCAGCCAAAAAACACTACCTATACCCAAACAAACCCCCATTTCCACTTCCCCATTTCCCAGGAGGACATTCCCATAGCCATTTCCACCCACACCCATACCCATGTCACCCCAAACCATGACCTATACCCAAACAAACCCCCATTTCCACTCCCCCATTTCCCAGGAGGACATTCCCATAGCCATTTCCACCCAGGTCCCATACCCAAAACCCCCCAAAATATTACCTATACCCAAACAAACCCCCATTTCCACTCCCCCATTTCCCAGGAGGACGTTCCCATAGCCATTTCCAACCACACCCATACCCAAATCTCCCCAAACCATGACCTATACCCAATAAAAACCCCATTTCCACTCAAACACCCATATCACCCCAAAACACGACCTATACCCAAATAAAACCCCATTTCCACCCACACCCACACCCATATCACCCCAAAACATGACCTATACCCAAATAAGTCCCCATTTCCACCTCCCCATTTCCCAGGAGGATGTTCCCATGGCGCAGCGCAAGAGGTTCACGCGGGTGGAAATGGCGTGTGTCCTGATGGAGCGCAACCAGTACAAGGAGCGCTTCATGGAGCTACAAGAGGCCGTGCACTGGACTGAGATGATAAGGGCCACTAAATCTGACCCGGCTACTGACAAGAAGAATAAGCAGACCATTTGGAAGTTGTAAGTAGTAGTAGTAGTTGTTGTAGTAGTAGTAGTAGTAGTAGTTGTTGTTGTTGTTGTTGTAGTAGTAGTAGTAGTAGTAGTTGTGGTGGTAGTAGTAGTGGTAGATGGTAGTAGTAGTAGTAGTAGTAGTAGTAGTAGTAGTAGTATAGTCTATTCACTTAAGCTGTATTCCTGGGCTGGGAGCTGCTCGCTGCCTAGCCGAGTTTGTAAGGACGTCGCTGATTGGCTGATAGACTCGGGCAGGGTGGCGATGGTGGTGGTACTTGCCTCGCCGCAACCCAAAACCCTTGCCTTGCCTCAGAAAAATATTCATATTTCTTGGCTTTACTCATCTCTTACACAAGATAGGCCTATTTTGTTTGCATCAGTAAATCAGGCAGTGATTGGTCAACAACAACACGCCATTCATAACTCAATAGGGTAAAAAATAAAGTCATGACTGACTATCACAAGAGTAGGCGGACTTTTAGGTTTTCAGTGCATTGAAATGTTGTACTCCTACCCGATATTACCAAGCTGCCAGATGATATTTATGAAAGCTGAGCCTACCATCGTGTTCATAACACATTGCTGCGTATCATGAGCATAAAAAAATTACACTAAGACTACACTAATATTAAGATAATTAAAGGAAAGTAAAAGAGTGTATAAACATTATTTCTTGCTTATTTTGCTTCAACTCGCTGTAACTCCATCAGTTTTGGTCGCATTCAATTTTCAAGAACTGTTTCAAAATCCTTATACGTTTCCGCTTCCTGTGGTATGTAGCACGTACCAATAAGGAAAAGAGTAGGTGGTCAAAATGGCTAAGAAAGTTAAACTGTTTCAAACTGGTGCCGTGACGGGTGGAGCCTCTGATAGCTCTCCCGAAAACAGTCTCTCCTGTATAGGAGCAATGCTCACCCGTCACTGTGCCAGTTTGCAGTAGTAGTTTAACTTTCTT
>JACEEZ010001360.1:490210-507710 GCA_016584305.1 Chionoecetes opilio
ACTACTAATACTACTACTACTACTACTACTACTACTACACTACACTGTTACTACTACTACTCTACTACTACATCTACTACTACTACTACTTATATACTACTACTGTACTACTAAATACTACTATACTACTAACTACTACTACTACTACTACTACACTACTCACTACTACTACTACTACTACTACACATACTAAACTACCACCACTACTACTACTTACTACTACTACTACTACTACTACTACTACTACTACTACTACTACTACTACTACTACATGTCTCCACACTGCATCGTGGACGTTAAGGGCGGGAAGGGTGAAAGTGCTCTGGAAAGGCACAGGGTTTTCTTGCACCCATAGGATGCAAATATGTCATTCACAAAAAAATATATATCAAAATACTCAAAATTTTCAGTATATAATTTTTATATTTTTTGGGTCTGGGTCCGGCGGGCTGGGCGCCGCGCCCTGGTGCCGTCACCGTGCCTGGTGCTCTTGCTGCTGGGAGTTTGGAAGCTGGGGAATTGCAATTTATTATTGCGGATTATTTAAAAAGTCTACCTGGATGCAAAAAGTGACAGCCTACTATTTATACTCGATAATGGCTATATTTTGACTGATCAGAATGATGAATGTCTGGACGATTACTTTAAGTTAGGCACAAAATAGTTCTTACATATTTTTTTATTAAGGAGAGGTAGATTTCACCATGTGGGATTTTTTGGGAAATTGTTTGTTTTGTTGAGGGATGTAATATGTGATTAACATTATTGCTTTGTGTTCTTATATGTACATCCCACTCCGGCTTCCAGTCATTGCCACACACAGAGTAAGTAACTGATATTTTTATTATTCATAATTCTCATCATGATTCTCTCTCATATTGTGACTGCTCTAATTCCTCTCCCCTCTCACACCCGTCACGCTCCTCCCACCCTCTGCACACCCTGTCACCTCCCCACCCCAACCCTCTGCACACCCTGTTCCGCTCCTCCCCAACCCTCTCCACCCTGTCACCTCCTCCCCAAACCCTCTCACACCCGTCACGCTCCTCCCCAACCCTTCGCACACCCTGTCACGCTCCTCCCCCCACCCTGCACACCCTGTCCCCCTCCCAACCTCGCACCACCCTGTCCCGCCCTCCGCACCTCTCCCAACCCTGTCAAGTCCTCTCACCTGTCCAACATTCCTAATACCTGCCCCCTCTCATCTTCCTCCCCCGTTCACTTCCCTCATTTTCTCCCCTTTCCCGCACCCTGCTGCGGACCATCCTCGCACACTCCCCCTCCTTCTCACCCTCGGCAATGTACTTCTTCCTCACAATCCCCATCCTTACTCCTGATCCCCCTCTTCTGTCTTCCGTTCCTTGCCCTTTCCCTCCCGTTTCTATTTCTCTGTAACCTGACCCTTCATTATGCTTTGCCCATGTGCCATATGACTCTGGGGCACATTACCTTTTTGGATTAAATCATCATCCAGATTGACTCCCGCCGTGCTCATACTTGTCCTCCCAGGTGTCCTACAGTTATCCTTTACTTCATCTTCCTACCACTACTTCTACACTAGTCACTACTAACTACTATTACTACTATACTTGCTATTACTACTTTTATCTAGACTTCTACCACTTCTCTACTACTACCACCCATTCCTAAGCCATTCTACTACTATTCTCTACTACACTATATTTCTACTAATATTCATCTACTTACTACTACTACTACTATACTACTACCACTACTTCTACTTTACTTCTACTACTTACCACTACTTCTACCTACTACTCTACTACTACTACTTCTACTAACACTTCTACTACTACTACTACTACTACTACCACTAATACCACCATACTACTATTCTACTATATTTCTACCCACTACTACTACTACTACTATACTACTACTACACTTCTACCTCTACCATTCTAATTACACTACTCTTTTACTTATACTTTTACTCTTCTACTACTATACTACTACCACACTACTACCTATACTACTAATACTAATAATCTACCACCTACTACTACTACTTCTATATCTACTTACTACTACTACTACTACACTACCACTACATCACTCTACTACTACTACTACTACTACTTCTACTTCTACTTACTACTACTACTACTACATACACTACTACTACTACTATATACTACTACTACTCTACTATACTCTACTACTACTACTACTACTACTACTCTTCTACCACTATTACTTCTACTACTACCACTACTTCTACTACTACTCACTACCACTTCTACACTACTACTACACTACTACTACTACTACTTCTACTTCTACTACTACTACTTCTACTACTTTACTACTACTACTACTTCTACTACTCTCTACTACAACTCTACTACTCTACTACTTCTACTACTTACTACACTACTACTACTACTACACCACTACTACTACTACTTACCACTTCCACTACTACTACTACCACTACTACTATACTACTACTACTACTACTTCTACTCTACTTCTACTACTACTACTACTTCTACTACTCTCTATAACTACTACTACTACTACTACTGCTACTATACTACTACTCTACTAATACTACTACCTACTTATATAACTTCTACTAATATTCACTACTACTACTACACCTACACTTATTTATTTTATCTACTACACTCACACCTAAATATATCTCTTGTTTTCTTTCCTTTTTACTATTCTCAACAATTACACTACCACTACACTACTACTATACTACTACTACTACTAATACTACTACCTCAATACTACTACTACTATCTACTACCATACTACTACTTTCTACTTCTTCTACTACCAGTACACATACTTCTACTTCTACCTTATTATTCCACTCTTACTACTAACTATACACTACCTCTACTACTACTACTACTACTACTACTACTACCCACTACACACTACTACTACTACTACCACTACTACTTCTCTTTCTATGCATACTACTTCTATTGCTACTACTATTACTACTACCACTACCACTACCACTACTACTACTACTACTATAATATACTACTATAATATTACTACTACCACACTACTACTACTACTACTACTACTTACTACACTACTACCACACTACCACACTATCTACCACCATCTACCACCACTACTACCACTACTTCTACTAACTATCCCACTACACTACCACTCACTACTACTAATATACTACTTACACTTCTACTATTTACTACTACTACTTACTACCATTTACTACTACTACTACTTCTACACTACTACACTAACACACCACTACTACTACTACACACCACTACTATCTCTACTCACTACTACTACTACTACACCACTACTACTACCACTACTACTAACTATACTACTACTACCACTACACTACTACCACTATCCACACACTTCCACCACTACTACTACTACCACTACTACTACTACTACACTAACTACTACTACCCCTACTACTACTACCAACTCTACTACTCACCACTTCTACTACTACCACTACTACCACTACTGCTTCTTCTACTACTACTACTCTTCACTACTACTACTGCTTCTACACTACTACTACTCACTACTACTACTACTACTCTACTACTACACCACCACTACTACCACCACTTCTACTACTACCACTACTACCACTACTTTCTTCCTACTACTACTGCTTTACTACTACGCTTACTACTACTACTACTACTACTACTACTACTACTACTACTACTCACTACACATCTACTACTACTACCACTACTACTACTACTACTACTACTACTCCTACTTACTTCTCCCACTTCACACTTCATTCCACTGTACTCTTCCTTGAATCTTTATACTTTTATTTTCATTACCCCATTAACCTGTCCCCCTCCTCCTAACCTCCCCTCCTCCTAACCTCCCCCCTCTTAAACACCCCTCCTCTTAAACCCCCTCCTCTTAACACCCCCTCCTCTAACCTCCCCTCCTTAAAACCCCCTCCTCTTAACACCCCCTCCTCTAACCCCCTCCTCTAACCTCCCCTCCTCTTAAACCCCCTCCTCTTAACACCCCCTCCTCTTAAAACCCCCTCCTCTTAACACCCCCTCCTCCACCTCCCTCCTTAAAACACCCCTCCTCTTACCACCCTCCTCCTAACCTCCCCCCTAACACCCCTCCTCCTACCTCCCCCTCCCTTACCACCCCCCCCCCTCCTCCTAACCTCCCCTCCTCTTAAAACCCCTCCTCTTAACCCCCCCTCCTAACCTCCCCCTCTTAACACCCCCCTCATAACCCCCCTTGTCTACACCATAGACCTCTCGATATTTCCTTCCGTGTTCAGTAAACTCTCTTTATAAGGACTCGAAACTTATCCTTAGGTCAATCTTAACAGACCCCTTGTAGCTCTAGTCTTGTGGTGTCCTCTTCCCTGTCAGAGCCTTTCCAGCATGACTATATGACATATATACCATCCTTTCTTCACCCTCGTAAGTGATCCTCCCCTACAGAAGACAAGTCATCTGTTCATTACTATAACTCTCCCAACACTACATAAGGACATTTAGCATCTGCCTTCTTTCCTATAACAATTAATTAGTTCCACTCACCGTCTAGACACTACACTACTAACTAATGTTGTGGGGGATTCAGTTAAAGAATGTAGTATTTACTGTCATTTTTATTGTAATAATACAAACTTGGAAGTCAATATTAAGGTTTCAGAGTAGTCATCACACAAGTCCTTTACAGCAGCAGTGTCTTCAGGAAGTACAGTGCTGTGGAGGCTGTGGTGTCGCCTGTGGTATTAATATACTGTGGGGAGACATCCTGTGGGTTCTGTGGTCAAATATATATATATAATATATATATATATATATATATATATATTATATTATATTATAATATATATATATTATATATATATATTATTATATATATATAATATAATGATATAGTATATAAATAATAATATATATAATAATATATATATTATATTATATATAATATAAATATATATTATATAGATATTCCACGAATTATCCTTGTTAATAGCTGTTGTCATTACACCTATGTGAGCTTATATATATAAGCACTGAATGTAATAAACATCACACAAATCAGCATTGAAAAAAATGACGAGTTTAAGAACCTCGCCGCTTATCCGTGGCTGTTGTCCACGCCACCCAGGCAGCAGAGAGGCGGCCATCTGGTTGTTTCCCTCCCAGCACGGGCAGCCAAAGCCAGGCAGACAAGCAAGCAAGGCAGAGAGCGCCCCATCTGGTGTTCCCTCCCGAGCCAGGCAGCAGGCAGAATAGGAGCAGAGTGTCTGGCTGCTCATCTCGCATCTGTTTACAATTCAAGGTGTGTTACTCTGTGCCACTGTCAAATTATTCAATAATATACATAACTACTTATTACTCCTCTGAATCTGTCCTCAAAAAAAAACTGAAACACAAACTTGATTCTGGAGAATTTAGAACAGGAGATTATTACGGATCTACGTTTTGACTGCATTTAAACTTATATTGGTTGCGATTTCCTGATCCATGCATACATGCAGATAAGAACCATGCACTGTGTACATCACTGCAATGAATTCTGTTCCTCAAAAAAACCATGAAGCTACAATTATCTCACATTATATCTTAACGAGGCAGAATCCTGCCCCTTGTGCTTACGACTCATATTTGATGCCAGAAGGAACTACTGCTCTTATTCACTGTATTTTATCATAGTTAACTATATTATCAGGTAAATATAGGCATCATTTTAAGCAGGAAACCTTACGATAGAACGGAATTTTTGCCTCATTAAAAAAAATAGATAGTAAGTATAATATCCCTTCCTGACAAGACAGTAAGTCCAGTAAGCCCTCACTCTAACCAAGCCATGGGGGAAGGAGGTGACGTTATGTCCGAGTGAGGTAACCAGACTGCAGCGAAGAGATGACAGTAAGTGAAAATAAGGAAGCTACAAGAGGCCGTGAGACCTACACTAGATAGTTCCTGTTATAAAGCGGGCAGGTAAGGTGTGGGTTTGATCGGAATATGTATGAGAAGTGGACGAAAGGTTCAATAAAAGTAGAAATGTGGACAGGAGAAATATAGTTATTTTTTTTATTATGGTCAAAATGCAGTAAGGAAGCCACGCCCCCTGCCTCCCCTTCTATTCTACGAGGCTGCTGATTGGTGCATTCCTCGTATCATCACTACCAATCACAATATCTTCACTACTTAACAGCGGCGTGACCACTGCACAGAGCAATCTTCACTACAGAGGGTGACGAAATCTAAAATCTCTTCGGAGTGAAGATTGCTCTGTGCAGTGGTCACGCCGCTGTTATGTAGTGAAGATATTGTGATGGGTAGTGATGATACGAGGAATGCACCAATCAGCTGCCCCGTAGCATAGAAGGGGAGGCAGGGGGCATTACTTCCTTACTGCATTTTGACCCTAATAAATAAGATAGACTATAGGAATGTTGTGAGAGGAGTGATGAGACAAGGGAGTGTGGCTGTGTGCTTAAGGGAAATAAATAGGAGTGCAATAGAGAGGGAAGGAAGAATGGGTGAGAAATAAACACTGGAATGGTACAGGAGAAAGAAAATGTATGGTATGCCAAGGTGTGAAAGTTTCTATTATGGAGGGAGTTTAAGCCTGGCTCCTTAAACTTAAATCATGATTTAAATCAGTGATTTAAATCATGGTTTAAATCAGTGATTAAAATCAGTGATTAAAATCATGATTTAAATCTAAATCAGTAATTAAAATCATGATTTAAATCTAAATCAGTGATTAAAATCATGATTTAAATCTAAATCAGTGATTAAAATCAAACAACCCTGACAAATAGTGACAAAAAATAGTACTAATGGATCAATAAAAACACACACACACACACACACACCCACACCGTACCTTTCAATAAGACGCCGGGCTCGGGACAGAACACGAAGAATCTTGCCGCCACCCGTAAGTGTACGAAGGGGGGTGTGTCAAACAGCCAGCCTCTCGGAGACATGACTCGCACCTTGTCATATGCCACCACCATGCCCCCGACTCTGTTTGGGGTGAAGGGGGAGTTAGAAGGGGTTGAGGTGGGTGGTAGGGGTTGAAAAGTGGGTGGAATGATAGGGGATAGAGATCAAGTTGGGGCACACTCCACCGCTACAGCCTTGGCCCACCACACAACAATAACAAAGACAATGAGTGCACCACCAGACACTCAGCTACTCCAACAACACTTAGATACAATGTTAGAGTGGGCAGACAGGAATAATAGGCTCCTAAATGGTGACAAGTTTGAGTTGTTAAGGTATGGAAACAGAATGGATATCAAAACCTCAACAAAATACCATTGCGGCCAACAGGAAATAGTAGCCAAGGCTGTGGTTAAAGATTTGGGTGTCAACATGAACCCTGATGCTACCTTTTCTGACCACATCCTATCATCAACAACAGCAAAAGCAAGGCAGCTATCAGGCTGGATCCTGAGGACCTTCCAAACCAGGAGTGAACAGTGTAGGCTGACTCTTTGGAAGTCACTGGTGCTACCACGCCTAGAATACTGCTGCCAGCTCGGGTCACCACATAAAATATCTGAAATGACTGCACTAGAAGCTCCCCAAAGAACTTTCACAAACAAGATCCACGGAGTTGAACACCTAAATTACTGGGAGAGACTCGGGACACTGCACCTGTTTTCCCTTCAGAGACGCAGAGAAAGATACGGCGTCATTTATGTTTGGAAAATTTTGGAGAACAGGGTACCCAACACCAACGATTGGAGCAATTGGAGCGATTGGAGGGAAAAAAGATGACGATGTCTTCCTCCCTCTCGTCCTTCGTCACTTCGAAGACACGGTCCTTCTTTCAGAAACTCGACGCGGACGAGGGCTTCCTGGCAAAGGACCCGGCATTGTGGGAGGAGGACGACCGATTCAAGGACGCTCGGAAACGGGCACTCGGCCTCCGAGTGGTCAACGATGCCGCGGAGCGGGGCATCGCCCTAGTCCAGCGCTACCTGGGGTCCACGAAGTCGGCCGCACAGGAGAAATATCTCCTCCAGTTAAGTCCACCACCATCGGAAACTTGTGGGGCGGGAAAAGAAGGAGGACCTTCTAAAGAAGGCTTTCTGAATGGAAACAATGAAAACTGTCTGTTTTGGTTTCCTTATAAGTTCCCATCTAAAAATGTGGGATGTTTTGAGTTTTTTCTAAGTTTTTTAAGGTTATTAGAAAATTGTTCAGTTTGTCGCGACCCCTAAATATTCTCCGAATTTCATCTAATTTCACAGGAACTCTTCTTATGCATGTGTGAACATAAGTAAAACACGAGCAAGTGAAAAAAACATGTTTCATTTTTTCCCTCTATGATCTTGGGACACCCTAATGTATGTATGTATGTATGTATGTATGTATGTATGTATGTATGTATGTATGTATTTATGTATGTATGTAGTATGTATGTATGTCAGAGCTGGGCGCGCAATTTTTTTTCCTTAGTCCGCAAAGCGCAAATTTTCGCGATCGAGTCCGCAAAGCGCAAAATTCTCGAAAAAAGGCGGAGCGCAAGCGCAAAAGTGCAAATTTCTAGCGCAAAAAAAAAAATAGACTGCAAATAAAAAAAAATTAAAGCGCAAACATAAAAGTTAAAGCGTAAACCTCATTTTTTCGCCTGCAAACTGAAAAAGTCTATGTTAAATTAATATAAAGTGTATAAATGATTAAAAGATTGAATGTTTACAGTATTTGAAGCATTTATTGAACACAAGTTTATATAAAAAATAAGATAATACTGTCAAAACAACACAAAATAGTTGAAAAATGAAAATACACAATAGTACTATTAGTCCTCCTGGTCACTGTCCTCCAGCTCCCACCCACCCTTGAGCAGGTTCATGTCACCCTTGAGCAACACCAGCTTCTCAAAGTTCTTGGCCGTCACACTCCATGGCTGCGGCCTCATCACGTCTGAGCCCATGCTCAACATGAGCCCAGGCTCTTTTCTGCACCGTTTTTTAAATAAAAAGTAAACTTAAATATAAATGCTATATTTGACGTATCTTTTAATTTTTTGATTTTACGTCATTTGAGTTTCTCGGAAAGTTTTTCTGCTAAGTTTGCGCATTTGCAGGACTTATAAAATATCGGGAGCGCAAACTCCAAAAGCGCAAATTTTCGGCGTTTTGCGCAAAGCGCAAATATTTTATATGGAGCGCAAATTGCACTTTTGCGCATTTGCACTTTCGTTTGTGCTCCGCCCAGCTCTGATGTATGTATGTATGTATGTATGTATGTATGTATGTATGTATGTATGTATGTATGCTCTTCCTTTTGCCACCGTAAAACAATGGCTTCAACAACCACACTAACACTAACACACTGCTACACGAGGAGGTGATCTCGGCAAAGAATGTGCACCACTTGAAAGACAGACTGCAGAAATGTAGATATGGAAAAGGGACCACACAAATGTAGCTCAGGCCCTGTAAAACACAACTAAGTAAACACACACACACACACACACCCTTACAGCTTCCCGTATAGAAGCATAGAAGCCTGGAACAACCTTGACTGCAAAAGTGATTAATGCAAGAAGTATTCAGGACTTCAAAGGCAAGCTGGATAATAGTAGATTTGGAGACGGGACAGTACGAGCAAACTTTCCCTCTATGTTACAACTAGCTAAATACAACTAGGTAAATACACACACACACACACACACACACCTGGCTTGAGACATTCCTGTGTGTGTGGGTGCTTGGGCTGCGTGCCGTCACCATCAAGACTGCATCGTACGCCTTCTTGGCCAGCTGGTTCCTCTCCGCGGTGGCGCTGGCATTGTGCCGCGGCTTTGAGTTAGACGACGTGCTGACAGAACAACACACAACACAGGTTAATTTTTAAAGCCACCACTTGATAGAGAAGAAAGGAATAGCTAATCTCTAATTAAAATTCATGACATCTGTATCTTTCTGTGTGACTTGATAAGATAGACAGACGACCTGCTGACGGACAACAAGGACCACAGGTTAAGCTTTGGAGCCACCCTAAAGAAAGGCCAGAAAAGTCACCAATTCCTGACTTCTAATTATACACATGTCATTTGTATTTCCTGTTACTAGAAGATAGATGGATAGATAGATGGATGGATGGATGGATGGATGGATGGATGGATGGATGGATGGATGGATGGATGGATGGATGGATGGATAGATAGATAGATAGAGATTGATAGAGAGAGAGAGAGAGAGAGAGAGAGAGAGAGAGAGAGAGAAGATGAGAAGAGAGATAGATAGAAGAAGATAGAAGAGAGAGAGAGAGATAGAGAGAGAGAGATAGAAGAGAGAGATAGAGAGATAGATAGATAGATAGATAGATAGATAGATAGATAGATAGATAGATAGACAAATATATAGATGGACGATGTGCTGACGGAACAAAAAACACCACAGGTTAAGCTTGGGATCCACCAGGGATTTATTTACTTATTTGTTTACGTTGGAGTGTGTAGCGCTTGTAGTTTTTTGTTTTTTATAAATAAACGTGACAGAAAATTGAGGACTCGCTACAGCCAAATTCCCAACATCCGACCTCCAAACATCCCACTTGTCCAAACAACCGACTGTTTTCACCACCACATTGTGTCTTGTTTTGGCCATTTATTTGACTTTCTACAGTGACTAATGTCGTCTACAAGTGCTAAACGTAGGAGTGTTGTGTTGAACATTGAACAGAAAGTGAATATTATAAGGAAAGTAGAACAAGGTATTCCTAGACAAGATATAGGTCGGGAATTTAACATCGGCAAGACGACTGTGGTGGACATTTTAGGGACATCCAAACATCCGACTATTCCAATTATCCGACCTACCCTCGGTCCCCCCAAGGTCGGATAATTAATACTTGGCTGTACTCTGTAATTATAATCCACGTCATCTGTATCTTCAGTGTTACAGGTTGAAGTTCCCAAACTCGGCATCCCAAGACTCGGCAACACCCAAAACTCGGCTATGGTTCGGGATTTTCCAAAACCCGGCAGAACACCCAAAACCCTGGGCGTAGTTGCCGGGTCGGCCGCTGGGTGCCACCACACTAGGCCGCTGGGTTTCTCCCGCCGATTTGTTTGTTGTTATTGTTCAGTGGTGTTGTGACTGTAGAGTTGTGTACACTGTTATTTTGTGTACTCTACAGGTCTGTTATTGGTATTATGGCTCCCAAACGTCCAGGAACACCTACTGGGGGAAGTGAAAAGAAAAGGAAGAACAATGTGTTAACTATTTCTGAGAAAATTGACCTTTTGAAGAAGTTGGATGGCTTTTTTCCCCCTTAATATATCTACGTTCTAAAAGTCGGAAAATTCCATTACTTGGCTCGGCGCTGGTCCCGAGGTTGCTGAGTTTGGGAACTTCAACCTGTACTAGACAGATAGATTTTGCACTGTACAATACGTATAAAAATATTTACTATGAAATGACCTGGTATAAAAAGTACACATTTCTCTATGTCTAACCAAGGGGCAATATAAGAACATAAGAACATAAGAAAATAAGGAAGCTACAAGAGGCTGAGAGACCTACACGTGGTAGTTCCTGTTACTTAACACTACCTACATCCACCTTTCATCCCCATCCATGAATTGACCTAGCCTCCTTTTAAAGCTCCCTAATGACTCCCCACTAACTACCTGACGACTACCTACAAACTAGACTACAAACTACAAACTTTGAGGAACTACCACGTGTAGGTCTCACGGCCTCTTGTAGCTTCCTTATGTTCTCATGTTCTTATGTTCTCATGAGTGTTCTTATGTTCTCATGAGTGTTTTTATGTTCTCAGGTGTAAAATTCATGTATTGTCACACCAGAAAGACATATTCCAGGAAACAAAATATGAAAACCTTTGAGATCATTAGTGAATAGAGCGAGGCGTTGCATGCAAGAATAGATGTGTGTGTGCGTGCAGCGCGGCACGAGGTGTGTGTGTGTGTGTGTGTGTGTGTGTGTGTGTGTGTGTGTGTGTGTGTGTGTGTGTGTGTGTGTGTGTGTGTGTGTGTGTGTGTAATAATAATAATAGTAAATTTATTGCCATTATTGTTACATCTATAAATTATATAAACAAACTTATATATACCATGTCTATTAACGGCATGGACTGTCGAGCCAAGACTCTTTGACAGACGGAAATTTCTAATCTAAATTTGCAGTACACAGGCAACATTATTTTCTAAGAAATTATTTTGAATAGATTATGCAATCAAACTTTACAACTACAGTCAATAAGATTCCTATTATGTAAAAACAAGCACCAAATCTCCAACACATGCATTCTTACAAGCGTTAACACTATACTACAACCACACTGACTGGCGTATTGACACACACTTGCGCCCATAGCCTAACATCCTGTATTCTGACAAGTAAACAAATAACTCTTTATTTTCTTTTTAAATTGAAATAAATTACATGTAAATATTAATGTGTGTGTGTGTGTGGGAGGAGGGGGGGGGGGCGGCGCGGAGAACGTGGGAATAATAAATATAGTTTTCTGGAACAATGAGTGATGAGTCTGGGCGATAAGAAAAACAAAACGCAATAAAAGGAAAAATATCAGCGAAAAAGGACCAAAAGTGTGTTAAAAGCCGTAAGAACTTTTCCTACCTCTCCTTTATTAAATCCCTTGATCCACTTAAACACTTCTATCAGATCGCCCCTTACTCTGCGTCTCTCGAGTGAGTGTAATTTTAATAACTTCAATCTCCTCTCATAACTAAAGTTACGCATCCCTTGTATCATTTTGGTCATCCTTCTCTGCACTGATTCTAACGAGGCTATATCCATCCTGTAATATGGAGACCAAAACTGAACTGCATAGTCTAGGTGAGGCCTGACTAGAGCCAGATAAAGCTTTAGAATAACTTCCGCACTTCTACTTTTAACACTTCTGGTAATGAATCCTAACACTCTATTAGCTCTATTTCTGGCCTCAATACATTGTTTCCTAGGTCGGAGGTCTGGGCTCACCCTCACTCCAAGATCCACGTTCCAGCCCCAAGAACTGAGCCAAAAGCAAAGGGGCCAGAGGCTGGACGCCTATACTTGATATAAGCAATATTTTATAGATAGGACCTGTTTAGTATCCTTGTCCACTAGCTAATTTGGTATATAATAAGTTACTTTTCGTAATTTTATGGCCAACAAACAGAAGATTTTATAAAGCCAAGGAAAGATCTGGGTGTGAAGGGGTTAATCTTCACAGTATCCAGTTTGTCAGTCTTTGCTCGTGACTGAAGTGTTGCATCATTGACAACTCAACTAGGGGAGTGTTGTGCCATGCATCAGAAACTAGCAAGTGTGGGACGGGACCAGGTCATGTTACCACCACGGGACCAGGTCATGTTACCACCACGGGACCAGGTCATGTTACCACCACCACGGTACCTGGAACTGTCCCCGATAGGAACTCTCGCCGCCGTGGTGGAGTGTTGCAATTCTTGATATTACAGGACTCAATATATACATTTAATCAAGTGTTTCCCGTATTTGTGCATTCAGGGATGTAATACTATCGTTAGCTTGATCAGTTAGGTTAGATTGTTAGAGATGATGATGATGAGAGAGAGAGAAAAGAGAGAGACGAGAGAGAGGAGAGAGAGAGAGAGAAAAGAGAGAGAGAGGGAGGGGGGAAAGAGAGAGAGAGAGAGAGAGAGAGAGAGAGAGAGAGAGAGAGAGAGAGAGAGAGAGAGAGAGAGAGAGAGAGAGAGAGAGAGAGAGAGAGAGAGGGGGGGGGATATATATTGATAGCGAGATATATATATATAGAGAGAGGGACAGATATATTGAGAGAGAGAGAGAGAGAGAGAGAGAGAGAGAGAGAGAGAGAGAGAGAGAGAGAGAGAGAGAGAGAGAGAGAGAGAGAGAGAGAGAGAGGGGGGGAGATATATATATATAGAGAGAGAGGGACAGATATATTGAAGAGAGAGAGAGAGAGAGAGAGAGAGAGAGAGAGAGAGAGAGAGAGAGAGAGAGAGAGAGAGAGAGAGAGAGAGAGTTAAGTTAGGTGCCATTGTTCAGGTTAGGTTAACATTTCCACGTCGACGAGAGTTCCAGGTTAGTGTTTCGGCGAGAATTCGGCGAGTGTTCCTATCGGCGACAGTTCCAGGCACCAACAAGTTTATGGAACTGTCGCCGATAGGAACTCTCGCCGAAACACCAACCCAGAACTTTCGCCGACATTGGAACACTCGCCGACCTGGACATTTTCGGCAACAGTTCAGCTTGTAATGTATGAAAAGGAACCTAACCCTAACCTAACCTAACCTAACCACATACTCTTGCCTAACTATTCAGGCTAGTGTTGGTATTTAATCCCTGAATGCAGAAACACGGGTAATGAGAACACTCGCCGACGTGAAAAATAGGAACACTCGCCGACGTGAAAAATAGGAACACTAGCCGACGTGATTAATAGGAACACTCGCCGACGTGATTAATAGGAACACTCGCCGACGTGATTAATAGGAACACTCGCCGACGTGATTAATAGGAACACTAGCCGACGTGATTAATAGGAACACTAGCAGACGTGATTAATAGGAACACTCGCCGACGTGATTAATAGGAACACTCGCCGACGTGATTAATAGGAACACTCGCCGACGTGATTAATAGGAACACTCGCCGACGTGATTAATAGGAACACTCGCCGACGTGATTAATAGGAACACTAGCCGACGTGATTAATAGGAACACTAGCCGACGTGAAAAATAGGAACACTAGCCGACGTGATTAATAGGAACACTAGCCGACGTGATTAATAGGAACACTCGCCGACGTGATTAATAGGAACACTCGCCGACGTGAAAAATAGGAACACTCGCCAACGTGATTAATAGGAACACTCGCCGACGTGATTAATAGGAACACTCGCCGACGTGATTAATAGGAACACTCGCCGACGTGATTAATAGGAACACTAGCCGACGTGATTAATAGGAACACTAGCCGACGTGATTAATAGGAACACTAGCCGACGTGATTAATAGGAACACTAGCCGACGTGATTAATAGGAACACTCGCCGACGTGATTAATAGGAACACTCGCCGACGTGAAAAATAGGAATACTAGCCGACGTGATTAATAGGAACACTCGCCGACGTGAAAAATAGGAATACAGCGACGTCGGCGAGTGTTCCTATCGGCGACAGTTCCATCAACAACCACCACCACCACCACTTCACTATACTTACACCACCACGTTCACTATACTTACCAAGGGCTGTGCATGTGTTGACAAGCCTTGTAGTAGTGGCAGCGTCCATGGCCAGGGAGGACCACTGCGGGGGCCACCACACCTGCGAGTGGCCAGAATGTGGGCCATGGTGGTGGTTAGGGCCATGACCACTGCAGCGGTCCTTCAGGGTCCTGCAGCTGTCCCTTGGCCGGCAGCTGACCCGTGACCTCTAGGGGTTATGCAGGGGCACTCAGGAGGTCAGGGGGCACTCAGGGGGCTTCACTAGGGCCATAAAATAGGTCACAGGGTCACGGCACATCCATCAACAAACACACGAGGAAAAACAATATGGCGGTAAACACAGCTGATTACAAGGGATTACAAAGGTTGGAGAGAGAGCCACTGGTGTCTAATTGTCTTATTTCATCCTGATCTATAGTTGTTCACGGTCTCAAAGTCACTGATCACTATATCACTACAGCAGAGCGCGTCATGTATTCCTAGGAGCACGTGTAATGGCTTAAAAGATCGCTAATAACACTTTCCGAGGCTCACAAACAAACAAACGAACAAAACAACTGATCATTTTCAAGGTCAAGTTTCCTCTTCTTCTTCTTGTGGTCTTAATCGCTTATTATCGCTTTTAAAGGTCCCCTACACTTTGCTCTGCTTAGATAACAGGCTGGTCCACTCTATGTATTCCTAGGAGGACGTGTAATGGCTTAAAAGATCGCTAATAACACTTTCAGAGGGTCACAAGCAGCCACGAAGCCAAAACAGCTGATCATTTTCACGGTCAAGTTTCCTCTTCTTCTTCTTGTGGCCTCTATTGCTCAATATGGCTTTTATAGCTCCCCTACAGCTTAGTCTGCTTAGCTAACAGGCGGGTCTACTCTAGGCTAGGTTATGTCACCTGCTGGGATACTAAAGTCAAGTCTAGACATGAGTTTTCGCTCATTTTTCGGGCATTGCACTTTTCAAGGTCAACTCTTCTTCTTCCTCTTCTTGTAACCTCAGTGATGATCGTGGCCGCCGCAGTGGGTTGCCAGATTGACCAGATAAAATGTCCTTGTTTTGGCAATTATCATTCTTGCCTTTTGGCCTCAGATTTTCCCTGTCACACACACACACACACACACACACACCTCCAAATAATTTAAACACCTCTAAACACCTTTAAACAAGCCAAAATTACCCTCAAACAGCTAAATTGTGGCATCATTGCGTGGCTGACAGTAGTGTTGCCAGATTTTCTTGCATAAAATGACAGAATCCTCATGCTTAATTAAAAGGACAATTTAATTAAAGGGCGGAGAGAGAGAGAGAGAGAGAGAGAGAAGAGAGAGAGAGAGAGAGAGAGAGAGATATTGAGAGAGAGAGAGAGATATATATATATATATATATTACATAAGAACATAAGAACATAAGAAAATAAGGAAGCTACAAGAGGCTGCGAGGCCTACACGTGGTAGTTCCTGTCACCTAACACTACCTACATCCACCTTTCATCCCCATCCATAAACCTATCCAGCTCCCCTTTAAAGCTCCCTAATGACTCAGCACTAACTACCTGTCTACTGAGACCATTCCATTCATTCACCACCCTATTTGTGAACCAGTTTTTCCCTATTTCCTTTCTAAATCTACGCTTTTCCAGCTTCAATCCGTTACTTCTTGTTCTACCCTGGTTAAAAGCCGTAAGAACTTTTCCTACCTCTCCTTTATTAAATCCCTTTATCCACTTAAAAACTTCTTTCCATCAGATCGCCCATTACTCTGCGTCTCTCGAGTGAGTGTAATTTTAATAACTTTAATCTCTTCTCATAACTAAAGTTACGCATCCCTTGTATCATTTTGGTCATCCTTCTCTGCACTTTTTCTAACGAGGCTATTATCCATCCTGTAATATGGAGACCAAAACTGAACTGCATAGTCTAGGTGAGGCCTGACTAGAGCCAGATAAAGCTTTAGAATAACTTCCGCACTTCTACTTTTAACACTTCTGGTAATGAATCCTAATACTCTATTAGCTCTATTTATGGCCTCAATACATTGTTTCCTAGGTCGGAGGTCTGGGCTCACCCTCACTCCAAGATCTTTTTCACCTTCTGATCTTTTCAGCGACACATTGCTTGTGGTGCATCTATTACCAGGGGTTTTTCTACCAACATTCATAACGCTGCACTTATCAATATTAAATTCCATCTGCCATCTGACTGCCCACTCGTTAAGTTTATCTAAGTCTCCCTGCAATATGTTTACATCAGACTGTGATCCAATAATCCTACCTACCTACCTTA
>JACEEZ010001360.1:512710-527710 GCA_016584305.1 Chionoecetes opilio
TTTGTAATGTTTCTTAAGATCTGTGTGTGTTATTCATCATTATCATCATCATTATTATTATCATCATCATCATCATTTGGGGCTTGGTAGTGTAGCACAGGGCTCGATGCAACAGTACTAAGCGCCAAAATATAGGTGGTTTTTTTACTCACTCACTCACTCACTCACTCACTCACTCACTCATCATCCCTAAAACTAATCATATCTCATCTCTTTCTACATATATATCTATATTCTTTATTTCTTTATACATTTATATATATGCGAAGGTCACAGGAGCAGCTTGTCATAGTGAAAACATGACAACAATGACATCAATGGCATGAAAGAAAATATCTGTAAATGTCATGATCATAACTGGATTTTTTTAACACATAATCTCCTCTTCCTCCTGTTCTCCTTAACTGAGGGGAAGGCGGCGGAGGGGAAGGATAAGGTGAATTAGGATCATTATCATTAGTTATCTGTGTGAGTGTACGTGTGTGGGAGAGAGTGAGGGGAGAGTAGATAAGATAAGATAACAAGAGTAGTGGTGGTGGTGGTGGTGGGGAGGAAGTGAGGGGAAAGAAATGGAGTTAGGGGGAAGATTTTCGACATGGAAAGGTCAGTGTGTGGGTGTGTCCGGACGAGGGGAGACAGTGAGGGGAGATAATGAGGGGAGGGTCTGAGGGGAAAGTCTGATGGTGACGGATATTTAGCACCACAAAGCTGTCCGTGTGAGAAAATAGTAACAAGACTCCCCACTTCTGCCCTCCTTTCCCCTCCCTGGCTTAGCTGTCCCCTCAACCACCATCAAGAAGGAGCGATGGAAGGAGGGAAGAGAGGGAGGGAGAGAATGTTCAGTAGGTAGGAAGGAAGGTAAGGAAGGGAGGGAGGAAGGGAGGGAGGAAGGCAGAGAGGGAGGGAAAGGAAGGAAGGAAGGAAGGAGGGAAGCGAAGACTGAAAGAAAACAGGGAAAGAGGAAGGGAAGGATGTTTCATACAACGAAGGAAGGTGGGTTTCGAAGGAAGGTGGGAGGGAAGGAAAGAAGGAAGGAAGGTGGGAGGGAAAGGAAGGAAGGAAGGAAGGAAGGAAGGAAGGAAGGTCCATAGGGTAGGAGGGAAGGAAGGAAGAAAGGGAAGGAGGGAAGGAAGGAAGGAAAGAAGGAAGGAAGGTAGGAGGGAAAGGAAGGAAGGAAGGAGTGAAAAATCGTACTGTAGATAAGAACAAACGAAATGAAATGAATTATAGCGAGAGAAAAAAAAAAAGACGAAAATGAGTGAATTACATAATAACAAGAAGAGAAATAAAGATGAGAAATAAACGAAAGGAGGAGAAAGACGAAGATTTAAGAGGTACCGACGAAAGGCTAAAAGTAGAGAGGTAGGATACGAAGTTGGGATGAGGAAAGGTGGGGAGGAAAGGTGGGGCGCGAGGGAAGGGAGGGAGGGGATAGGGGGGAAAAGGGGGAAAGGTTTTCCCGGGGGTCAAAACTATTACGGCCCTTTTCTCCCCGTTTTGCCTGTTCCCTTCCTACCTCGCGCCACGTCGCCTGAAAATGTATCACAGGAAAACACGGAGAAAATACATATAGCTAGGGAAGTGGTGGTGGTGGTGGTGGTGGGGGGGGGGGGCCTAGGGGTGTGACAGGGGCAGGGACTAGGGGTTGACAGGGGCAGGGACTGGGGGTGTGGCAGGGACTAGGGTGTGACGGGGGCGGGGGGGTTGGAGGAGGAATGGGGAAGGGAGTTGTAGGTGAAATTAAAGGTATGATTATTTTTCACAGACAGTGATAGAAGCGTTCGTCCTGTCTTTTTTTTTTCAGTATATCAGGTTGGTGCGTGTGGGTGTGTGTGTGGGGTGTGTGTTGTGTGTGTGTGTGTGTGTGGTTTGTGTTTTGGGAAAGTTATACATTTCTCTTAAATAAAGGTGATATGTTTGGTGTGTATTTGTGTCTATGTGTGTGTGTACCCCAAAGTTTCTTTTAGCTTTAAACCCCGGACAAAAGGCACAGTTAAGAGCCTGCAAAGTGGTCGCCAGTGTTCCTTTTACGCCTTGTATTCGTGTAACGGGGGGAAGGAGGAGAGGGAAAAACGGGTTAAAAAATGGGTAGTAGATCTTTGGGAAAAGGGATCAGTCGTCGGTAGTTTATGCTGAGTCTTAGGGAGTTTTAAAAGGAGGCTTAAAAAAATTAGGTGGGGTTTTAAAGGGTGGGTAGGTAGGTTAAGTAACGGGAAACCCACGTTGGGTCTAAGGGCCTCTTGTGCTTCCTATGTTCCTATGTTCTTTGTTCTTAGTTCGGGAGTGCGCCTTTTTGTCTGCCGGGGGGTGAGGCAGGGGGCCGAGGGTCCTCCCTTTGCCTTGTTTCGGGGGGGTCTCCAAAATCCTTCCCTTCAACGCTGTGAAAAAAACTTGGGCCAGGGGGGGGTTTGGGGGGTTTGCCTTGCAGGGGACCTTGTAACATGAGATTTTCTTTATTCTTTCCTTTACTACTTGGGCCAAAAAACTACCCAAAAACGCCCATCATAACTATAAAATAGTGCCCGGGTTGTTTTTTGACGTTGATGGGGTATTTAGGTTGTAATTTTTGACGTTTGTAGTTAAAATTTTTAGGTTTTAAATTTGACGTTGTAGTTGATTTTTTTAAAGGGCCCGTTACAAACCCTACAGGAGATTAGATGGTTTGTTTGGGTTTTGGGAGGAAGATGTGACGCCCTCATGCACATTTACGGGGTCCTATTAGCTCCTTCGTAAGCTCATTTGTCTTGATTAAGCTTCCCTTTGAGATGGGGGAAAAGACGGTGGGGGCACGGGGGGCAAGGGGGCTCAAAAACCCACCACCCACACAAAACAAAACACGAGCACCTTTAAAAACCCAAAGGCCTCTCCCCCCAGTAATGTAAAGCTCTTCCTTTCTTACATCGACCAATCAAAAACACCCTTTTTTACCCTTTTTTCCCCCTTCTCTTGTTTTCTCTCTCCTTCTTTTTCTCCTTCTCCTTTTTCATCCCCCTTTCCCTTCCTACCCCTTCCCCTCCCTTTCCCCCCTTTCCCTATTTAAGCAACGATTTTCTCGCCTCACCTTCTAAACCCGTCTCTGTCTCCCCTGGGGGCCCGTCGGGGTGGCAAGGTTGGTAGAGCGTGAGTTCGAAATGTGCAGCGCCCCCGGCATTCGGTCGCGGTTGGGTCCGCCTAGTTCGTGTGACGGGCGGCGTTTTTTATAGTCATAACCTTTTGTTGGGACTTGCAAGGTCTAAAGAATGAAAATCTTATTTTCTTATCGTCTCTCCTCGAACCGCCCTATTAAAAAGGTTGTGGGTGTGGGGGTGGGTTTGGGCGGGAAAAAGGGGTGTTTTTTTTTTCCTTTTTCAGCAATTCCCCCCCTTTTAAAAAGGAAAGGAAGGGGAAGGGAAAGGAAGAGGAGCCCCCGGACCCACTAACCCGGGTCGGTTATGGGTTTTAATATATTTTACGAGGAATTTTTTTTCTTGTTTATCTTTTGGAATGGGGGAAGGAAAAAGGGAAAGGGAAACTAGGGGGCTTTAAAAGAGGATCAAGAGTAAAGATTTTAAAGGTCGGGCACAGGAAAGATTCGGTCATGTGGAATTAGAACCGACTTAAAAATAAGGGTGAATTGAAAAGGAGGATATTAATTAGGAAGGTTTTGGGTTTTTAAAAACCCGGGAAAAAAGTGTTTTTGTGTGTGTGTGTGTGTGTGTTGTGGTTTGGGGTGTGGTGTGTGTGTGTGGGTGTGGGTGGGGGGGTGGGGGGGTGGGGGGGGGGGGTGCTAAGTAACGGGAGAAAAAAATTAGTTCCAATACCTTATTCCTTCGAGTAACAAATGGGAACGAAGAATAATGGGTAAAAATAAGTGACCTCATTATCAACTATAAAAAATAAATGAATGAAAACAATTATCGACAAAAAAAAAAAAACTCCTGGGAAAGCAAAAAAAAGAAAAAAAATCACTGGGAAAACAAAAAGATCAGAAAAAAAAATCAATGGCAAAGCAAAAAGATCAAAAAAAAAACTCCTGGCCCCAATAGATAAAAAAAAAACTCAGGCAACGCAAATAGATCAGAAAAAAACTCACTGCAAAGCAAATAATGAAAAAAATCATGGGGAAAGAAAAAGATAAAAAAAAACTCACTGGCAACGCAAATAGATCAGAAAAAAACTCACTGGCAACGCAAATAGATAAGAAAAAAACTCACTGGCAACGCAAATAGATAAGAAAAAAACTCACTGGCAAACGCAAAAAGTAAAAAAAAAATCATGGCAACGCAAAAAGATAAAAAAAAAAAAAATTCACTGGGGAACGCAAATAGAAAGAAAAAAACTCACTGCAAAGCAAAAAAGATAAAAAAAAAAACTCACTGGCAACGCAATAATAAAAAAAAAACCCCTGGCAACGCAAAATGACAGAAAAAAATCACTGGCAAACGCAAATAGATAAAAAAAAACTCACGGCAACGCAAAATTAAAAAAAAAAAAACTCACTGGGGAAAGCAAAAAATAAAAAAAAAATTCACTGGGAAAACAAATAGATAAAAAAAACTCATGGCAACGCAAATTTTATAGAAAAAAACCACTGGCAAAGCAAAAAGATAAGAAAAAAAATCACGGCAAAAGCAAAAAAATAAAAAAAACTCACTGCAAGCAAATAGATAAAAAAAAAACCACTGCAACGCAAATGATAAAAAAAAATCACTGGCAAGCAAATAATCAGAAAAAAACCCCTGGCAACGCAAATAGATAAGAAAAAAAAGACACTCGAACCAAAACATTTAACCCTTACGGGAAAAAAAACGAAAAAAAAAAGAGATCAACCAAAAAAAACTACGGTTTAAACTATTCGTATTTCTGCAACTTAAAAAATAAGCAAAAAAAAAAAAGCAAATAAAAAAATTTTAAAAAATTTAAAAAAACAGAACAGGGGGGAGGAAAAGGAAAGGGGGAGGAAAGGAAGGGAAGAGGAGAGGAAGAGGAGGAGGAAGAGGGGAAAAAGACAAACGAAACAGGCTAGGGAGGAGGAGGAGGAAGAGGAAAAATAAAAAAACAAAAGAACAGGCATAGGGGGAAAAGGGGAAAGGAAAAGGAAGAAGGAAAAAAGGAGAATAAAACAACGAAAAGGAGACGAAAGGAAAGGAGGGAAAGGGAAAAAGGGGAAAAAACAAACGAAAAGGAATAAGGCGAAGGACAAGGGGAAAGGAGGGGAAAAAGGAGGAGGAAGAGGAAAAGGAGCATTACCGCATCACCAATTTTAAAACCTAAAAATCCTTCGCCCCCTCCCACAGCTGGGCATCCGGGACATCCTCACGGGGGCCCTTTAAGGCGGGGGGGGGGTGAGGGCGTGGGGTGACGGGGGCCAATCGGGCCGGGGGGGGGCAGGAGGGGGGGCAGGTTTGGGTGGGGCATTAGGTCTTGGTTCCCCTCATCGTTTTTCAGCTTCTCTTGTAGCCATGTCCAGAAAAACTGTGGTGGGAGGGGGCGTGAGTGTTTGTGTGTGTGGGGGGGGGGTAAAAGGGGGGGGGCGTGTGTGGTGGGAGGTTGGCGGGGTGGTGGGTGAGTGTGTGGTAGTGTGGGCTAGTGTGGTGTGGGATGTGGGAGGGTGGGGTGCGTGTGTGTAGTGGGTGATTGGTAGGTGTGTGTGTGAGTGGGGTGGTAGGGGTGGGGGGCGTGTGTGTGGGGGGTGGTTGTGGGGTGAGTGGTGTAGTGTGGGCGTGTTTGTGGATGTGGGGTGGGTGGTAGATGTGTGATGTGAGTTTGTGTGATTTTTTTGGTGAGTGTGTGTTGTGTGAGTGTGTGTGTGTGGTAGGTGGTGGGGGCGTGTGTGTGGGAGGTGGGGCCGTGTGTGGGTGATTGTGGTGGTAGATTGTGGGCTTATGTTTGGATGTGGGGTGGTGTGATGTGTGTTGGTGAGTGTGTGTGTTGTGTTTTGTGTGGTGGTGTGTGTGTGGGTAGGGGGGGGCGGTGTGTGGGTGGGGGGTGGGCGTGGGTGTGGTGAGTGTGTGTAGGTGTGGCGTATGGTGTTTGTTGTGGGGGTGGTTATGAGTGTGTGTGTGGTGTGGTGGAGTGTGTTGTTTGATGTGTGTGCAGGTGTGTAGGGTAAGGTGGTTGTTTTGTTGTTCGTGTTGATTAGTCTTTTAAGTGTAGATTATTTTGTATCATTCGTTCGAACCTAAATGTTTTTTGAATAACGGGTTTTATGGTCCGAATTTTGTTTGTCAGATCCTTTGGTTAAGATTTGCTACAATTTGATTTTTCATTTTGATTTTGTATTTGCATAGATTTTAACTGTACTTACAATTAATTTCGATGGTTATGTAACTTCTGCAAAATTGTGGTCAATACATGATCTGAATCGGATACTAAATTTTAGTGCGATTGAGATGCACGGTGATGAGTGTGTGAGTTCAGGTGTAAGTGTGAATCTCAAGACATTTTAGTATATATATAAATGTCAATCTAATGTGTTGATACTAATATAATTAACAATTTTTACCCATACTCTCCTAGCATTGTAGTTTCCCTATTAACACACAAGGAGATTTACTAACGAACACCCCCACATTTCAAACCACTTATATAAACCAAAACTTTTGCTCACCCCTACAAATATAAAATAATAAAGACGATAATAACACAATCAAATAAAGTCCAAACTGGGAAAAGCCTTTCTTGCATTACGACGCAACAATATATGAGGCAATCTAGACCGCCACCACCTCACACCAATGACCACTTACCACCACCACACCATGACCACTACTACCCCCCACCATCCACACCCACCATGACCACTACTACCACCATGACCACTACCACCACCAACCACCACTACCACCACCATCACCACCCATGTACCACTACCAGCCACCGACCACCATACACCACCACCATGACCACTACCATGACCACTACCAACGAGCCAGACCACTCCCACTACCGCCACCACCACCCAAAAAACCACCACCACCACCACCACCACCACCACTACCCACCACCACTACTAAAGACCACCACCATTGACCACTACCACCACGCTACCACCACCATGACCACCAACACCACCCTAGGGACTACCACTACCACCACCCCATCATCACCATACCCACAACACCACCACTACCACCAACTACCACCACCACCACCACACCACTACACTACACCACCACCACCCACACCACACTACCATCACCACTACCACCACCACCACCATCTACCACCACCACCACTCCCCACACCACCACCACCACCACACCACCACCCATCACCACTACCACCACCACAACCACTACCACCACCACCACTACTACCACCAACCGTCCACCACAACACCACCACCACCATCACCACTACCACCACCACCCCACACCACCTACTACCACCGACCACCACGCACTACTACCACCACCACCACCAACAGACGGTGATTTAAGTGTTGCTAGCTAGTTTAAGCACTAAGACAATCTCTCTCTCTCTCTCTCAGCTCGTCTCGTCTCTCTCGTCGGTCTCGGGAGCACTCTCGTCTCTCCTTCTCCTCCTCATCTCTCTCTCTCTCTCGTCTCTCTCTCTCCGTGTGCTACTATCCTTTCGCTTTTTTTCCCATCTGCTTATTCACCGTCTATTTTCTCTCTCTCTCCTCTCTCTCTTCTCTCTCGTCTCTCTCTCTCTCTCTCTCGTATCTCTCTCCTCTCTTCGTCCCCTCTCTCTCTCTCTCTCTCTCTCACTCTGTCCACACACTCTCTCTCGGGGGGGGTCTGTCGCTCTCTCTCTCACACGCCCTCTCCACCTTCACTCTGGTCCCGGAATCAAACGCGCTGGAGGAGACGAAGGTTATTCTTGACGCAGTGGAGTACTTGGGTCCTCATGGACTGGCCTACGTCTCTCCGGGTGCAGGATATGAGTACAGCTGGGCCGTGAACAGACAGACAACGCCACCGTGGCAGAGAGGAGACGGTGACGGAGGTGGTGGTGATGCGTAACTGAGGGCGGGAGAGAGAAGACTGGTTTACGATCGATTATAGTGAGGGAGAGAAAGAGAAGAATGGGTTATGCACATGATAGAAGATCAGTATAGGAAGGAATAACAAGAGAGAAAGACGAGTGACGGAGGTGGTTGTGATGCTATCTAGAGGTCGGATAGAGAGGGGCAAGACGGGTTACAAATGTGGTGATTGTGAGTGTGTGAGGGTGGTTTGAAGGGGGGAGAAGGTGTTAAGATGGTGGTGGTGGTGGTGGTGATGGGAAGCTGAGGGCGCGAGAGAGTGGGAAACGGGAATGGGTTTAATATGGGGTGTTGAGGGTGTGATTGGGCGTGTAGAGATGACACGTGTTGAATATGGTGATGTGAGTGTGGAGGGATTGTGAGGATTGTGAGGGAGGCAAGACAGGTTAAAATGGTTGAGTGATGGTGATGTAAGGAGAAGTAAGGGAGCCGAGGGATGGATGAGAGGGTGGGTTATTTATAAGGAAAGTGAGAAGAGAGGGATGGATGGGAGGGTGGGATATAATTATCGAGAAGGACGTGACGCGAGAAGAGATGGATTTGACATGGGAAGTGGCCAAGCTGAGAATGTGTTTAGAAATGCATGAGGTGCAAGGGAGAGGTTTAGTGAGGGAGATAAAGGTACAATGGTCGATTTTAGGATAAGGAATGTAGGCATGAGAAGAGGGATGAAGGGAGGAGGAGTAGGAAGGGGGAGAGAGGAGGAGAGAAGAAAGAAGTAGAGTAGGCGAGGAGTGAGGAGGACGATGGGTAGGATGATGAGGGAGGGAGGGTATAGTCGTAGGAGAAGAAGAAGACGAAAGATGAGGATGAGGAGAGGAGGAGAGGAGGAGGGGAGGAGCAGAGCTTTAGGCATAATAAAGAAGAGAAGGACGTATTTTGAGACGGAAAGATGTGGGAAGGAAGGAGGAAGGAAAAGGCGGATAAGGGTGAATGGGTAAAAGTGTTTGAATGTTAAAAGACAAAATATGTGTATGGAAATATAATGATTATTGAAGGAAGGAAGGAAAGGAAGGAAGGAAGGAAGGAAGGGAGGGAAGGAAGGAAGGGAAGGTAGGGAGAGAAGGTGGTTAGTGATGATAGAAAGGAAGGCAATAAGGGAAAGAAAAAAGGATGGAAGGAAGGAAGGTGATGGTGGTGGTGATGACGGTAATAAGTTTGGAAAGTTGAAGGCAATTTTTTTTTTCATTAAACTAAAGAAGGTATCCACTCATCCCCTCTCCGCTCCTCCTCTTCCTCTCTTCTTTCTTCCTCACCACCCCCACTCACCAACAACCGCCACCCCGCCATCACCACCCACACCTTCCCCACAACCACCACCATCACCACCACCACCACCACCACCACACCACCCCCACACCACCACCACTCACCACCGCCTCAACCACACTATTTTTTTTTAACTTTTTTTTTTTTTTTTTTTAAACTTTTTTCAAGAACAATTTAGCACTTTTCTTTTCTTAGTAAAAAGTAAAGAAAATAAAAAAAGGGGATGGTGAAGGTTAGCTTGGGTTAGGCCAGGTTGTAATATAAATATTTTAAGGTGAAGCTATTTAAAAAGTTGACTTTAGCCTGTGCGAGTTTGAGACACGTTCCACATCTTTAGTGTGGACGTGTATTTCCTAGTTCTTACTCTATTTATATTTCTTCAAGCTCCACCCACCCAACCCAAACCACCCATCCACCCCTTCCTCACCTCCACATTATTAGCAGTGGAGAAGTAGATGGGCACGAAGGCGAGCCAGATGATACAGGTGGTGTACATGGTCACCCCGATGTGTTTACTCTCGTTGAAAGCCTCTGGGATCTTGCGGGTGAGAACGGCATAAACGGTGCACACGACGATGAGACCTGCAATAAAGGGTCTTATGAGAGGGTGTAATAAGGGTCATTTTAGGTTATTAAGGGTGTTTTTAGGTTATTAAGGGTGATTTTAGGTTATTTCAGGGTGATTTTAGGTTATTAAGGGGTGATTTTAGGTTATTTCAGGGTGATTATTAGATTATTAAGGGTGATTTTAGGTTATTTCAGGGTGATTTTAGGTTATTAAGGGTGATTTTAGGTATCATACACATTAAAACAAATTAAAAGGGTGGCTATGAGGTGTAATGAGGGTAATTTAGGATCATACAAGTTAAGAAAAATAAACTAGGAAATAGACGTCCACACTAAAGATGTGGAACGTGTCCAAACTCGCACAGGCTAAAGTCACACACAGGCAAAGTGCACAGGCTAATTTCGCCACTGCACTAATGTCGCCAGGCACAATATATTACGAATTTTAGCATAAATGGTAAAAGCTCGCTTCGCTCGCTTGGACAATGAGTTTTAAGAGACTAAAATAACCTTATCTGCGCCAATTTCTTCTTTTGCGCCTGTATACCCGGCTCCCACAAAAGTAGTCACAAGAAGAAGAAGAGGAAACATTTTACAAGCCTATATGACACCTGATCTCGGCTGAAATAGGTGTCCAAGCTCGCTTGGCTCGCTTGGACAATAAACTTGCTGTGAGGCTTAATCTGGAAAACTTCTGAAGTAAACTTGCTCCGGAGACCTATTTTTCCTGCTTAATTTCTGCGATAAACATAGGTTGTGGGTCTTAATAATAGTTTCTAGACTTTTTATTCGCGAGTATGGAATGTGGTGTGTGTATGTGTGTGTTTACCTGATTGTATTTACCGTAGTTTTAATATTCAGTTATATTCATATGGTCCTGTCTCCCTGTATCTATATCTATCTAGTTTCTTTCTTTAATTGATATATACACCTTGCCTCTATGGCTCTATCATCACCTCGTCTTCTAGTCCATTCCAGGTGTCTATACTTTTATGGGAAACAACTGTACTTTTTTTACTTATTCAATTATCTATTCTTAATCATCCAAACCCATTTTTTTCACCCTTCTCCACCCTATTTTCTATCTTGTGTGTGTGTGTGTCTGTGTGTGACGTTTCTTCCCCAGTGCCAATTACCCAACCGCGTCTCATCTCTGGCATTGACGGTTCCTGGAAGAGTCAACTGCGGGAAATCACAGGCGGAAGAAAGAGTTAAAAGTTCCACGTCTACAGTGAATGTGCAGAACCTTGAATAATTCCAGTAAGGCGATGGAGAGGCGACAGGTGGTTGAGTGCTTTCCAGACGAACAGTTCCAGGCAGATTTTCCAGTCTACGGGTCTTTATCTTGCACTCTTTCCCTTTTTTTTTTTTTTTTTTTTTTTTTTTTTTTTTTTTTTTTTACATCACAAAGAACTGGCCAAAGACAAAAAAAAGTTTACTCCTATTCTTTATCTATCTCTTTTCTCTACTATCTCTTTTTCTATTTTTTATTCTCTTTTACTCTTATTCTTTCTCTATCTTCTCTTTTCTCTATCTTTAACTCATATTCTTTCTCTATCTTTTATCTCTATCTTCTATTCTCTTTTATTCTTATTCGTTCTCTATCTCTCTTTTATATCTTCAATTCTATTTTACTCTTATTCTCTCTCTTTCTCTATCTCTCTTCTCTCTCTTCTATTCTCTTCTACTCCTATTCTTTCTCTTTCTCTATCTCTCTTCTCTCTCTTCTAGTCTCTTCTACTCCTATTCTTTCTCTTTCTCTTCTCTCTTCTATTCTCTTCTACTCCTATTCTTTCTCTATCTCTATCTCTCTTCTCTCTCTTCTAGTCTCTTCTACTCCTATTCTTTCTCTATCTCTATCTCTATCTCTCTTCTCTCTCTTCTATTCTCTTCTACTCCTATTCTTTCTCTTTCTCTATCTCTCTTCTCTCTCTTCTATTCTCTTCTACTCCTATTCTTTCTCTATCTCTATCTCTCTTCTCTCTCTTCTATTCTCTCCTATTCTTTCTCTTTCTCTATCTCTCTTCTCTCTCTTCTGTCTCTTCTACTCCTATCTTTCTTTTTCTCTCTTTCCTTCTGTCCTTCTACCCTTTTTCTTTCTCTTTCTCTCTTCTCTCTTCTAGCTCTCTACTCCTATTCTTTCTCTACTCTATCTCTCTTCTCTCTCTTCTAGTCTTTCAAACTCCTTTTTCTTTCCCCTTTCTCTCTTCTCTCTTCTAGTCTTTTCTCCCCCCTATTTTTTCTCTTTTCTATCTCTCTTCTCTTTTCTAGTCTTTTCAAAACTCCATTCTTTCTCTTTCTCTATTCTCTTCTTTTCTCTTCTACTCCTATTCTTTCTTTTTCCCCTTTTCTCTCTCTATCCTTTACCCCCTATTCTTCTTTTTCCCCTTTTCTCTCTTCAGCTCTTCTACTCCTATTCTTTCTCTATTCTATCTCTTTTCTCTCTCTTCTATCTCTTCTACCCCTTTTTTTCTCTATCTCTATCTCCTTCTCTCTCTTCTGTCTTTTCTACTCCTATTCTTTCTCTTTCTCTCTTCCTTTCTATCTCTTCTACTCCATTCTTTCTCTTCTCATCTCTCTTCTCTCTTTCTAGTCTCTTCTACTCCTATTCTTTCTCTTTCCTATCTCTCTTCTCTCTCTTCTATCTTTTCTACCCCTTTTCTTTCTCTTTCTCTCTTCTCTCTTCTAGTCTCTTCTACTCCTATTTTTTTCTCTTCTCTATCTCCTTCTCTCTTTTTCTATCTCTTCTACTCCTATTCTTTCTCTACCTATCTCTCTTCTAGTCTCTTCTACCCCCTATTTTTCTTTTTCCTACTCTCTTCCTCTTCTAGTCTCTTCTACCCTATTCTTTCTCTATCTCTACTCTCTTCTCTCCCCCTTCTGTCTCTTCTACTCCTATTTTTTTCTCTATCTCTATCTCTCTTCTATCTCTTCTACTCCTATTCTTTCTCTTTCTCTATCTCTCTTCTCTCTTCTATTCTCTTCTACTCCTATTCTTTCTCTTTCTCTATCTCTCTTCTCTCTTCTATTCTCTTCTACTCCTATTCTTTCTCTATCTCTATCTCTCTTCTCTCTCTTCTACTCCTATTCTTTCTCTATCTCTATCTCTCTTCTCTATCTTCTATTCTCTTCTACTCCTATTCTTTCTCTATCTCTTCTCTCTTCTAGTCTCTTCTACTCCTATTCTTTCTCTATCTCTATCTCTCTTCTCTCTCTTCTAGTCTCTTCTACTCCTATTCTTTCTCTATCTCTATCTCTCTTCTCTCTCTTCTATTCTCTTCTACTCCTATTCTTTCTTTTCTCTATCTCTCTTCTCTCTCTTCTATTCTCTTCTACTCCTATTCTTTCTCTATATCTTTGATCTATTTTACATTCCCTTTGACTTTATTCTTCCTTCCTTTCTCTTTCACACTTCAGGATACAATAGAGGGATGAGAGGTCACGGAGGACATGATTGTATCTAGTGTACTGGCTTATAAGTCGAAAAATAAAGTGTAAGGAGTCTATAGGTCAACCCCTTCACGCCCAGATCTTTCCTTTGCTATAAAAATTCTTCTATTGGTAGCCATAAAATAACGAAAAGTAACAAAATAAAACCAAAATTAGCTTGTCGACAAGGATACTAAGCAGGTCATAGCTATTGAATATTGCTTATAATCACTAAAAATCGTCTAATGGTAGCTAGATTACAATGGAAATTATGTTCTGGGTCTCAAAGGGTTAAGATGAACTACTAACAACACTATACGGACGATCTGATTAAATTAAGTTCAGGATTCTTTGAGTGCCTGTAACTGTGAAATTAGTAAACATTGAATCTTCTCACCACCACCACCACTACCATCATCAACACCAACAATAGACCCGCGGTGATGCTTGGTGGTGGTGAAGGTGGTGACTGTAAGCCGCTGGAGTCGTATAGAAAATGGAAGATCAGAGTGTGGGAAGTGCCATCACCAGTTTTACATTGGCGCCTCTAAAAGGGAAAAAAAATACTATAAGGGGAGGGAGAAGCCAATTTCACGCAGCAGAAAATAAAATTGCGGAAAAATTCTACGCCCCTCCCCGGATATAAATGAATATAAAGAGGTTTTTGGCGCGAGGGGGGGGGGGTCTTGTTGTAAAGGGGGGGGGGGTTAGGGGGTCTGAAAAAGGAAGGAAACCGCAGAGCAGCAACACAGACACTTTGATCCTTCCCCAGAATTTCTATCAGGCCCCCCACGCTCGCCTCCAAGCCCCTCCCTTTTTACGGCGGGGGGAAAAATTTTTTTTTTTTTCGATCTCTTTTTTTCCTACACCTTTCTCAAAATTTTTACTTATTCTCTCTCTCCCTCCTCCTCCTCTCCTCCCTCCTTCCCCCCCGTCCTTTCTTCTTCTCCTTCCCTCCTCTTTTCCCCACTCCCTTCTTCTTTTTCCCCCTTTTTTTTCCTCTCTCTCTCTCTTCCTCTCCTCTCTCCTTTTCCCTCTTTTTTTTCTCTCCCTTTTTCTTTTTTTTCTTTCTCTCTCTCTCCTTTTTCCCTTCTCCCTTTCCCCCCTCTCTCCTCCTTTTTCTCCCCTTTTCTCTCTCCTTTCCCGTTCTCATCCCCCCTCTCTTTTCTCTCCTCTCTCTCTCCTTTTCCCTCTATTCTTTCTCGGACTTCTATTTTTTTTTTTTTTTCCTCTCCTCGAACTCGTCTCTCTCTGTCGCGGTCTCTTCTCTCGTTCTCTTCTCTCCTCACATCTCCTTCTCTCTCTCTCTCTTCTCCTCCCTCTCTCTCTCTCTCTCCTCTCTCTCTCTCTCTCTCTCTCTCTTTTTTCTCTATTCTTTCTCGGACTTCTACCTTTTTTTTTTTCTCTCTCTTCTCTCTCTTTCTCTCTTCTCCTCTCTCTCTCTCTCTCGTCTCATCCGATCTCCTCTCTCTCCTCTCTCCTCTCTCTCTCTCTCTTCCTCTCTCTCTCCTCTCTCTCTCTTTTCTTTTCTCTCTCTCTCTTTTTCCTCTATTTCTTTCTCCTTCTTCTTTTTTTTTTTTCTTTTTTTTCTCTTCTTCCCGCTCATCTCTCTCTCGTGGACTTCTCATCTTCTCTTATGCTTTTCTCTCTCGGGTCGGGGGGGTCTTCGGAAGGGGGGAGTAAAAAGAGGAGGGTCTCTCTCTCGTCTCTCTTCTCTCTCACTCTTTCATCCCTCTCTCTTTTCT
>JACEEZ010001360.1:537710-540210 GCA_016584305.1 Chionoecetes opilio
CTCTCACTCACTCATTGTTTATTCATCTATGCACTTTTCATTCTCTCACTCTCTCACTCTCTCTCTCTTACCCACTCTCACTCACTCACAGACTCATTCTCTCACTCACTCACTCACTCACTCTCTCACTCACTCACTGGCTATCTCTGCGTACACACTCATAATAAACTCATTACCTCTCATATTGTTAATAAGACTGAAATAGAGTTTCATTCTCATCGTTAATTTCGGAGTAATGAAATGTAACGAGAGTCTGAAACGTTAGAAAAAAATTGTTAGGTATTGTTGGTGGTCATAGGAGAATGAGAGAGAGAGAGAGAAGGAGAAGAGAGAGAGAGGAGAGAGAGAGAGAAGAGAGAGAGAGGAGGAAGAGAGAGAGAGAGGAGAGAGAGAGAGAGAGAGAGAGAGAGAGAGAGAGAGAGAGAGAGAGAGAGAGAGAGAGAGAGAGAGATAGAGACGAGAGAGAGAGAGAAGAGAGAGAGAGAGGAGAGAGAGAGAGAGAAGAGAGAGAGAGAGAGAGAGAGAGAGAAGAAGAGTAGAGAGAGAGAAGAGAGAGAGAGAGGAGAGAGAGAGATAGAAACTATCAAGGTGTACACATTCACTCTCTATCTTTCGCTTTCGGCCCTCTCTCTCTCTCTCTCTCTCTCTCCTCTCCTCTCTCTTCTCTCTCTCTCTCTCTCTCTCACTCTCTCATCTCATCTCCATATCTCTCCCTCTCTCTTCTCTCTCCTCCTCTCATCGGATCTCTCCTCATCTCTCCTCTCCTCCTCTCTCAAAACCACAACAACACTCTCAACACTCAACATACACACACAGCATCACACACAACACTCGTACCAAAGAAACGCTTGTATATGTAATTTCATTTCCTTGGTTGGGTAGTATAATATTTTGTCTCTCTCTTTCTTTCTTTCTCTCTCATCTGTCTCTCTCTCTCTCACTGAACAACACACCACAGACTTAATTACCTCCAACCCACATCACACCGTCCCCCACAACAACACACCACCACCACACACACCCTCCCCCAACGACAAAAACAGACTTCCCCCACCCACACACCCACCCCACACATCACCCACACACACACACACACACACGCACCCTCAGCACGAACACGAGGTCACAACTGTAGCAAAGGAACCAACCCGGACAGGAGGACGTAGGACAGCTCCCCGCCCCGACGCCCCCCACGGGCGTGTTGTGGTGCGTGAGGAACACCCCACCACATGCCCGTCACCACCTACGCCCACGGACGAGACGGCATCGCCCTATCGCCCACCAGGAGTTTGGGTGGATTATAGCCTGGGTAGAGTGAAGACGGGTTTGTTGAAGAGGAGGAAGGAAAATGATAATGAATAGGCGGAGGAGAACCAGGAAAGAAGTGACAGATCGAAGAGAAGAAGGAGGGGTATTTGATGATGATGATGAGGAGGAAGGTATAAGGAGGAGGAGCAAGGAGGAGGAGTAGGAGGAAGAGGGGAAACGATAATGATGAGGAGTTGAGGAGGAAGAGTTGGAGGGGAAAAGGGGAAGAAGAGAGGTGGAAGAGTAGAAAGAGAAGGAGAGAAGGATGATGATGAGGAGGATGAGTTGGAGGATGAAGGAGGAGGATGACGAGGGTGGAAGGGTAAGTCGGAGAATAAGATAATAATGATGAGGAGGTGGGGGAGGATAGGAAGAGGTGGGAGGAAGGGAGAGGAAGAGGAGTAGGAGAAGGAGGTGTTATAAAGAAGAGATTTTAGACCTCGTAGAAATAATATAAAAGAATAATAAATAAAAAATATCCACTATCCAAAAAACAATTATAGAAATAAAGAGGAGGAAAAAAAGAGGGGAAAAAAGGAGGAGGTGCTAAGATGAGATTTTACAGTGAATAAAAAGTATAAAGACACCAAATAAAGTAAAATAAATATAATATCCAGAAAAATTGAGAGATGAACGACAGTAAGTAAAAAAAATACCCAGAGATGAGTTAAGAATAAGAAAATATAAAATCTGAGTTATATATAATTTAAATGAGAAAAGAAAATACAAAGCGAGTAAAAAGTACCTGATGGCGAGAATAAAAAGAAAAAAAGGAGATAAGAAAAATCTGAGGTGGAAGACGTATTTTAAATAAAGAAAAGACTAGCGTAAGGAGAGTAAAAAATTACGCAGAAAGGAGAGATAAAAAGAAAAAAGAGGGAGAGGAGGTTGTAAGAATGTGAGAGTTAATGGGAAAAAGCCTGCGTGGAACATGAATAGACAGTAATAGATACAGGTGCAGGAAGGAAATTATGAGGGGAGGAGGAAGAGGAGGAGGAAAGGAGAGAAGAGGAAATATGAACCCCATGAATAACGTTGTAGGGAAGGGGGGAGAGAGAGAGAGAGAAGAAGAGAGAGAGAGAAGAGAGAGAGAGAGAGGAGAGAGTAGAGAGAGAAGAGATAGAAGAGAGGAGAGAGAGAGAGAGAGAAGAGAGAAGCACAAAGCTTTCTACGAGGGTTTTTTTGGAGCTTC
>JACEEZ010001360.1:557710-560210 GCA_016584305.1 Chionoecetes opilio
AAAGTAATGACACAATTATACACGTCCTTGGTTAGGCCGCACTTGGAATATGCTGTTCAATTCTGGTCGCCTTGTTTCGTAAAAGATCAAGCCAAATTGGAATCAGTGCAAAGAAGAGCAACCAAACAAATTCCATCTCTGCGAAATTCATCTTATGAAGAGAGACTGCGGAAACTTAATATGTTTTCCTTAAAGGATCGTAGAATCCGTGGGGACTTGATAGAAACCTTTAAGATCGTTAAAGGATTTGATGTCATTAATCAAGAGAACCTATTCGAGCTTTCAACTCAAGTGACAACAAGAAACAACGGTCTAAAACTGAATGGTCAACGTTGCATCACCGATCTCCGTAACGATTATTTCAATGTTAGAGTTGTTGATCGATGGAACAAGTTACCAGCAAATGTTGTCGAAGCCAGCACAATAACTACATTTAAAAACAGACTTGACGCACACTGTAAAGTATATGGGTATTGATATTGCCCTGCGAATTCATATTATAGTCCCCCGGATCGATTAGTGATAGTGATAGTTGTAGTTAGTATATTTCATATCCTATCATTCCTCACTACGAAACTTTCATGTTCCTATCCTCTTTAGGGACATGGTATCATTTTCCAACTGTTCCTCTTACATGTAGTTGATAGTTAGTAGTATGTAGTTCAGCAGATACCCTCGCTATGGACCAATAGGTCTCCTGGTGTCTGTTATTCCTATGTAATTCTATGTATTATTCCTCCTCCTCCTCCTCCTACTCCATTATCATTATCATCTCCTCTCTTCTCTCCTCATCTCATCTTCTTCATCTTCTATCTCTTTCTATTTTCTCTCATATCTCTCTCTCTTTTCTCTCATGTCTCTCTCTCTTTTCACTCATATCTCTCTCTCTCTTTTCTCTCATATCTCTCTATCTCTCTTCACTCCTCCTCCATTATCACTATCATCTACACACACGGATATATCACCACTATCTCCTTCACCATCACCACCACTATCACCACTACACCATCACCACCACTATCACCATCACTATCACATGCACGATATCATATTTCACCACCACTACCACCATCACCACATCATATTTCATCACCACCACCATCACCACTAATTTTCTCAATCATTGTTTTTTTCTTCTTTTACATCACATCTCATTGTAGTGAAAGTCTTGTTCATTATAAGGAGTCTCTAAGATCGATACCTCCCTCCTCTCCTCCTCCTCCTCCTCCTCCTCCTCCTCCTCCTCCTTCCTTCGATACCTTCCTTCCTTCCTTCCTTCCCCTCCTCCTCCTCCTCCTCCTCCTCTCCTTCCACTTTCAATATCTTCGAGGAATTACGAAAGGTCTACCACCATCTCTCTCTCTCTCTCTCTCTCTCTCTCTCCTCTCTCTCTCTCTCTCTCTCTCTCTCTCTCTCTCTCTCCTCTCTCTCTCTCTCTCTCTCTCTCTCTCCTCTCTCATCTCTCTCTCTCTCTCTCTCTCTCTCTCCCACACACATCAGATTAATTTCCTTAAACATGTTCGCTTTGATGATATTTTTCTTCCATCTTTTTCTTTTAACTGCTCCACTAACACACCACACACACCTCTCTCTCTCTCTCTCTCTCTCTCTCTCTCTCTCTCTCTCTCTCTCTCTCTCTCTCTCCTCTCTCTCTCTCTCTCTCCTTCCTCCAACATTACATCACAAACCATACCTTTCCTCAATCTCATAATATTTACATCTGTTTCCTCTCCTACCTTCACCCTTCCTTCCTTCCTTCCTTCCTTCCTTCCTTCCTTCCTTCCTTCCTTCCTTCCTTCCTTCCTTTCCCTTCCCTTCCCTTCCCTTCTTTTCTCTTCCCTTCCTTCCTTCCTAAGCAAAATCTTACCTAATCCCTCCTCCTTTCCCTCCTCCTTACTTACTTCCTCCATACATTCTTTTCTGCAACAATCACCACTCTTTTCTCCCTCCCTTTCTCTCCCTACAAAATTTCCTTCATGCCTCTAACACTGGCCACTTATTCCTCCTCCCTTTCTCTCCCTATGGACCTATAATTACCTTAACCTAACCTACTTACTTCTTCCCTTCCCTCCCCTTTCCCCCCTAGATAACTCCCCTCTTCCCTTCCCTCTGATATACTTGCCACTGAAAAAAAAAAAAAAAAAAAAAAAAAAAAAAAAAAAAAACCTTGTTTCCAACCCTTTCTCTCCCTACAGACCTATAAGTACCTTACTCTCTAACCTATGTATATTACTCCCCTCCCTATCCCTATGTATATTACCCCCCCCTTTCTCTCCCTACAGATCACCTTATCCTAACCTACATACCTCTATAAATAAGGTAATGTAAGTAAGGTAAGGTAAATAAGGTATGTAGGTTAGGATAAAATAAAACGTAAATACCTTATCTGATCATACATACCTCTATTACAAACACGACCCTTTTCCCCTTATCCCCTCTCTCCATCTTTCTCCCCTCTCTTTCTTTCTCCCCTTCCTCTCCCTACAGGCCTATAAGTACC
>JACEEZ010001360.1:570210-580210 GCA_016584305.1 Chionoecetes opilio
TGGGCGGCCTCCCTGAAGACAAGGCGCGGCGCGTGGCTCACGTACTCGTCCAGCACCACGCCCGCGGGGGCCAGGCCCGCCGCCCGCACGGGGGATAGGTAGTCCTCCAGCAGGTAGAAGGTGCGAGGCCGCCGAGACTTTGCCCGTCCTCGCCGCTTGAGCTCATTCTCGCCCGCTTCCCGGCCGAGGCTGCCCAGGGATGGAGTGCCGCTCAGGGAGAGGCTGTTGAGGGTGTTGCGATGGCTGACGCTCTGGCTGCAGGAGGACAGCTTGTTGTTGTTGTTGTTGTTGTTGTTGTTGTTGTTATTACTGAGGTTTTTGTTGTTATTATTATTGAGGTTTTTGTTGTTGTTGTTAAGGTTAATGCTGTTGTTACAGCTATAGTTAAGGTTGCTGCTGCTGCTCCTGTTGTTATTGACCGTGGGCGCGCGGTGCGTCCTGAGGGTCTCTGGCTCCACAGTCAGCTCAGAGTCGCTCCTGTCGGCGACGCGGTCGGCGCGGCCCAGGCTGGAGCAGTGCAGCCAGCGGCGCCCCCTGGCCAGCAGGGTGTTACTGTCCTTGCTGGGGTGCCGCGTGCGGCGGGGCAGAGTCTCGCTGTGGGCGGCCCGGCGGGTGGTGGGCGGCAGGATGGAGAATGGCGGAGGAGGCACCAGGTCACAGTAGCCTGCATCACTGGGGGCGCGGTGTGAGGTCAGCAGGTCAGGCTGCGAGGCTCCCAGGTCAGCCTTGCGGTGGCCGCGACCAACATCGAGGCCGTCGTCGCGGCTGCGGGCCCGGCGCAGCGAGCCCTCCATGCCCCGCCAGCGGTCCGGCCGCAGCCGCCATAACAGAGAGTTTCGCTTGGAGACCCCTCTTCGCGTGGACTCCGCCCTGCTCTCCGAGGGCTGCGGGCGTGCCTGCTTGGGGTGCGCAGGGGTGGCGGCGTGGTCGTGGAGGGAGTGCGCGGTGGAGGAGAGCGGCGTCGGAGGTGCGGATCTCCTCGGAGCGCCACGCCTCGTCCAGGAGGCTGCGGGGCCGGTGCTCCTTGAGGGCGCGCCGGTCCCCGCGGCCCAGCGAGGCGGGGTAGAGGTGCGCCGAGCTTTGCTCCACCCACCGGCTCCACGCGCCCCCCAGGTGACTCCAGGTACCGTAGGTGAGGGGCGCCCGGGGGTCCATGAGGCTGGTGTCTCGCGAGGACGTCCTCCTGAGGGAATAATACTCCAGGAAGCCGTAGTCCCCGCCCTCAGCGTCCAGCACGTCCTCGACGCTGCGCACGCGCCACTCCCTGCCGCCGGTCCGCGCGAGGCCCGAGAAGGGAGTTCTTGAGGCCGCGGCGCAGCGTCACGTCGCCATTGGGCATGGGCGTGATGCCCTTGTACCCGCCGCCCTGGGGTGTGGGCGCCACCTCATGGGCGGGCAGGATGTCCACATGTGCCTTGGTGTGTTTGTGTGCGGGTGTGTGGGCCCCGGAGAGCCACGTCTTGAGCGTCATGGCGGAGGGCAGCCACTACTGCTGCCTGCCTGGCGGAGGGGAAACAAAGGCCAAACTAAAGCAAACAAATCAAAACTAGCAACACAAAACAAAACAGGAACACAAAATACACAAGAGTGGCCGACCCGTGGCAGGGTGAGAAGGAAGGAAGGAAGGAAGGAGGGAAGGAAGGAGGCAGGCAGGGTGTGTGCGTGAGGTAGGTGTGTGTGTGTGTGTGTGTGTGTGTGTGTGTGTGTGTGTGTGTGTGTGTGTGTGTGTGTGTGTGTGTGTGTGTGTGAGAGAGAGAGGAGCAGCGTGACAAGTGTGTGCGCGAGGATAAGGATGAGTGAGTGTGTGTGTGCAGGGAGCTGGGGCTGTGTGTGGCGCTGACGACGTGAGAGGGGGTGGAAGGAGGAGCCAAGGAAGGGCGTGACTGACAGGGGCGTGTGTGGGCCGCCGCGGGAGGACTGTGGGGCGTGGGCGGTGAATAAGGTGTGAAGGAGTGACAGGTAGAGAAGGAGAGGAGACAAGATGAATAGAACCTCAATAAACCAAAGGGGAAGAAGAGATAGAACTGCCACAGGTCGGACCACTCTTGTCACTACATCAAATAATAAATAATACAACAAATAAGTAATACTGATAGCAAAAAAATAATAGATGATACTGTAATGCATAAAATAAACATATGAATAAATGAACACAAGCAATAGAATAATACAACTAGAAGCAAAGGATAAACTGCAAACAAATATCGAAGTAAATAATAACATACTTTAAATCAGGTAAATAATGAATAGGGAAATTAAAGTAGGAATGAACTAAAGGTCTTATAAGAAGCAGGGATTTAATTAAAGGGCGCAACAGGTAGGCGGGAGTCCTTCTATAACTTACCTGCGTGACTCTACCGGTTTGTTCTCGCTCTGTTCTTGCCTTCGTGATAACATTTCCACTTTAAAATGTTACAATACTTCCTTACTTTCTCTTATATTTGTGTTTTCTCTTTAAATTCGTTATTATTTCGTGTTTTCTGATCTTTCTTCACTTGTATTTTCCTCTGTAGTTCCTTTCTTTTTATTTATATATATAACTTAATTTTCTTCCTTTTACCAGCGGGGATTTGTCTTAAGTCTTACGGGCTCAAGGTTTTAGTGAGAGAGAGAGAGAGAGAGAGAGAGAGAGAGAGAGAGAGAGAGAGAGAGAGAGAGAGAGAGAGAGAGAGAGAGAGAGAGAATAAGTCTCTCTCTCTCTCTCTCTCTCTCTCTCTCTCTCTCTCTCTCTCTCCTCTCTCTCTCTCTCTCTCTCTCTCTCTCTCTCTCTCTCTCTCTCTATCTCTATATATATATATATATATATATATATATATATATATATATATCTCACTCTATCTATCTCTCAATCATTACATCCTCAGAACCAAAAGTAAAGAAACTCCCTTTTTTAAATCGCTCCTCTCCGTCCCTCCAGCCACATGAACGGTCCTCAAATCCCCCCTGTGTCCTCGACCCCTTGGGGATTGCCTGGGGGGACAGCGTGGGGACGAGCCGCTAACCGTGGGAAGGAGGGGAGGGGAGGACTGTACAAACCATGGGAGCAAAAAAGACAGGAGGAAGAGAGACAGGAGGAAGAGAAAGACAGGAGGGAGAGAGAGACAGGAGGGAGAGAGACAGGAGGAAGAGAGAGACAGGAGGAAGAGAGAGACAGGAGGAAGAGAGAGACAGGAGGAAGAGAGAGACAGGAGGAAGAGATAGACAGGAGGAAGAGAGCGACAGGAAGAAGAGAGACCGGAGGAAGAGAGACCGGAGGAAGAGAGACAGAGGAAGAGAGATAGTAAGAAGAGAGACAGGAGGAAGAGAGATAGTAAGAAGAGAGACAGGAGGAAGAGACAGACAAGGATAGACAGAAAAAGACAGGAGCGAAAATGAAGCGGTGAGTAAGATGAGAAGTGAGTACAAGGCGAAAGGGAGAGCGGTAAAGATGGAAAGAAGCCTGGAAGGGAGTATATGAGTTAGAGGTAAGGAAGTTTGGTAGGGACGTAAGACTGGAAGAAAGGGCGAGAGGGAGGGAGAGAGGGCGAGAGGGAGGGAGAGAGGGCGAGAGGGAGGGAGAGAGCGAGAAAGGGGAGAGAGAGAGCGAGGGAAGGGATAGGTTTATGGTAGGGAGAAGTGATAGGTAAGAACAGAGAGAGAGAGAGAGAGAGAGAGAGAGAGAGAGAGAGAGGAGAGAGAGAGAGAGAGAGAGAGAGAGAGAGAGAGAGAGAGAGAGAGAGAGAGAGAGAGAGAGAGAGAGAGAGAGAGAGAGAGGAGAGAGAGAGAGAGAGAGAGATCCCGATATGAAGGAGAACTTATACTATAGACTATAGAAGGATAGGGAAGGAAGGAAGATACATAGGATAGGAAAGTAGGGATCAGGGAAAGAGCTGTGTATAAGAGAGTAAGAAAAAGACATACCCTATTTTCCCTATTTTCTATCCCTTGCAGTCCCTATTTTCCCTATTTTCTATCCCTATTTTCCCTATTTTATATCCTTTACAGTTCCTATTTTCCCTATTTTCTATCCCTATTTTCCCTATTTTCTATCCCATGCAGTCCCTATTTTCCCTATTTTATATCCCTATTTTCCCTATTTTATATCCCTTACAGTTCCTATTTTCCCTATTTTCTATCCCTTGCAATCCCTATTTCACTATTTTGTATCCCTTAGTCCCTATTTTCCCTATTTTCTATCCCTTACAGTCCCTATTTTCCCTATTATCTATCCCTTAGTCCCTATTTTCCCTATTTTCTATCCCTTACAGTCCCTATTTTCCCTATTATCTATCCCTTACAGTCCCTATTTTCCCTATTTTCTATCCCTTACAGTCCCTATTTTCCCTATTATCTATCCCTTACAGTCCCTATTATCCCTATTTTCTATCCCTTACAGTCCCTATTTTCTACCCCTAAGTCCCTATTTTCTATCCCTTACAGTCTCTATTTTCCCTATTTTCTATCCCTTGCAGTCCCTATTTTCCCTATTTTTTATCCCTATTTTCCCTATTTTATATCCCTTACAGTTCCTATTTCCCTATTTTCTATCACTTACAGTCCCTGTTTTCCCTATTTTCTATCCCTTGCAGTCCCTATTTTCCCTATTTTTTACCCCTTAGTCCCTATTTTCCCTATTTTATATCCCTTACAGTCCCTATTTTCCCTATTTTCTACCCATAAGTCCCTATTTTCTATCCCTTGCAATCCCTATTTCCCCCATTTTGTATCCCTTACAGTCCCTATTTTCCCTATTTTCTATCCCTTACAGTCCCTATTTTCCCTATTTTGTATCCCTTACAGTCCCTATTTTCCCTATTTTCTATCCCTTAGTCTCTATTTTCCCTATTTTCTATCCCTTAGTCTCTATTTTCCCTATTTTCTATCCCTTACAGTCCCTATTTTCCCTATTTTGTATCCCTTACAGTCCCTATTTTTCCCTATTTTTCTATCCCTTAGTCTCATTTTCCCTATTTTTCTATCCCTTAGTCTCTATTTTCCCTATTTTCTATCCCTTAGTCTCTATTTTCCCTATTTTCTATCCCTTACAGTCCCTATTTTCCCTATTTTATATCCCTTGCAGTCCCTATTTTCCCTATTTTCTATCCCTAAGTCCCTATTTTCTATCCCTTCTTCCCTATTTTCCCTATTTTCTATCCCTTAGTCCCTATTTTCCCTATTTTCTATCCCTTGCAGTCCCTATTTTCCCTATTTTCTATCCCTAAGTCCCTATTTTCTATCCCTTAGTCTCTATTTTCCCTATTTTCTATCCCTTACAGTCCCTATTTTCCCTATTTTATATCCCTTGCAGTCCCTATTTTCCCTATTTTCTATCCCTAAGTCCCTATTTTCTATCCCTAAGTCCCTATTTTCTATCCCTTAGTCCCTATTTTCCCTCTTACCTATCCCTTACAGACCCTATTTTCCCTATTTTCTATCCCTTAGTCTCTATATTCCCTATTTTCTATCCCTTACAGTCTCTATTTTCCCTATTTTCCCTATTTTCTATCCCTATTTTCCCTATTTTCTATCCCTTACAGTCCCTATTTTCCCTATTATCTATCCCTTACAGTCCCTATTTTCCCTATTTTATATCCCTTGCAGTCCCTATTTTCCCTATTTTCTATCCCTATTTTCCCTATTTTCTATCCCTTGCAGTCCCTATTTTCCCTATTTTCTATCCCTTACAGTCCCTATTTTTTCTATTATCTATCCCTTACAGTCCCTATTTTCCCTATTTTCTATCCCTTGCAGTCCCTATTTTCCCTATTTTCTATCCCAATTTCTCCTATTTTCTATCCCTTGCAGTCCCTATTTTCCCTATTTTCTATCCCTTACAGTCCCTATTTTCCCTATTTTCTATCCCTACAGTCCCTATTTTCCCAATTTTCTATCCCTTGCAGTCCCTATTGTCCCTATTTTCTATCCCTATTTTCCCTATTTTCTATCCCTTACAGTCCCTATTTTCCCTATTATCTATCCTTTACAGTCCCTATTTTCCCTATTTTGTATCCCTTACAGTCCCTATTTTCCCTATTTTCTATCCCTTACAGTCCCTATTATCCCTATTTTCTATCCCTTGCAGTCCCTATTTTCCCTATTTTCTATCCCTTACAGTCCCTATTTTCCCTATTTGCTATCCCTTGCAGTCCCTATTTTCCCTATCCTTTTACTAACCCTTCATCAAATACCATTAATTAAATATCTACCAGTTTTCTACCATAACAAAATATAAACACCATTAAATTCACGTCACAATCTTCTGTTGACTTTTTTCTTTCTTGTCACTTCATTACAAAACGAAACACTATAATGACGATAATGAGGATACAGAAATAGACTTGTGACTTACCTCCACACACACCCACCCACTCACACCCAGACCCACACCCACACCCACACCCAGACCCACACCCAAACACACCCACACCCACACCCACACAACTCACCACCCCAGCTTCATGTCACAGCCTTCCGCCACACGTACCTGAGAAAGAGAAGAAAAACACAGGTTAATCAAAACATCTAAAAACCCCGGGGGGGGGAAAAAAAAAGGGGGGGGGAAAAAGGGGAAAAGGGAGAGAGAAGAGAGAGAGAGAAGAGGAAAAAGGGAAGGAAGAGAGAGGAGAGAGAGAGGAAGGGGGGGAGAGAAAAGAGAGAGAGAGAGAGAAGAGAGGAGAAAAGGAGAGAGAAAAAGGAGAGAAGAAAAAGGGGGAGGAGAGAGAGAGAGAGAAGAAGAAGAGAGAGAGAGGAGAGGGAGAGAGAGAGGAGAGAGAGAGAGAGAGAGAAGAAGAGAGAGAGAGAGAGAGAGAGAGAGGGAGAGAGAGAGAGAGAGAGAGAGAGAGAGAAGAGAAAAGAGAGGAAGAGAGAGAGAAGAGAGGAGAGAGGAGAAGAGAGAGAGAGAGAGAGAGAGAGAGGGGAGAGAGAAAAGGGGAAAGAGAGGAAAAGAGAGAGAGAGAAGAGGGAGAGAGAGAGAGAGGGGAGAGGAGAGAGAGAGAGAGAGGGGAGAGAGAGAGGAGAGAGGGGGAGAGAGAGAGAAAGGAGAGAGGGGGAGAGAGAGAGAGAGAGAGAGGGAGAAGAAGAAAGAGAGAAGAAGCCCCTAAAATTTTTTTATAGGAAAAAGTTACATTGTCAACTCACTCCCCTTTTTTCCCTTTTCCTCTCCCTCTTTTTTCCCTTTCCTCTCCCCCTCTCCTTTTTTTTCCCCCCCCCCTTCCCCTCTTTCTTTTCCCCAACCCCCCTTCCTTTTTCCCCCCCTTTTTTATCTCTACTCCCCCTTCCCCCCCTACCTTCCCCTCTCTCTTTCTCCCCCCTTTCCTTTTCCCCTTTCCCTACTCCCTTCCCCCTTTTCCCCTACCCCCCCTACTCCCTTCCTCTCTCTCTCTACTACCTCTTTTTCCCTTCCTCCTTACCTCCATCCTCCCCCCTATTTTCCCTTCCCCTCTCTCTCGCATACTCCCCCCCCCCCCTCCTCCCTTCCTCTCTTTTCCCCCCCCCCCCCCCTAAACACAAACCCGAAAACCCTCTAATCAAAAAAACCCGGAAATAAACACGTTTCAACCAGGTTTCCCGGAGGTATGTCCACAACACCCTACTTTTTCCCTCCCCCGCCACACCCACCCTCCACCCTCTCCCCTTCTTCCCCTTCCCCCACATAGCCTCTCCCCCCTCTCTTCCCTCCCTCCCCACCTCTGCCCCAACCTTTCCTCCCTTGCTACAACCCCCCTCTTCCCTTCCCTTCCCCCCACCACACCCCCCCACCCCCCCTCTTTCTCACTCCCCCTCCTTCCACACCCCTTTCCCCCCCCCCCCCTCTCCACTCCCTTTCCCCTTTTTCCCCTTTCCCCCCTCTCCCCCCTTTCCCTTTTCCCCTTTAACAAAACCCTCCACCCCTTTCCTCCCATTCCCCCCTTCCCCACACCCCTCCACCCCTCAAACCCCCTTCCCTCCCCCCCCTCCTTCCCCCCCTTCCCCCCTCCCCTCCTCCCCTCCCCCCTCCCCCCCTCCTCCCCTCCTCCTCCCCCCTCCTCCTCCCCTCCCCTCCTCCTCCTTCTTCCCTCCCCCCCCCCTTCCCCCCCTCTCCTCCTCCCCCCCCTTCCTCCTCCTTCCCCTCCCTCCTCCTCCTCCCCCTCCTCCGTTTTAGCAATGACTTTTCTTCAGCCCCCTTTGGGAGTCTCTTATACAACACCAAAAACACACACCAAAACACAAAAACACACACACACACACACACACACACAACCCACACACAAAACCCCAACACACACACACACACAATTTTTATTTTTTATTTCCACCAATTTTTTAACTTTTATATTTTTTCAATTTTTTCTTTATTCCCCCCTTGCAGCTGGAAAGAAAAAAAAAAATTTTCGGAATACCAAAAATTAACATACATACATACTTTCTATACATAAAATATACCATATACATACAACATTTATAAAATAAAACATAATACACATATATATATATATATACATACATACATACATACATACATATACATATACATATATACATACATACACTGCTGGGTTCTGAACAGGTGGACTGGATTAATTAAGGATATAATAATAATAATAATAATAATAATAATAATAATAATAATAATAATAATAATAATAATAATAATAATAATAATAATAATAATAATTTAATATAAGGTAAGGCACCAGGTGTTACTTAAGGTTCTCATGGAAACTATAATTAAAAAATCCTGGCTTTCAAACGCCCTCAAACCCTACTATGCAAAAAAAAGAGAAAAAAGCTTACTTCGTAACTATTTTTCCGGTTTGAGCGACTTTCTTCCTCCCACTTTTTTCCCAACTCCAATTTCAGTAATTTGGTAACTTATTTTTTTCCCCCAGGAGAGAGTTTTCACTTTCTTCTTGTTTTTTATTCATTTTTTTTGAACTCGTGATAATAATCTTTGATAATTATATTTCTTCCTTCCTTCCTTCCTTACTTACTTCACTTGGGAGGAGGAGGAGGAGGAGGAATGATGGTTAGAAGTATGTCATGGAAGGTATACTAAAAAAAAAATTGTTGTGGGGAGCGTGAACAAATCAAAGAAGGAGGAGGATTACATAATTACTAGGGAAAAACAGACAAAAAGGAGACCATTGGGCCATAACAGGGTATTTCTGAACTTTCTACTATAACTACAATACTTGTAAAAAAACATTTTAAAAAAATTGTTTACCATGTCCCAAAAGAAGATAGGAAAAAGGAATTTTCGTAGTGCAGAAAGATGGGTATAAATTTTCTAACTAAAAATACCATACCACTACAACAAACAAACCCGGGGGGCCCTTAATATAAATTTCCCCCAGGGCACTATAAATCCCCATTTTTTTAAACAGTGGGGCCGCCCAACCTTTTTTTAAAATGTAGTTTTTGTCTGGCTTCGACAACATTTGCTGGTAATTTTCCATGGGAGCAACAAACTCCCCCTTGAAAAAATTTTTTAACGGAGATCAGTGTTTGCAACGTTGACCTTTTTATTTTTTAAGCCATTATTTCTTGTTGTCACTTGAGTTGAAAGCTCGATGGGTTTTCTCTTGATTTTTAAACATCAAATCCTTTGGGGATCTTAAAGGTTTCTAAAGTCCCCGGTTTGGAGGAGGAGGGGGGAGGGAGGAGGGGGGAGGAGGAGGAGGAGGAGGGGGGAGGAGGAGGAGGAGGAGGGGGAGGAGGGGGAGGAGGGAGGAAAGGGGGGGGAGGGGAGGATGGAGGAGGATTAAGTGACTTTTTTTCCCCATTTTTTCCAACCTCACCCATGGCAGTCATTGGAACACTTTTTATCCCCCCTATGCAATTTTCCCCTTTCTAGTTTTCTTTTTTTACTCATTTTTTTTTTTCAAAGAGACGGGTTTTTTTTTTCTGGCCAAGAAAAGGCACCAAAAAACATGGGTTTCTCTCTCGCTTCTTTTTACAGGGAAATACCACGTGTAGGGCTCGCGGCCTTTGTTTGCTTCCTTTTGTTTTCTTATGTTTTTATGTTTTTATCTCTAGAAAAAAG
>JACEEZ010001360.1:599245-601745 GCA_016584305.1 Chionoecetes opilio
CGCGCCCCTTTGGGTCACTACATTCCCTTAAGAGAACCTTACTGTACATTTGCGACGTCAAGGTTTTCTTACCTGATGGAAGGAAATGTCCATTGCTGAAGACTTACAAATAGGCGACCCCGAAGGTATGCATGGGTTCCTAAACACACACGCACACACACACACACACACACACACCGCCTTCTGCATGGTTAAGTGGATTACAGCGCCAGTCAGGCTATTCTGTGGTCGGGCGTTCGATCCCCGCCTGCTCCCAGGGATTTTTCACTGGCAAATATGGGCGGAGCGTGTGAGGTGTGCCAGGTCCCATATTACCCAACGATCGGTCATGCGAGCTTCAAGATCTTTCCGGGAGGGTAAAACTGGCGATCGAGAGTCCAGCTCGCGTGGACAAGACCGTGGATGAACTCACACGCGGACACACATACACACATACACACACAGTCACACACACACAGTCACACACACACACACACACACACACACGTGTGTGTGTGTGCTCCGTCCAAGGGTACTCCGTAGTGTAGTGGTTAGCACGCTCGATTCACATCCGAGAAGTCCTGGGTTCGATCCCCGGGCAGAGCGGAAAACAGATGGGCTGTTTCCTTAAAACCCGAGCCCCTGTCCACCCAGCAGTGAATGGGTACAGGGTGTTAGCCGGGGTTTGTGACCTGCTCTCCGGGGTGCTGGCTTCGGCCAACACAAAGCACTAAGGATGAATGATACAAATTATGATATGGAGACGGGGCCATACGAGCGTTGCTCTGGCCCCGTAAAATACAACTAAATGAATACAACTAAATGAATACACACACACACACACGAGGAGGAGGAGGAGGATGGAAGTCGTGATCACTATACCCAGGAGCCAGGCAGTGCCAAACAGTGCCTGCCTTGTGCCGGACGTGAAATAAGACGCTAATTTTAGTCCACGAGTCTGTATGACAACGCGTGACACTCCTGGTGAGAGGGAGGGAGGGAGGGACTGGGTGGGTGTGATGGGGGGGAGAGGCAAACTCTACGGGGAGGCAGCGCGTGGGTTTGAAAGAGAGAGAGAGAGAGAGAGAGAGAGAGTATTTTTCTAAGAAGGAAGGGGTGTTACGCAGGATACATACGCATCACATCTCTAATAATATTACGGAAATCCTTCCTTAAAGTGAAGGTGTAATGGATCATAAGGTCGTGTGGCCTCCCCTACACACGTCATCACACAGGTAAGGAAACAGATACATGTGCAAGAAGAAAAAAAACATAAATTCATTATTATTCGGAAATGTGGAAAATTGAATAATGTTCTTGGATAATTATAAAATGGACACATAATTCTCTCTCTCTCTCTCTCTCTCTCTCTCTCTCTCTCTCTCTCTCTCTCTCTCTCTCTCTCTCTCTCTCTCTCTCTCTCTCTCTCTCTCTCTCCTCTCTCTCTCTCTCTCTCTCTCTCTCTCTCTCTCTCTCTCTCTCTCTCTCTCTCTCTCTCTATGAAATCAATAGTGTAATTTCTAATCTTAAGGTTACAGCCCCAGGTCATGATGATGTGAACATGAAAGTAATCAAAGCCTGCAAAGAAGAAATATCTCCATTTCTAGAATATATAATAAACAAATCATTTACAGAAGGATGCTTTCCAGACATTCTGAAGACTGCAAGAGTAGTTCCAGTTTATAAAAAAGGTGATAGTTCAATTTTTTCAAATTACAGACCTATTTCAGTTCTTCCCGCCATAAGTAAAGTCTTTGAAAAGATTATTGCAAATAGATTAATGAATTATTTAACAGAAAACTTACTTTTAACAGATAATCAGTATGGGTTTCGACCTAAATATTCAATAGAACTCGCAGTACACCACCTTTGCCAAAACATATATAATGCAATAGATAGTAAAATGTATCAATTAACTATTTTTTGTGATTTATCTAAAGCTTTTGATACTATTAATCACTCCATTTTATTAAAGAAACTAATGATTTACGGTATTCGTGGACCAGTCTTCAGATGGTTTGAAAGTTATCTCAGCGGCAGGAACCAGTATACAGTCTTTAATAGTAGTGCATCGTCGTACAAAAGTCTTACTTGTGGTGTGCCACAAGGATCTGTCCTAGGACCATTATTATTTCTAATTTACATCAATGACATAACTCTATGTACCAAAAATCTTAAATTTTTACTTTTTGCTGATGACACTACCATTTTTCTACAGGGAAGGGATTTAAATGATATAAGAAATACAATGAACACTGAATTGGTACATGTTGCTGATTGGTTAAAATGTAACAAGCTAACATTAAATATCAATAAAAACTCACTGTATGCTGTCACATTCACACATGACACACACACAATGCAACAATATCAAAATTGATAATCTCATTATTAAAGAGGTACAAGAAGCTAAATTCCTGGAGTTGTTATTGATAGCAAGCTAAGATGGAAAACACACATAGAGAATGTAATGAATAATATTTCAAAAATAATAGGTGTAATATATAGAATACGAAACCAT
>JACEEZ010001360.1:606745-632823 GCA_016584305.1 Chionoecetes opilio
ATCTGTGAATCTTCTGTGACGTGTATTCAAGTGTTTATCTGTTGTTGTACCAAGGAATTGGAGTTAAGCGTGTTAATTATATAAGGATTTCATATGTTGAACTTGTTTTGAATATCCTGAATTAACTTAATTAGACCCACGTGTCCCTGGGGCATGGCCTGGGGTGGCGACCTCGTGTCACCGACTGTGACAGTGTGTGCGCGTTTCCAAGAAGACACTGTAGATTTGGATTGCTGCTTTGCATATTATTTATTGGGTTAATGCCCCTGAGTGGGCAGTCAAGACCCCCCCCCCCCCCAACAACACACACACCCCACACACACACAACACACACACACACACACACACACACACACACACACACACACACACACACACACACACACACACACACACACACACACACACACACACACACACACGAGGCCTCTTTTCTCCTCCGTAATTGGGTGCTCGTGGCTCAGCGGCGTCTGCTGATCTTTGTGAGACACTTTCCCTTTGGTACATACATGCGATGCCACAAACAGACACTTGGCTCAGATTTCTCACTGATTACATTTTCTCTTTTACATGTAAAATTGTATTAACGAATAAACACACTCATATAATATAATGTGAGATGGAAGTATTAAGGCGACACCCGTGCACAGCATAGAAGGTAAACTCTTCACCCAGTGACTCCCGGTGCATCGAAGAGGCCGAGCAACATGTGGTTGTGTTAAGCAATCTTTAGGGGAATGTAAAAATAAAGAAAAAGATCAATCAACAAACATAATAAACAAATCAAAATAGAAATACATATAAGCCTTACAAAATCTGCGAGGACTGCATCCATGTTGGTTGCCTGAATGACATAGATAACAGAATGTCGCATCCACCTAAAATGTTTTATTAGGCCTTAATATCATATTAGTTTGTTCCTTATAATAGACAAAAAATTTCAGTTTATCTACAAGGGATTGAAACACAACGAGGATTAAGAGGAACAGTTGAGGCCGTGAATGAATCATGAATAAATAAATTTTAACATCCACGAGTATTAAAAGCGTGTGTGTGTAGGCAACCCTCATCCACCTCCACCACCAGCACCACCACCACCACCACCACCACCACAGCCCCCACACCTGTTACCATCACCACCGTTACTAATGTTATCGTATCCTTTATTTGTCCATCACTAACACCCTGATTGCCATCCCTGCCAAAGTCTTCAACAGAGTAACCACCACCACCACCACTACCACCCTTCATCAGCCTGGTTGATGATGGTTGATGTCACAATCATTAAAACAACCGTGATCACTATCATCACCATCAGTACTCTAACCACCATCATTATCCACATCATTCCGATAGTCGTCACTCACCACTATCGACACCACAACCACCGCTACCATCACACCTGCCGCCACCACCACCACCACCATTATCAACACCGCCGCTGTCATCACCGCTCACCGCTGTTCCTACCCTCAAATTGTTCAAGCTTTCTCCTCTTTACTCTGTCAACACTTCGCTCGTATTTCGCTGCAGCAGCCATGCTCACCACCACCATCACCACCAGCACCACCACCGCAACCACCAGCACCACCACGCCCACCACCACCACCGCCGCCATCACGAACACTACCACCACCACCACCATTACCACCATCACCGCCACTACCACCACCACCATCTCCGGGCATTCGGATTCCTTAAAAATAAATATCTACACTGAAAAAACATGGCCGGACTCCAGTAGTCACGTACATTTGTGAGATAACCCATCGCATAAATAAGAATTAAACCATTTGCGAGGGACTCGACGGTGTCAAGTGAGTGTCATTAGGTTAACTTTATTACGGGGAACTAAAGAGCTTTCGTATTTATCTCACACCCGACCGCTCGTTTACAGATTACAATCGAAGTGAGGTTCAGTGGCGGTTGTTTGTAGCTGAGATGATGTGTTTGGGAGGGGTTCCCCGGGTCCTCCTCCCGCCCCTCCCGCACCTCCCCCTTCCGATGCCTCCCCCGTCGCTGATTGGTGCGTGATGGCCGCCACACCTGCAGCAGACAAGTGCCTCTTAACAGATCCACAAGAGAGCCACTAGAGGCTGAGGTGTTTCGCTAACCAGTGATTATGTCATTTGCATACCAGAAATGCTGCCTTTATTTACTGTACCTGAGGGGAATGCCTGCTCTTGTAAATAATAGAAATAAGCCTTTGATAGTAAAAAAAGAAACGGTAGGCAGGACAGCTCGACGGCTACTGATGCACGTCAACTTGTCCAGTTGTAGAAATGCCCCATTTGAGACGCTAGACTTGCCCCGACCATGGGCTTCGTCTGGGTTGGGGACAGACTCTTCATAGTCTTCCATAGAAGACAGTTCCATAAACCCTTTACTCTTCCTTTACATCTATTCCAAATGGAACTGTCGCCGAGAATTTCCGCGTCGGCGAGCGTTCCACTGTCGGCGACAGTTCTCGTTTGATGCTACGGCGACAGTTCCTATCGGCGACAGTTCCATAAACCGTCCTGCCTACCGTTTCTTTTTTTACTATCAAAGGCTTATTTCTATTATTTACAAGGATTTTTCTTACTATTGCTGGATTATAATTAGTATTATAAGGATTTTTCCTTGTATGAGAGGCTTATAGTATCATTATCTGGCTCTCTCTAGTACAAATGGTAGGGTCGTGTGTACACGACCCGGACAAGGTCTCGACCCGGACAGTCTTGATTAACCAATGAACGATCGAGCCTAGGATGACGTCAGAGCTATGACGTATGAGGGAGGGCGGTCCTAACTAGACGCCATTTGCAAACCTCCCCGCCGATGCTTCGCTTGTAAGCAAGGTAAGAATTTCGATTTAAAGAGGTCGGGATTTTAATTTTCGGCATCAGGATATATTGTGCCATGACCACGAATATGGCGTGATCAACTTGTGGTAAATTTTGTTATGTAATATAGCCTTTGGCATAAAATCAGTGAAAATACGAAGTTNAAAGCTAGTCCCCCCGCATACAACCTCGGCTAACACCGGTACCCATTCACTGCTGGGTGGACAGGGCTCGGGTTTTAAGGAAACATGATTTAAGGATCGTTTCCGCTCACCCGGGGATCGACCGGACTTCTGGTAGGACGAACGAGTGTGGTGTGTATCTCTCTCTCTCTCTCTCTCTCTCTCTCTCTCTCTTCCTCTCTCTCTCTCTCTTCTCTCTCTATATTATTTATTATTTATTTAATTATTTTAATGAGCTTCCAGCAATGACTAACTATCAAGGCTTTCAAGGGAGAAAATACAGTAAAGTGTCTACCCTCGCTGACCCGCCTCCTTAAAAATAGCGCGGAAGATACAGACGTTGACAGCTTCACCTCCTTCCTTTCTCTCCTTCTCATTCGCTTTCCTTTATTATCCTTATCGAGACAGAGAAATAGGGCCACGAACAAAATATATGAGCTTTTCAATGTTTTCCCATGTTAAAACTGTCTGCACAAATAGCGTATCATGATATTGGCGAAGAATAGTGTAACTCCATACTCAGCTGTGCCTCTCCAGGGCCCGCTTCATAATAGATACTTAGCCAGCCCACTCAGTAGTACTTATTCATTTATTGAGTTTTATATAACATAAATGCTTGGTCGATAATAATCAAACAGGATTCCAGAAGGGGTTGGTGTGTATATACTATATATATATATATATACTATACTATATATATATATATATGATATATATCTATATATAATATATATATATATAGTTTTTCTCATATATATATTTATATACTATATATATATCATTATATATCTTCATATATTTATTATTATACTATATATATATATATAATATTATATATATATTATATATATATAATTTATTATATTATATATATAGTATTATTTATACTAATTATAATATAATATCATTAAATTTCTACACACACAGACCCCTTCTGGAAATCCTGTTTGATTATTTATCGATATATATATATATAAGATAATAGACATAATCTTAATTATCATATTATATATATCTATATATATATATATATATATTATATATATACACAACCAGGACCCCTTCTGGAAATCCTGTTTGATTATTTACGATTATATATATATATATTATATATATATATATATACATATATATTATATATATATATGGCATAATATATAAATAATATATGTTTAGTGATAGTTATATATATATATATATATACATATATATACATATATATATATATATATATATATATATATATATATATGTGATATATATAATTATATATAGTATGTATATATATATATATATATATATATATATATATATATATGAGTGTGAGTCATGCATAGTGAGGCATGGGTGTGGGTTTAATGGGCTCCTCTCCCTCCCCCTTAAATAGCCGTTTTTAAATAGCTGTTTCACACCTTCCCGACCTGTCCGCTCCCCTGAGTCCCGCGATTCCCCAACCAGAGCCTCCCTCCGCCCTAAATACCCACACCTGTTTCATACACACACACCACCACATACACAGGGGTACTCCTTGGTGTAGTGGTTAGCACGCTCGGTTCACAACCGAGAAGTCCCGGGTTCGATCCCCGGACGGAGCGGAAACAGATGGGTTGTTTCCTTAAAACCCGAGCCCCTGTCCACCCAGCAGTGGTGGGTGGACATAGACTACTACTATTACTACTAATATAGTAGTAATAATGATAATGATAATAATAATTTGTATTGAATAATAATATTAATCATGAATATTGATGCAAAATATTAATTGAATTATGATAATTATAATACCACTACTACTACTACCTGTATTACTGCTTCTACTACTAATATTACTATTATTACTACTACTATCAAAATATATATCATTATCGCTTACCATCTAACATTATAATGATTAACGATGATTTATTGGAAAATACGAAAAGGAAATAGAAGGAGATGAGCCGAGCCCCGCGTGTCTAGGAGCTCTTCTGAGTGACTGTACAAAACATGTACATAAATGTAGATTAGATGGGAATTGAGTGACGGCCTTAAGTCACTGAAATGATAAATTTAGTATATACCTGGCGACTCTTCACCTTAAGTCGAGCTTCCTGTTTTTGTGTTACCTGCTCTGCGTCATATGTGTACCTCACCTGCAAATGTGCTTCAACAACTGCCTGTATTAATTATGCAGGTGCTTTTCATAGGGCTCTGTATCGTACATGTGCCAGGCTAAGGTGGGAAATATGTTTTGGTGCATGTATTGTTCCAGTACTGACATTATTAAGTGGCTGAAATCCGCCCTCCCCAAAGTGGTGCATGACTCTATCTCTCTGAACTGTTTTTCTGCAGTGATGCATATGTCAATGACATGATCAGAGAGATACACCAGGTTTCCTTTGTCCTTCAATTGGATGAGTGAACAGGCATTGTTGCTATCAATTTTGGCCAAGCTTAGGACATCAATGCATGGCTCACAATGTAAGAACTTCATAAATTTATTAGCCACAAATCCTGCAATATATGCAACAATTTTGTTTGCACACCTTGAGATGTGGGCGTGGCTTGGAATGTATACATAATTTTCTATCTCCTCATTCACCACATCATATAATACATATTTTTTCAGGACATGCTTATTTATCATCTGATGAGAAAAATTCGTCTTAGCATTTCTCACACATTTACCGGGCACATTTAATATTGGAATACATAGACTCCAATGGTAAGCAGTTGCCTCGAGCAATGTCCCTCTAAGGCCCTAAGGGCCTGATGGCCCTAAGGGCCTGGAGGGGAGATAAGCTTGGAGGGAAAAGGGAAAGCGTACGTAGGTCTCTTCTGTATTCTAATCTTGAAAAATGCCCGGTCAGGTGCATGTGAAGTGAGGAGACGATGTAGGAGGGAGGGTCTACTTCCTATATATAAGCCTGTTGTCACTATCGATGTTTATTCCGAAGCCGAAAGGCGTTCAAGACACACACCAGTACCCCGACTGTCTAGCTCGAGTTTGGTTTTTAATCCTCCAAGAACATGGACTATCCATATGTGTTTTGTGGACAACCAATTGCTCCACGTCAAGAAGCGCTGGAGTGTCCTGGCTGTAGTAGATGGATACATCGATATCACACCAAGATCACTAGATATGAATACCAGGTCTGTCAAGGAAAAAATCGACATAAATTGGGGTGCCTGTAATGATTGCCTGCAGTATGCTTCATCAGCACTGGATAATCCACTCACATCGCCTGGTGCGATGTTGAGAGAATGTTCTCCCGCCCGTCCCTCACCTCCGTCATCACCCAGTGCAAGCAGCCCGAGGCACACCAGTACCCCGACCCCTCACACGCCACCCCCTACAAGTCCAATAAGTTCGGTACCTTCCCCAGATGTTCTTCAGATGTCACACCACTCGGCTGTTAGCTTCCAGGACCAATCTCCACTTCAGGAGTACAACGTCGTTCTTGATGATCCTGTTCCAGAACTTGAGATTGATGATATTCTTGAATCACCAGCTATCGCCATCCTTCGTGGAGCTTCTCAGCGTGGCAGCGATCTTCTTCTTCAAGATGGTTACACCTATGTCATAGATAAGAATCTCAAGAGTGGTCAACGCTGGAGGTGTTCAGTGAGGAACAAGAGCATCAAATGCAGAGCTGCAATTACACAATTGCATGAAGATACCTTTGTGTGCAATCCCCAGCCACACACGTGTAACTCTAAAGATTGTGCAGAGGCTCTTGTCAAGATCCGGCGCCACATTCGCAAAGAAGCTAAGTGTCGACCTTATGCATCAGCTTCGACTATTGTCAAGGAGGGACTTCAAAAACATCTTCCACAAAATACACCCATCGCTAACCTCCCTAAGATGGATGCACTTATTCGAGCAACGAATAAATGTAGACAGAAAAGAAGACCAAAACATCCCCTTGAACTACAGTTTGAATGGGTTGAGGAGGCCTTACCGAAGAATTTTGTCCAGGAAGACGTTAGAGTGGGTGCCTATCGCCACACCATCCTTTTCACCGAGTTTGGTCTACAGCTGGCCTCCCAGGCAAGAACGTGGTATGTTGATGCAACATTTAAGAGTGTCCAGTCACCCTTCAAGCAACTTTGGGGAATACACGCCTTCATTGCTCAGAACAAATGCATCAAACAAGTCCCCCTTATCCAAGTACTGATGACCAGACGCACTATTGGTGATTATTCTGCAGTTTTGGAGGCCATCAAAGCAAGACTCCCAGCTGACGTAAGTCTTCAGAGTGTGATGATGGACTTTGAGACTGCAGTTTGGACTTCATTTGGGCGCATTTACCCTGATCTGCAGTTGAGAGGATGTTCCTTTCACTGGACCCAGGCTGTGTGGAAACGGATCCAGCTTTATGGACTAAGTATTCCATACTACAAGAAGAAAAACACATATAAGTTTCTGAGACAGCTGCTCTGTCTACCTTTCCTGCCAGCAGAGCAAATCCCAGAGACCTTCCATCACCTACACAGTCTGGTCTTGCCGAATCACTCTGACGGTCTCCATCAGCTGTTTGCGTACATGGAGTCGACCTGGATTAGTTCACGACGTGCGGGTTTTACTCCATACCAATGGTCTGTGTTCGGACAGACAGTGCGGACTAACAACGATGTAGAAGGGTGGCATAACAATCTGAATAAACTCTGTGAAAGAGTCGGAGCGAGCTGCAATGTATATGAACTCATTGACGTGCTGTACAAGGAGTGCTCGTTAGTTACCGTGCAGCATCAACTTGTAGCTCAAGAAAAATTAGAAAAACATCAGAAAGCAAGTGACTCATTATTTCAATCAAATGTCCTACGTGCATGGGAGGCCTACAGGCAGAAGCAGCTGTCCCCTAAACAGCTTCTTAATAGGATTGCAGGTTTTCTGTATTCATTTTCAGTAATGTAAAAAAAAAAATTGTGATTTGTACTCATATGTTTTCTTCTTATTAATATTATTATTAGTTATATATGCTTTCTTAATTTTTTTAATATGTCAAATATTTTATATACTGCTTAATTAATGATAATGAATATTTTTTATGTCTCAAAACAATGCATCTATTATTATTATAATATATCTTATCTGAATAAATACAAAAAACAATTAATACATTATAATTATATCCTTATTTGGTAGGTTTTCGTTATAAGGCAGTATACTTCTTGCAGGGGAGGGGGGAGAATTGAGTTTGTGAGAGACAATAATTATGCTTAGCTTTTCACCACAGACCAAACAGTTCCACAAGAATGAAGGTCTACTTTGAAGGACAAATAATAGTTGTGGGCTACTGTACTGATTTATTTTGTGTTTATTTATGTAGTCGAAATAAATCTTGGGGTCGATACATAATTAATCGAACTGGATTTCCAGAAGGGGTCTGCTATATATATATAGATCTATATATATATCGATATATATTATATATATATATATATATATATATATATATAGATAGTATAATATATAATATTATAGATATATATATAATATTATTAATTTATGGGGATAGCAATATATCGGGCATTTTGTAACATCTCTCTTTATTTCATTGACCGGTCCCTTATGATGTAAATGAAATTGAGTACCAGCATGCATGATGGGTCATGTGTGTGTGTGTGTGTGTGTGTTGTGTGTGGTGTTGTGTGTGTGTGTGTGTGTGTTGTGTGTGAGAGAGGAGAGAGAGAGAGGAGATAGAGAGAGAGAGAGAGAGAGAAAAAAAGAGAGAGAGAGAAGAGAGAGAGAGAGAAGAGGAGAGAGAGAAGAGAAGGAGAGAGAGAGAGAGAGAAGAGAGAGCAGAGAGAGAGAGAGAGAGAGAATTCTATATATCTCCTAATCTCAATATCTCATACTTCCCCTTCCTCCATGATCCTCCTCCACCTCCTGATTGAAAACGATTTTAGGCTCTCACCTGTATAACATCTATATATTATATATATATTATATATATCTCTATATATATATTATATATATATATATATATATAGTACAGTTGACCACCATTCATTACAAAATTCTGGTGGTCACTGGCATCTAAGAACTTTGCAAGCGTCCTCGATAGCGAATATAATTGTTGTCTCGCAAATAGTGCATAGGGTATGAAAGGTGGGATGTAGGTATGACGCTACATTTGTTGAAGGAATTACCACGTGTAAGACTATACCGGCCTCTTGTATTTCCTTATGTTGTTATAATGTTTGTAGTTGTGGTGGTCCGCCACGCCCCCTCCCCGATAGCACTCTCCTCCGCACCGCCTGAAAGCATTATAAAGTAGTGCCAACATTTTTCTCTCGATATCAACTACTAAATAAATCCCAACCTATCACCTAATTAACTTAACCCTAAAAGGCTATATAGTCCCCTCACAGGACATTACGATGTGCAGCGCAGTGATGTTGGGGGCAAGTCTCGCATTTCACAACTTAATTAATGTGCTTCATAAACGTCGAGCTGTCCATGTCCTGCCGTCTCTTGTGTTACTTCAAAGGCTTATTACTATTATTTACAAGCATTATTTCTTACTATTGAAGGATTATAGTTAATATTACAAGGATCTTTCTTTGTATGAGAGACTTTATATGGTATCATTATTGCTAGGTAGCTCTCTATTAAAAGTTTATGGATTTGGTGAGTAATGAGTGTTAATTAAGGTATAGGTTTGTGGTATAATTATGGTTATAGTAATGAGTGGGTATGATTTGCTCCTTTTTTTTCACTAATTGTCCTATTCATGCAGATTCTGTCCTTTTATTTATGTTAGATAGTTGGCAACACTGAGTGGCCACCATTCCAATTTACAAATTCTGGTGGTCACTGACATCTACACATTAATGACAGAGCCACAATCAGAAAATGAATATATTGTTTGTGTCTTCGAAAAAAAGTACTTGGTGATTAAAGTGGATTAGGTATGTACATGTGTTGAAGGAACTACCACGTGTACTTCAGGACTACCGGCCTCTTGTAGTTTCCTTACGTCTTGACTCAATGGGTTGTGTGGGGGAATGCACCGGCGTAGGTCACGCCCCTCCCCGTTAACCCCGGGCCTCCTCACCGCCGCTCCACACCACTTTGAAGTAAGTGCCTAGTTATTCGTTGTGATATCCACTTACTAAATAATACCCACATCTCATCTAACCAACCCTGACAGCCGACAATCACATATTCAATATACTAGGGAGGAAAGGGATGGGCGTATAGGAAGATATAGTAATTTCCCGCCATAATTCCTCCTCACGCCACCATGCGTGATCTTCTTCTTTCTTGGGACCTCTACCCCTGAGTTATCGCTTCAAACTAGGCGCATCACTGTTTGAGTTGTACCACAGAAAGCCAGATTAAATGATAATATAAGTCTCTCATACAAAAGAAAGACCTTGTAATACTAATTACAATCCCAATAGTAAGAAAATCCTTGTAAATTCTAAAGAAATATCCTTGAGATAAGTAAAAAAAGAACGGCAGGCAGGAGAGCTCGATCGGCTCCTGATGCTCGTCAAGCTGTAGAAATGTCCCATTTGAAGCACGAGACTTGCCCCCGAGCATGGGCTTTCGTCTGGTTTGGGGACGACTCAAAAAAAAAAAAAAAAATTCATAGAAGACAGTTCATAAAACCTTTACTCTTCCTTTACATCTATTCCAAATGGAACTGTCTGCCGAGAATTTCCGCGTCGCGACAGTTCTCGTTTGATGCTTTCGGCAGTTTCCGAAGGCGACAGTTCCATAACGGTCACCACCCCCTCACCTCATTCATTCTGAGGAATTCGACCCTCATTGGGTGACCAGAAGGGAAGAGGAAGGATGGAGGGAAGGGAGGGAAGGGAGAGGAAGGAAGGGAGGGAGGGAGGGAGAGAAGGAGGGAAAGGAAGGAGGGAGGGAAGGGAGGGAGAAAAATGAAGGGAGGGAGAGAAGTAGGGAGGGAGGGAGGGAGGGAGGGAGGGAGGGAGGGGAGGGAGGAGGGAGGAGGGAAGGAACGGAGGGAGAATGGAGGGAAGGAAGGGGGGAGGAGGAAAGAGGGAAGGGAAGGGAGAGAAGGGAGGGAAGGCGGGAGGAAGGGAGGTATGGAGGGAGAGAAGAGGGAGGCAGGGAGGAGGGAGGAGAGAAGAGGAGAAGGAGGGAAGGAAGGGAGGGAAGGGGGAAGGAAGGGAGGAAGGATGGAAGGAAGTGGGGAGGGAGACTCAAGTAGGAGGGAGAGAAGGATGGAAGGAGGTCAAGAAGGGAAGGGAGGGAGAGAAGGGAAGGAGGAAGGAAGGTAGGGAAGGTAGGGAGGGAGGGAGGGAGGAGGAGAGAAGGAGGGAGAGGGAAGGATGAGGGTTGGGTTTGTCAGGTTTTACTCAGCCTTGCCTGCGCAATGTCCACATGGGCCTTGCCATGCCAAGTGTATGGAAGGTATAGACGACTCGTTGTTTTTACCATCAAATCGCAAGCCAGTCACAAAACCATGCAGCCGTATTTATAAAACTATATGATTACAAAAATAGTTAATGTAATAGCAACAGTATGACAAAGGGTCCTCATCACGATAACGTGACAACACTGCAGTAATCTACCCACCCCACCCGCGAGAACAAGTTGAGCTGGGCCGACTATAGTTTGTAACAACTTTTCCGACATCTCCTTTAGTGTGTCCCTTTAACAAAGGGAAAAACTTCTATCAGATCGCCCCTTACTCTACGCCTCTCGAGTGTAAATTGAACAGCATCAATCTCCTCTCATAACTAAAGTTATGCATCCCCTGTATCATTTTGGTCATCCTTCTCTGCACTGATTCTAACAAGGTTACAGCCAAATTCCCAACACCCCACCTCCAAACATCCGACTTATCCAAACAACCGACTTTTTTCACCACCACATTGTGTTTTGTTTTTGGCCATTTATTTTACTAGTTTTTTTTTTAGTTTTTAGAAAACATTGATTTGTGGCTTTATTTATGCATGAATTTTACTTTCGCGTATACTACTGGATCGGCCTTCAAGAGCTGCATCTTTTATGTTCTATACCATTTTGTCCTTCCGTTTATGGTTACTGTGATATCCGAACATCCGACTATTCCAATTATCCGACCTACCTTCGGTCCCCCCAAGGTCGGATAATTAATACTTAGCTGTATATCTATCCTTAACAAGGAGTCATTCACCACTAAACAAATTTCTTTCATGGGATGGATCATAAAGAGAAGAACTGACCTGAGCTACACAGTCAGGTTGAGCACCATTGGATCAGCAAGGCTGCCTAAATACTGACTGACAATACTTGCAGTGCAGCAGAGTGAGTGTTCAGCTCTGGCTGGTTCACAAGACACACAACTGTAGGATCTCTCTTATATTTTAGGCAGATAATTTCCAATCCATGTGATATGACAGATTACCCTTAACTTATGAACATTCTAATTATGAGTATTCTAGGTTATTAACCCTTTCACGCACGGTGACGCGATCGCGTCAAAATGGGCCCGTCTGCAATCTGAGTTTTTGACGCGAATTGCGTCAAAAAAGTTAAAAATTCGCCAAAAATAAAGTATTTATCAGAATTGCGTCAAAATGTTCTGCGTCAAAGATCAAACCTAGACCTATAAAATAAACTAATTGTCAACTCTCTCGTGTGAGTGGATGTGAAATAATAAGGGTTTGTGTGTCAGTTTCCACTCAGCAGGCAGCCTGTGCGCGCAGATTGTCGTCCCTTTAAAACATGTCCCGAGCTGGCCATAATGGCCACATGAAAATTATAATGGTAGTGTTGGAATCCTCATAAAAATCCACTTTTATTGGCATATAAACCATAAAAAGTTGACTCAGGAAGTTTCGAGCTACGAAGTGGTGAACGTAAGTATTTCTTATTTCTCTTTACTCAATATCTTTTCGGAGTCGGTAAATTCCGCTATTATTTGCATTTCTTGTTATTTTTTCTTTCATAAGGCAGAATAATTTCTTGCAAAACCAATGATATATAATAATGCCAGGAAAAAAGAATACACGTTGGTGAAATTGATAACATAAAGAAATAATTCACCGCACAGTCTGGCCATTTCGAGGGGCCCCTTAGGGAGCATAAGACGGATGTTGCAGTGGACGGAAAAACTTATTAAACTTTTCGTACGTGAAAGGGTTAATGACAATTTCCTTCTGGACAATCAATTGATTAACTAATGACTGCAAATTTCAAAGTCATAATCAATATAATATAATCAAATGAAGAAAAAAAATCATTTTGTGAAAGATCATTTTCGTAATGGAATCATATTTCAACAATACATTATATAATTTTGAAATAAAACCAACCAGTAGCAAGCAATCATGGTCCCTTCACACATACAATTATTATTATTATTATTTTTTTTACATTTCTGTTCTATGGCACCCGTAGGTAGTATGACCTTCAGGGTTCAGATGATAGGCCCTAGAGCTTCACTTGAGGGCTGTGATGGTTGGCCTTCACTTGTGGTGGCACAGACAGGATTTTTATGAACAAGAACATGAGCCTCTAATGATCTAATCACAGGCGCCACTATAAAAATTATGTCTACGCCACCACGGGTGAGGGCCAACCATTGCAGCCCTCAAGTGAGGGCTGAGGCCTCCAAGGACTACCATCTGAGCCCTGGAGTCATACTGCCTACAGGTGCTATAGCCATATATGAAAGAAAATAAAAACTAGACCTCTCCAACCTACTATTCTGCTACCTGACAGCAATACCCGGGGCAGGGAATGGACTATATCACTCATCACCAGGTTCAGCAATGAGTACAACCTTAAGGTACATGAATTTTGGGATCACATGAAGATCAGCCACCCTAATTTTACCACATAAAGATCCATCACCCCAGTTTTACCCACTTGAAGATTCGCCACCCCAATTTTACCCATCTGAAGATCCGCCACCCCAGTTTTACACGCATGAAATATGCCCCCCCAAAATTTACCCTTATGAAGATCCACTTGTATGTTGACTTTCTCAATTTGTATTATGTATCATAAAGTATGGTATTGTGCTGAACAATGGTTTAATCAAAATAATGAGATACCCTTTATCCGGTAAACCCGCAGTTAATACAATGTTCTATATTGACCAATACTCTTCTGACATAAATGAGGATGCTGTGCCCCCCCAGAACCTCCCCCCCGCCACTACTTAAGAACATAAGAAAGCTACAAGATGGCGTGAGACTAGTTCCTGTTACTTAACACTACCTTGATCCACCTTTTAGCCCCATTCATAAAATTGTCTAGCCTCCTTTTAAAACTCCAGTCCACATGAAGATCAGCCACCCCACTCTCACCCACATGAAGATCAGCCACCCCACTCTCACCCACATGAAGATCAGCCACCCCACTCTCACCCACATGAAGATCAGCCACCCCACTAGATCGCCACCCCCCACCCCTGAAGATCAGCCACCCCACTCTCACCACATGAAGATCAGCCACCCCACTCTCACCCACATGAAGATCAGCCACCCCACTCTCACCCACATGAAGATCAGCCACCCCACTCTCACCCACATGAAGATCAGCCACCCCACTCTCACCCACATGAAGATCAGCCACCCCACTCTCACCCACATGAAGATCAGCCACCCCACTCTCATCCACATGAAGATCAGCCACCCTGCTCTCACCCATATGAAGATCAGCCACCCCACTCTCATCCACATGAAGATCAGCCACCCTGCTCTCACCCATATGAAGATCAGCCACCCCACTCTCACCCATATGAAGATCAGCCACCCCACTCTCATCCACATGAAGATCAGCCACCCTGCTCTCACCCATATGAAGATCAGCCACCCCACTCTCACCCATATGAAGATCAGCCACCCCACTCTCATCCATATGAAGATCAGCCACCCCACTCTCACCCATATGAAGATCAGCCACCCCAAGTGTAGCTGGGGAAGTGTATTGGTTTATTGTATCGTGTATTGGTATATACTGCACATATACCTACAAAAAGAGTAACGACCTGGGTAAAATTCTAGAGTCCTTTCCCGCCCTTATTAGTAGGCCATTTCCTCCAGACCTTCACAGATCCCTTCTGATACCCCTAAAACGTAATTATAAAGTGGACTAGAGATAAGAAAAGAAAACAAAATTACTAACCTAACCTCAATATAACCTAACCTAGCCGGGTAAAATTCTAGTTTTATCTCGGCCTTAGGTCTCGGTAGGAGGTTATTGGTAAGGTTAGGTTAGGTTAGTAATATCATTTGTGGGGGTCCAGGGCGGGGGTAATAGAGGGGTGAGGGGGGGGTTGAAGGGGGCATATCTCCCCATTCTATAATTACAATTTAGAGGATCTGAAGGGATTTGTGAAGGTATGGAGAAAATGGTAAATTTCCTGATGAGTTTTGATGTGTTTAGAATGAATCTGCTAACCGTGTCTGTCGCAAATCTTTTTTTTTTTTGCAACAAAAATGACAAAAAAACAAATTAAACCTAACCTAACCTAATATATACCTAACCAAACCTATACCTAACCTAACATAGCCTTTACCTAAATAAAGGAAAAAAATTATTTGCGACAGAAACGGTTAGCAAATTCATTCAAAACACATCCAAACTCACTAGAAAAATATAGTTTCGTTCACCAAAGTGAATTCAGCGTTTATTTGGAAGTTTGGAGACAGAAAATAAAACTGTACATTTTTACACTAGACTGAAATTCCCTACCAATTGGGATATGTTTTTTGTTCCTCTTAATGGATTTCAGAAAACCTTCCCTTCCCGACTTCAGTCGGGAAATCACTACTTTCTGAGATGTAAGTGTTTTTAGTATGGAATGTAAAAGAAATATAAAATAAAACTAACCTAACCCCCCCTTTTTCTCACGAACCTAACCTAACCAAAAACCCAAGCCCACCTTTACCGGGATTATTTTACGATGGCCCAAACTTCCCACACAATTGGGAGCTGGTTTTTGTTTACCTTATTGTATTTTAAGAGACATTTTTCCCTTTTAGCTTCCCGCGCAAAACAAAAAAATTCGGGATTAGAACTTTTTTGGTAGGGGAGGAATATGGGCTCTTGTTTTACAAAATGCCTCCCTCTTCCTCTTCTTGTGACCTGCATCGCTTTTGTTTGGTATTTTATTAAACTTTTGTATTACTGGACCCAGTTAGGAGGTTAAAGGTTAGGTAAGGTTAGGTTAGGTTAGGTTAGGTTAGGTTAGGTTAGGTTAGGTAGGGTAAGGTAAGGTAAGGTAAGGTAAGGTTCAGGTTAGGTTAGGTAAGGTAGCCACGGTGCGTCGTCCGAAACAAAAGCGATACAGGTCACAAGAAGAAGGAAGAGGAGGCATTTTTGTAAACAAGGAGACATATTCCTCCCCCACATAAAATGTTCTATATCTCCGAAACTATTGATTTGCGACGCAAAGCTCAGAGAAAATGTCTCTTGGAATACAATAAGGTAAACAAAAACCATGCTCCCAATTGTGTAGGGAAGTTTGGTGCCATCGTAAAAATTTACCGTGTAGGAATTATTTTACAATAGGACCGAAATTCCCTACACAATTGGGAGTGTGGTTTCTGTTTACCATATTGGATTCTAGGAAACATTCTCTCAATGAGTTTCCGTCGCAAATCATTACTTTTAGAGATATGACATGTTGTTTTATAGGGAGGCGAGACAAGTGTTTACGAGCACCTTCCTCTTGTGACCTGCATCGTCTCTGTTCTTCCCTTGCCGCTGACACTTTTTAATGAAGATTTGGCTTCAGTTAGGAGGTTAAAGCGTGGGAATAGGTTAGGTTAGGTTAGTGAGTCTAAAGGTGAGGTTAGGTTAGTTTAATTTTCATATCTCCTATAAACTCCTTCCTATTAAAAACATCATATATCTCTGAAAGTAGTGATTTGCGACGGAAGTTCATAAGAGAATATTTTCTTAGAATCCAATAAGGTAAACAGAAACCACACTCCCAATTGTGTAGGGAATTTCGGTCCTATTGTAAAAATTTACCCTAGTGTAAAATAATACGAGACGAGATAATGGACGAGGATTTCGCGGTCGTTTTCAGAGACACAGACAAATTTTTTCTGGCCTACAATAGGTGCTTTTTCTAATGGAGATAGTTTTATTTTCCGGTAACCTATATTGAATAGAAAACGAAAAAAAAAATATATAATAATTCATCACCAAATTTTACAGTCGTTGTTTCCATTAAAAACACTGATCTCCCATCAGAAAAAGCACTAAAACTTGGCCGGGAGATATTAGTCAGGGTCTCAGATACGGAAGTAATTGAATAGAACATAGTGCCGACCGGGGTAATTTGGTCCTTCCAACGGACCGGTTCTATTCGGACCGCCATTTTTGCTTTGGTGTTTGTTTCAATATAAAAAGAGTGTAACAGTTTTGAATACCCATGTAGTAAAAATTTAACATTTCTAGAAATTAATATGAAAAAAATATCGATATGTACTGAACCCGAAACCAAATAGAAATATGTAATGACAGCAAAAAAGTTGCGGCAAATTTGTTACAAAATCACTAAATTTGGCGAATTTTCATGGGATCAAATACGAGACGGATACATTCTTGTAAATAAGCGTATATATATGTTTTTCCTTACTTTAACATGAAATTTTAAAAAATGTTTCTGGGTCTTGTCTCATTTCGTAATAATGGTTCAGTTTGGGTCCGTATTTACCCGTGACAAAAACACTCACGGGGTAAATTGGCCCCCTGTAAGTACCCTCACGGCATACAGGTGAGGATTAACTGCTTATTTGCACTTGTTTCTTTGTTTCAGATTGTTAAATGCTAAAATGGAATTAGTTTAAGGGTGCGCTATATAAATTAAGGTAAATTTTACTCAAGCCCCAGAAATTCTCTACACAATTGGGAGAATGATTTGTTTACCTAATGATACGGTAAATTGCAGTTTCAACCAATACCTCCTATAACCAATACTCTCCTGACATAACTGGGGGCTATGCCACCCATACCCCCTGCTGTTTCCCAAACCCTAACTGGATTGATTTCGTAACCTAACGGTATTAAATTTACATTAGGACCAAAATTTTCTAACATTGGGAGTGTGTTTCTGTTTACCTTATTTAATTCTAGGAAACATTTCTCTGAGTTTCCCGGTCGCAAATCATACTTTCGAGATAATGACATGTCAAGGGGGGAAAAAGAGCCAAGTGTTTACGTGCGCCTGACTCTTCTTCCTCTTGTGACCTGCATCGCCTCTGTTCTTCCCCTTGCCGCGGACACTTTTTTAATGCGATTTGACATTAGTTTGAGGTTAAGCGTGTGTCAGGTTAGGTTAGTGAGTCAAAAGGTGGAGTTAGGTTAATTTTCATATCTCCTATACACTCGGATCTCCTTCCTTTTAAAAAAACTCTATATCTCCGAAAGAAGTGCTTTGTGACGGAAGCTCGTAGAGAGAATGTTTCCTAGAACCCAAATAAGGTAAACAGAAACATACTCCCAATTGTGTAGGGAATTCTGGCCCTAGGGGTAAAGTATTACTAAATTAAGTAACAATGCTTAGAAATTATAAAAGAAAAACTAAATAGACTAGAAAAAGAAGAAAGACTAGGAACTCAAAGACTGGAACCCCAACGTGTGCGTGGTCCAAAATTTTCCGCCTCCCCAGAGAATGTGAAAAACACTCACCATAATGTTTGATAGTGTCCATGGGCATGGTATGACATGTTGTTTAAGTTTTGGAGGTTTGTCAAATTTTTAAGAATTTTTTTTTTTTTTATATATATATTTTGACCAATTTACCCCAGAGTTAGGTCCGATTTACCCGATTTAGTGTAACAATGCGGTCCGCACTTCACAGTGTATTGCTAACAGAGCTATAATGGAAAATTTGTTCAAACTTTAATGACATATAGGTAGTGACCCTCTTATGATTGTATTAACTTTTTTGTTTGTTTATTTCAATAGATATGGAAACTAGATCAAAGTTTGTCAAAACCAGGACCAAATTACCCCGGTCGGCACTACCAAACCTAACCTTATAGGTTTTATTGAAACCTAACCCTGACCTTAAACCTAACCTTAACCACAAAGTATATCTAACCTAACCTTATAGGTTTTTAATGAAACTTTTAAACCCAACTTTAACCATTAAGTATACTTAACCTAACCTTAACCTTAACCATGCATAAAATTCGGTGGTGAAAATTATTAATTTTTTTTTAAATGGGTTTCCGGAAATATAACTATCTCCATTAGAAAAAGCACCTATTCTAGGCCCGGAAAAATTAGTCGGTGTCTTTGAAAACGACCGCGAAGTTCTCGTCCATTATTACCAATAATACCAATCAAACCGGTTATAATGGACGGGGAATTTCACGTTCGCTACAGACCTTATTACTCCACGTTTTCTGTAATTTTTTTTGCTCAGTATACCCGTACACTGCTACCTTCTTGCGCTTATATACAAAATTATGTATATATTGAAATTATCGTTTTGTTGTCTATAGCGCAGACAGACACACCCTCCGCCATCAAACCCATTTGGACACTGACCCAGTCAGACCCACGGAGTCATGACCTAGGGTATTCTGGCGGATCAGGTTTTTTCACACTTCGACGAGAGTAGCCAATCAGACAGCCAAAAGTAGCCAATGACAGGCGGGGCATTTTTTTCCCTTTACCAATCAGTCACACTATTTTCGAGAGCCAATCAAGGCTATTAAAATTTTCAAGAGGCCAATCATAGGCTCTTAATTAAAACAAAAGGTCCTAAATTTGTATCGGCCCTGCTCAGTCAGTTGGCTACTTGAAATGCAGTGTGGAGGGTGTTCAGTGACTGAGTCCGTATCATCCAATTCCAAGCCACCATCTTCTTTCTACTTCCTACGGGAAATAGCTCGCTGCTTCCCACCACCTCATAGGTAAGAGTGCTAAGGTTAGGTTAGGTATACTTTGTGGTTAAGGTTAGGTTAGGTTTATTAAAACCTATAAGGTTAGGTTTTGGTTTCATTAAAACCTATAAGTTTAGGTTAGGTTTCATTAAAGCTTATAAGACCCTGACTAATTTTTCCAGGCAAATTTTAGTGATTTTTCTGATGGGAGATATTTTTTTTTTTTTTTTTTTTTCTCGAAAAATATGGTTTTGCGCAAAATAAAACTATCTCCATTAGAAAAAGCACCTTTTTAGGCCAGGAAAAACTAGTCGGTGTCTCTGAAAAAGACCGCGAAACTCTCGTCCATTATTACCATAAAACCTCCAACAAGGGCGGGAAAGGACTCTATAATTTTCCACGACCTGACCCCAACCCCCAGTGGGCAGTCACCACGAGGCTGCAAGGGTCGGGACAGGACAGGGGAGGGAGGGCGTAAGGCGTGGCGGCCCGGGAACCACCTGGTGATAGGCGGGCGGCGGCAGGGCGGGGTTGGCCCCTGGTCCACGTCCCTCAGGTCGCTGACGGTGGAGTAGGAGCTGATGGGCTGCTCCGTCCGGAAGGTGACAGCCTCGTTCACGGGCCCCATTGCTCAGCTTCCCGTGCGCGCTTGATGGCACGACGTCAGGGAAGCCCTGTTGAGCAGCAGACTGATATTCTCGGGCCTCCTGATCCATCCCGCTGTCACCATGTGTCCTTAAGTTCTGCTCAGGCCCAGCCCCACACCCCACAGCAACAGGGGTACACACGCCCTTCACGTACACCATGGCCTACACTTACACAACCCACGTACACACAAGACATCAACACTACTACACGGCGGGATATATAACTACACGAACACCAGTCTTAAACGTAAAAAAGGGACGGAACAAGGGGTNCCCGAATATTAATTTCCTCCCCCGCCATAAATTCCTCCAAACCCCGCCACCATGGCGTGATCTTCTTCTTCTTGGGACCTCTACCGCTGAGTATCGCTTCAACTAGGCGCATCACTGGCTGATTTTGTACCACAAAAAGCCAGATAATGATAATATAAGTCTCTCATACAAAGAAAGATCCTTGTAATACTAATTAAAATCCAGAAATAGTAAGAAAATCCTTGTAAATAACAGAAATAAGCCTTAGATAGTAAAAAAAGAAAGGGCAGGCGGGAGAGCTCGACGGCTACTGATGCGCGTCAAGCTGTAGAAATGCCCCCATTTGAAGCACTAGACTTGCCCCGAGCATGGGCTTCGTCTGGTTTGGGGACAGACTCTTCATAGAAGACAGTTCCATAAACCCTTTACTCTTCCTTTACTCTATTCCAAATGGAACTGTCGCCAAGAATTTCCGCGTCGGCGAGCTTTTCCACCGTCGGCGACAGTTCTCGTTTGATCTTCGGCGACAGTTCCTATCGGCGACAGTTCCAAAAACCCTTTGCAAGTACCAACTAAAAGGTATTTGACTATACAAAAGCGCCGCCACGTCAGCACGAACTAGGCGGACTCGAACTAGAGAGGGAGAGAGATAGTCTGAGAGGAAGAGAGGGGAGAGGTTCAGAGAGAGATATATAGCCCCTGAGAAAAGATCAAAGAGACAGAGAAAGAGGAGAGAGAGGGAGAGAGTAAAAAAAGAGAGGGAGAGGGGGAAGTGAAAGTGGTAGATTTCCACCTTCCACCTCAAGTCCCGCCCCCTCTAGGCCCCAAACAGGCCTTTGACGGTGACTCAAGGGCGGGAGGGAGGGGGGGTTTCCCTATAATTGCTCGGGGGCTGGGCCGCTTAAGTGAGATTGCCAACCATTGGAAACCTCAGTATCGAAATGCACGACCTCATGTCAAGAGCTTCCTAAGCCGAATCATACCGACGGAGTTAACGTTTGCAGTGAGGGGGTTAACGTTTGGCAAGGATTAGCTACTGCATGGTGCCACTTCAACAACGTCCAGAGATTGTAGCAACGGAATAAACGTTCTTAGCGGTGGAGTAAACGTTTGACAAGGATTTGCTGATGTTATATTACCGTTCAGGATTGTAGCAACTGAATAACGTTCGTAGCGGTGGAGTAAACGTTTGGCAAGGACTGCTGGGGCCCATATTAAACGTCCAGAGATTGCGCAACGGAATAAACGTTTGACAAGACCGCACCTCTGCCCTGGCTGGAGGAAACGTTTGACAAGGACTGCTGGGGCCACATTAAACGTCCAGAGTTTTGTGTGAGGGAATAAACTTTTTGCTAAGGCTGCTGGAGATTGTAGCCACGGAATAAACGTTTCACAAGGACTGCGGGTGTTATATTCCCGTCCAGAGATTGTGTGAGGGAATAAACGTTTGTAGCTGTGGAGTTAACGTTTCCCAAAGGAACTGCTGGGGCTAAATTCCCGTGCGAGAGGGCGCGATGGAGTGGTCGTGTGAAAAGGGCTGCTGGTGTCACTTTCCCCGTCCAGGGGTTGCGGGGACCACCTTGCTACGAGTTGTGTGCTGAAAGACTTTTTCCTTCACCTGTAATTTGTGTCGAAACTCCAGCTGCGTTATTTTTTTTTCCCTTTAAATTGCTGCATTGTCCCTGAGTAGGTTTGGTGAATATGATTGATTGATTGATTGAATGCCTAAAAGGTGAATGTGCTAGACATCAGAGGTCATATGGCACTATGGCAACCCCATATAAGGGTCAGGGTTAAAGAATAATAGTGAAACGATGAGGGAAGGGGAAAAGAACGGAATGTTACAGCAGGATGGTTAGATCAGATGTAGGATGTGGATTTGTTGGAGGAAGGAGGTTACATTTTCCGGAGAAGGAGGGGATTCGGGAGAATGTCCCAAGACGGGGAGGTCGGGAAAGGAGGACAAATGAGGGAAGGAACTGAACGGGCAGGAGTAAGATGGGGCAGGTATTAGGACATGTTGGACAGTGGGGAGGAACTTGACAGGGTTGCAGAGGGTTGGGAGGAGCGTGACATGAGATAGGGAAGTGAAATGCTTCACTCATTTATTTTGTGTTCCTTTGCTCTATACCCCGTCAACTTTTTAGCTGCTTCACATAAAAAAACCCATTTTTTGGGCAATTTTATAATATCATTGTAGCTACTATACAGGACTGTGCACCTTATGAAGAAGACTGCTTGCTGCCTTCAATATCTACTTTGCCGCAAATTGATTGATTTAATGCCAAAAAAGGGGATGTGCCAGCCATCAGAGGTCATATGGCACTATGGCAAAGCATATAAAGGGTCAGGTTAAAAAATAATAGTGAAACGATGAGGGAAGGGGAAAGAACGGAATGTTACAGCAGGATGGTTAGATCAGATGTAGGATAAGAAATAACAAAATAAGAAGCTACAAGAGGCCGTATATAATAAGACACCGCGGTGGTTCCTGTAAAAAAATTTGTGTTCACCAGAGCACTATACTATACTGTATATTTTGTCTTTGATGTGAGGGAAATTAAGTAAGGTATCTTCTCCCCTCCTGCCAGCTCCCATGCCCCCCCAGCCCTCCGCCCCCCCCCCTCCAGGACCCCCCCTGCCCTACACACACCCCTGCACCCGAGGCACGACCCCTCCGCCCCAACCCTCACGCCACTGCTCATGGAACCTAGAGAGAATGCCTCTCTAGCTTCCTTGCCACTGGGCCTCACAAGGTAAACATTGCTGTCATATACACACACACCAATATATATATATATATTTATATTATTATATATAATTTTTATTAATATTATATATATATAACTGTATATAATGTATATATATATATATATATTATATATATATATATTATAATATATATAATATATATATATTATTAAACTTAAGCAAACATAAATAACAGGTAAACTGTATAGTGCTTTAGATTTACAAGCAATGTGTCACAGTTATTCATTCACATAAGATGTGCTGCATCAAAATGACCACAAACTCTCTCTGCATATATTAGTGGGGTACAAAATTGCTTGTATTGTAAATTATTCAATATTTTTGAACTATTTACCTTGTAATGCAAGTGTGGGCCAGGTGTTTGGGAAAAGGCCTCTTGTATGAAAATAAGGCTTAACAAGTATTGAATCCCATGAGCTGTTAGGACGAGCTCTGTAGACATGACAGCAGCCACTCATCACACCTAAACCTCTCAATTGTTGCTTCAATATTTTCAGAGAAACAACTCCCCCACCACAAGCAAGGCAAGAAAATACAAGCATCCCAGTGTAGATCAGAGGCCACACATTGCCTTTGATCCTATCATCGGCAATATACCCCTACCACAGACACCCAGGAATCATTCTATTTTGCCGGGCTGTTTTTGGGGAGAAGCTAAAGGGGAAATGCAGTGATGCCGGGCCGGGGAAACCTTGAGAAGACGCTCTCGTCGAAAGTTTGAAATGAAGACCGAGAACTCCATTGACCGATCTGTTGCGGACCTGTTTATGGACGTGAGGACATGCCTTCTTTAGGGGCTTATGGTGTCTGTGATTTGAAGCTTCCCCTTGTGTACTGCAGCAAGAAGACACCTTAATCACTACCCACAAAAACATGACCAACTCCATTCGTGAAGATCCAACGTTAGCAGCTTTTGTAATGATTCCCAGCCATGCCGAGCCAAGAAGCAAAGCGAGTGAGGGTGTCGGGTTTTTTGGGATCGACGGTCTCTCTGACTGTCCCAGGCCGTCCTGGGCGCCGCTTTTGACGAGACCCTGGACGAAGAAGCTTACAGACTAATACACAAAATACACCGCAGGGAATCTTGAAGTGCGCTGACGACGACAGATGTCTGATTGTGTTGATGGTGTTGATGTGGTGATTCTTAGTGTTAGAACATAAAAATATAAGGAAGCTACAAACGGCTGTGAGATCTACACGAGGTAGTTCCTGTGTTCTATCGTTATTGCGTTGTTGATGTGTCCTGTTAGTGTCGTAAGAACATAAGAACGTAAGAAAATAAGAGAGAGAGAGAGAGAGACGACATTTCCTTCCTACTTGCTGGCGAGTCACTGTTCATGGAAAATCCCCGCGTTGCTTTCACAGATCTGTAGGGATGCGCTTTCTTCATCAATTTTCTGACAATATACACATCCCTCTTTATCTGAACCATTGCTCAACTTTTAGGAGAACATAAGAACATAAGAAAATAAGGAAGCTACAAGAGGCCGTGAGATTATTCGTATGAGACCTACACGTGTAGTTCCTGTTACTTATAGATACCAGCATCCACCTTTCATCCCCATCCATAAAGCTGTCTAGCCTTCTTTTAAAACTCCTATTGACTCCCCACTAACTATAGGCTACCTAACAATTGAGTCCATTCCAATCATTTACCACCCTATTTTGTGGGTGGTAGGGTATTTCAAGCGTGGATACACAGGCTTAATAATGCGTAATGTCAGGCAATGTGTGTGTGTGTGTGTGTGTGTATTCGCGTGATGTGTGCAGTCTTGCGTAACCTTTCTGAGATGATTGGGCTACCTGATATGACTCATACGTAGGAAATACCGGTTTATATATATTGGCTTTTTTTCTGCTTCTTTTTTCCTACTGTGAGGGGATATGGAAGTGCGCTGTCCCGGGATATTACCCAATAAAGGATATATGCACGTGCACTCTAGGTAATTATATCAGCCATGCATAAATCAACAAAGCAAATCCACTCCCACTTCATTTTAAAGCTCCCTAAGATAAGAATTAATAAAGCAGTACCTATAATAGCTTACTGTTATTTATAAGCGTACCTATAGAGAGAGATAGTGAGGGTATTATCGAAGAAGTGTATGTGTGGGGGAGGGAATTAAACGCTGATTGACTACGGAGGAATACACGAGCGCACTGAGTGGAATGCGGGTGTCATCACTGACCTTCCCTAACAATGGACTGGAACTCGATCTATACGAGTGTTACAGGTTTCAAACAAGGCCTCTTAATTGATCTTCCCTGTTTCTTATAGGCGAATTTTGGTGAAGAAGCCGTAAGAAGCCGGCTTCTTGCAGCTTGCGTTTTCTGTTATGGCGGGGCACTTTTAAGAAGCCGGCTTCTTACGGATTGGCCCAGCTGGTCAGCCGGAAGAAGCCAGCTGGAAGAAGCGAGAGCCAGGCTCGCTTACCACGGCTTCTTGCCGCTTGTGCCGTGACGTCAGAGATAACAACAAATATGGCGGGACGGGCAGAGATTCTCAGACAGTGAGTATCGTCGAAATATGATTACAGATACAGAACACAAGTAACACTAGAGTACATTGTACTATTAAGAACGAACAGAAT
>JACEEZ010001361.1:0-2500 GCA_016584305.1 Chionoecetes opilio
GCGGAATTGCGATGCAAAGGCTACTAAAAAAATTGCGAATTGCATGCGGACTGGTGCAGGTCGGAATTGCGGAATTGCGATTGCGGAATTGGAAAAAAAATTGCGATGCCCACCTTGTTTAAGAGTCTACCATGTGGCACCTTGTCGAATGCCTTACTAAACTCCAAGTATACTATATCATAATTCTCATCATTATCTGCTGTTTCATAAACCTTCCTATAAAAACTCAATAAATTAGTGAGACATGATTTACCTTTTGTGAAGCCATGTTGTGAATCATTAACCAAACTATGCTTTTCAAGATGCTCTCTAATGTTTTTTGCAATAACAGCTTCCAATAATTTACCTACCACTGACGTCAGGCTAACGGGTCGATAATTTGACATTAATCCTCTATCTCCCTTCTTAAATATGGGAACTACATTTCCCTTCCTCCACATTAACGGCACTTCCCCTATATCAATCGAGTTCCTAAAAATATGCACTAACGCATCACTAACAACCCCTTTGCATTCTTTTAGTACTCTGGGATACACTTCATCTGGTCTTGGTGACTTAAAATTCTTCATTCCGTCTATACCTTCTTCTACCATTTCCCTAGTTATCACAATATCTTTGAGTTTCTCATCATCCTCTCCTCTAAACTTCTGTTCACTACCAGGTATCTGCTGTTTATCCTCCTGAGTAAAAACACTTAAGAAATAATCATTTAAAATTTTATACATATCCTCTGCCGTGCTTATAATCTCCCCCTGCTTATTTTTTAATGGCCCCACTAATTCCTAGTCTTTGTTTTATAAACCTGAAAAAATACCTTAGGATCGGTCTTTGCCTTCCCTGCAACCTTAATCTCATAATTCTTCTTCGCTGCTCTTGATAATTTTTTTTACCGTTCTAGCCATCTCGTTATACTGCTCTATATTCACCTGCCCATCCTTAACTGTATGAGTTCACAGTTTTCTCTAGTATATGCTTTACCGCCTAATTTGGTGTGGAGGAAGAGGAGGAGGAAGAGGAGTATGTGAGGCCCTGAATGGTGAGCTTGTAATCACACACACACACACACACACACACACACACACACACACACACGCACACACGCACACACGCACACACACACACACACACACACACTACCTTAGAAACACAAGAGGGAGAGACGGAGAGAGGACGGAGAGAGAAAGGAGGTGGAGGGGGAGGTAAGGGGAGGAAGAGAGGAGGGAAAAGGGAAGGGAAATGGGGGAGGCAATGGAGGGAAGAGGGGGAGGTAAGTGGAGGTAAGGAGGGAAGAGGGGAGGAAGAAAGGAAGATAGATGACTGACATGGAAGAGGAATGAAGATGACAGCGAGGGGTAGGAGAAGAAAGAGGAAGAGGAGGAGGAAGAAGGATGGTTAGAGAGGGCAAGAAGATGAGTAAAGATGGAGGGAAGGAAAGAGGAGAGGAGAAAGTATTGATAGAGAAGAAATGGTGGAAAAAAGACAGAGGAAATGTATGCGAGAGAAAAAGAGAGCGAGAGAGAGAGAGAGAGAGAGAGAGAGAGAGAGAGAGAGAGAGAGAGAGAGAGAGAGAGAGGAGAGAGAGAGAGAGAGAGAGAGAGAGTACTTGTGAATAAATTAATTAAACATAACTGATTCCCTTCCTTCCCTTACTCCCTCCCTCTCCCTCCTCTCTCTCTCTCTCTCTCTCTCTCTCTCTTCTCTCTCTCTCTCTCTCTCTCTCTCTCTCTTCTATCTTATACGTACATCATACTATTATCATGAGGGGGGAGGAGGTCATGTGTGTGTGTGTGTGTGTGTGTGTGTGTGTGTGTGTGTGTGTGTGTGTGTGTGTGTGTGTGTGTGTGTGTGTGTGTGTGTGTGTGTGTGTGTGTGTGGTCAAAGTACAGAGATAATTAAAGTTAAGGGTGAGGAAGAAGAGTAGTATCAGAGGAAGAGGAAGAGGAAGAGGAAGAGGAAGAGGAAGAGGAAGAGAAGACGGGAGGAAGAGGCAGAAATTTTGCAATAATGAGGTGGAGAACAAAGAGGAAAAAGAGAATGAACGAGGAAGGGAGGAGGAGGAGGAGGAGGAGGAGGAGGAGGAGGAGGAGGAGGAGGAGGAGGAGCGAGGAGGAGGAGAGGAGGAGGAGGAGGAGGAGGAGGAGGAGGAGGAGGAAGGAGGGAGGAGACACTAAAGGAAGTGAAGAGCGAGGAGGAGGAGGAGGAGGAGGAGGAGGAGGAGAGGAGGAGGAGGAGGAGGAGGAGGAGGAGGAGGAGGAGGAGGAGGAGGAGAGGAGAGGAAGAGGAAGAGGAGGAGCAGGAGCAGGAGCAGGAGGAGGGAGGAGGAGGAGGAGGAGGAGGAGGAGGATTTATTAATATGGGTCATGTAATCCTTGCGTTTCTTCTTTCCTTAATTTTTTTCATTAAATTCACGTATCCAACAACCCAATAATAATAATGAAAATAATGACAATAGTAATACTAATTATAATAACACGTACAGCTGAAAAATTATATGAAAAAA
>JACEEZ010001361.1:7500-29137 GCA_016584305.1 Chionoecetes opilio
TTCAAGAAATTTGCGGACTTGCGGTTGCGGAACTTAAGGATTGAAGTTTGCGGATTTGCGTTTGCGGAAGTGGATTTTCGTTTGCGGTGCCCACCTCTGTCACACACACACATACACACACAATAACACACGTGCGAACACACACACGCACACACACACACACACACACACAGCACCACGCATACACATTACTCACACACACACACACGCACACACACATAGCACGAACATTGTTAAGTTCTGTACGTTACTAGGTAAATACATTGTACAGCGTTCCTTGCCAAAAACATACTCTTTTCTCCCAGCTCATTTTCAGTTACTATCGCCTCCTTATGTCACCTACCTTATTCGTGTAGTTATTTCCATTGGCATTCTTTCTGTTGTTCATTTAAGCATTATTCGACTCTTGAAATTTCCAGCGAAAGCATATTAGCAATACGCAACATTTTCGTTCGTAATAACAAGTTAAACATGATAATATGCATGAATGTGAAGGGGAAACATAACTACGTTCAAACTATATTTCTGCCAACCATCTACTCGCATAAGTCGAGAATAAACTTTGATTTCCCTCCAGTGCAGTACAAATGCTAAACTATTGAATTGTCATGTACTATAACCTGGCTTTTAAACTTTGGCTTTAACGTAAAACAATCACTTACAAACCTTATGCTATAAATGCTGCCATAAATTTACATGACATTAATTGACTATCGAATTGTTCATCAGATGTCAAATTTGATGTGACTCTTATTTCCCATATTACTAAATTAACACGCAAAAAAATGCTTCATTTAAAACTAAAGCTAATTATGTTACGACAGCAGTATGTGAATTACGAAATGTTTAAAGGATTTTTTATAGCTTACTTCCAATTATTAAGAGAAATGGGATTGAATTATAATATCTAAGTATGGTATTACGTGTTTGTTTTCAGGAAGAAAGAATAAACCGAGAGATTGTTAAAAGCAAGCATTAAATGTCTTTTAAATAAGATTCTGTTACAAAATCTGATACTACTCAGTTTTATATAATGAATGATATACGCATATCACCAATGAATCGACAATAACATCAATAATATACATGTATATAAAGAATTTACCCACGTTTGACGATTTCTCTTTCCTTGAATATTTGGTTTAACAGTGAAAATGGTGGTGACGAGGAGGTCGCCCTCCACTGCCATCCCCTTTTGTGCATCCACCTCGCCGCGGTTCCTTTTACTTCTTTCTTCACAATTATAATTTCATATAAAAATGCAAAACTTTGTCAGCTTGAGATGCTTCCGCCTGGTGGTGGTGTTGGTGATGAGGGTGGCGATCACCCTCGTGCTGGTAGGCTTGGTGCTGGAGGCCGACGAGCTGCGTCGGGTGATGAGGGCCTGGCGGGACGCAGGGCCCCACACCACCCTGCTGGGGAAGGTGCGGGGGCACCTGGTGGCCGCCTCGTGGCTGGCCTCACCAAGGGACCCCCTTGCGGAGTGCGGCTTCCTCCTGGGTGACAACTGGGGAGAGGTGCTGTCCATGATGGTGGGCAGCAAGGAACGTCTGGCCTGCCTGGAGAGGCAGATCCAGAAGGCCGAGCAGGAACACAAGACGTTTGTGTTCTGCTTTGTGTGTGCCGTGTGTATGGTGGTGGAGGTTGTGTTTGTGGTCCTGGTGGCGGGGCGCTCCTGGGCACGGCAGACCCTGGCGCGCCACCACGAGAAAGGAAGCAAGGCAGGGCAGGACGAGCCTTTCCTGCAGGAAACAGCAGCCTCGCAGGTCAAACACACTGAGGTGGAGGACGTACTGGAGGAGGTTGGAGAGCTAGCCCTTCCTCAGCAGGAGGCAGGAAGTGTCCTCATCCTCGTGGATCTAGGACGCCAAAGGCTGCACATCAAGGCCGCCAAGAACAACGTGCTGGAGTGCCACGTCGCCCTCAAGAACTTGTTGGCGGAGTGGCGAACACGCTAGGCCGCCACACCTCAACATGTTCGCATCCCAGTGGAGTTGCCCGCCAGACTTTCAAGGCTGAAGATAGAAGCTACAGCGATAACTGAGAGCTACAAACTAACCCAGAAAATGGTGTCACCACTCCAGCATGGAGTGGCCGCGGCCAGGCAGCAGGCGGCAGGCAGTCAACGCCACCCGGGTAAGAAGACTGCTGCCCGCCCACGCCTTGGCAAAACCAGGAAGTGGAGGGCGTTCGGCCACATCCTCCCGACGCCAGAGGCACGTCGGGTTGCCTTCGTCAGGGCTCGCGCCGCCCTTGATGAACGGGCACACGCCTGGAAATGTGCCTCCAAGACAAAACTGGAGAAACTTAAGAAGCGCGGGGTTCCCGGTAACATCCTCCCGACACCCGAGGCACGTCGAGTGGCCTCCGTCAGGGCTCGCGCCGCCCTTAAAGAACGGTCGCACGCGCAGAAGTGTGCCTTGAAGACAAAACTGAAGGAAAGTAAACACGGGGTGTTCAGTCCCATCCTTCCGACGCCAGAGGCACGTCGAGTGGCCTCCGTCAGGGCTCGCGCCGCCCTTAAAGAACGGGTGCACGCGCAGAAGTGTGCCCCTAAGACTTCATGGAAGAAAAGTGTCGGAAATGAGGGCGCTCAGACCGACACTCAGGCTGCGAACATGACTGTGCCTGCGAACCGAGTCGCCTCGGTGAGGAGTGACGCCGCCAAAAGGGAAAGGGCGCACGCGCGTGAGTGTGCCTCTCAGACGACACAGGCAAAAAGTGTCGCAAAGGTTGCTCAATCTTTGAAGACGTCTGTGCCTGCGAGCCGAGTGGCCTTCGCGAGAAAAGACGCCGCCCTAAGGGAACGAGTGCACGCACGTAAGATTACGTCCCAGACGACATGCGCGAATGGTATCGTAAATGTTAAGGAGTAAAATGTGACACCTCCATCACTGTCTGGTTGCCAGCAACGAGTGGCTGCGGCCAGGCAGCAGGCGGCAGCCAGGGAGCGCCACCTTGCTGGGAGGAACGCTGGCCGCCGACGCCTCCTTAACACCGTGAGGCCCAAGGTCTTCTTCGGTCACACAACCTCGACCCCAGAGGCGCGCCGCGTGGCCTCCGTGAGGAGTGAAGCTGCCACCACGGAAAGAGCGCATGCGCACACGTGCGCCAGTCAGTGAGCGACAGCAAGAATTCCCCCCGCGAAGGAAGGATACAATTGCCAACCACGCCACCATAACTAAGTGTTCAGCGTGAAGGGGTGAACACTGCATCCTCCTGGTTGCCTGCATGAAAAGTACATATCTCGACGATGAACTTTGGCGGCATCACCGCGTGCATCTACGTAGCTTACAGGACCGCCGTGAGCGTCCAGCAGCCCCGTGGGAGAGAATTGACTCATTTTTTGGTCTATAAGACCACACCGCCAAAAAATTGCTGATTTCTTAAACCATTTTTAAAGTACATGGATAAAAAAAACTAGGTACATTTTTTATGATTCAACTTGATTTCTTCATTTTTTGTACTATATATTTTTCAATTTTAAGTGATAGCATATTTTTGTAACAAATTTATTACATGAACGGATGCGGGCCGGGCAGGTGATTACTTGAGTATTTGAGTACTCAATGATCAAAAAATAAATAAGTACCTTGATCATTTAATTGATCATTTGATCATCAAACTTTGGGTACTTTTATTAATTTTGTACTTGGAGTAAAAATTTGTCATTGTAACAATATTTTAACTTAGGTAACAAAGCTTGGTACTTTTTACACCACTGCCTGTATAACCTAGCAACTCTATTCACCGGGGAATCAAGGGATATATATATATATATATATATATATATATATATATATATATATATATATATATATATATATATATATATATATATATATATATATTATATAATATATATATATATATATATATTATATATATATATATATATATATATATATATATATATATATATAAGCGAAAAGTGTGTGTGTGTGTGTGTGTGTGTTGTGTGTGTGTGGTATAGGTTCCGCCCCCCGTGGCGCAAACACCTCATATGGCACATTTTTGGAATCAGGTTGACCAGGGGAAGGTCATAAGCCCACTTATAAGATGATCCGATCACTTTTTTTTTTTTTTTTTTTTAGCAGCCTATTAGCGAGAATTGTGAAAACAAAAGTGGGTTGCGCAGAATTGAGGAAGCCTTGATGTAGGGTGATGGGTAATGGGTGAGTGAATGGGTGGGGTGATGGTAATGGTGTGGGGTGATGGGTGAGTGAATAGGTGGGGGGTGATGGGTTGGGGGTGATGGGTGATGGTGAGGGAATAGGTGGGGGGTGATGGGTAATCTATAATAATATAAGCGAAAGTGTGTCTGTCTGTCTGTCTGTGTGTGTGTGTGTGTGTGTGTGTGTGTGTGTGTGTGTGTGTGTCTGGTATAGGTTCCGCCCCCCGTGGCGCAATCAACTCATATGGCACATTTTTGGAACCGGGTTGACCAGGGAAGGTTTTAAGCCCAATTATGAGATGATCCGATCTTCTTTTTTTTTCTTTTTTTTTTTTAGCAGCCTATTAGCGATAATTGTGAAAAAAAAGTGGGTTGCGAGAATTGAGGAAACCTTGATGTAGGGTGATGGGTAATGGGTGAGTGAATGGGTGGGGTGATGGGTAATGGGTGTGGGGTGATGGGTGAGTGAATGGGTGGGGGGTGATGGGTTGGGGGTGATGGGTGATGGGTGAGGGAATAGGTGGGGGGTGATGGGTAATGGTAAATATAAGCGAAAGTCTGTCTGTCTGTGTGTGTGTGTGTGTCTGGTATAGGTTCCGCCCCCCGTGGCGCAATCACCTCATATGGCACATTTTTGGAATCGGGTTGACCAGGGGAAGGTTTTAAGCTCAATTATGAGATGATCCGATCACTTTTTTTTTCTTTTTTTTAGCAGCCTATTAGCGATAATTGTGAAAAAAAAAGTGGGTTGCGAGAATTGAGGAAACCTTGATGTAGGGTGATGGGTAATGGGTGAGTGAATGAGTGGGATGATGGGTAATGGGTGTGGGGTGATGGGTGAGTGAATGGGTGGGGGGTGATGGGTTGGGGATGATGGGTGATGGGTGAGGGAATAGGTGGGGGTGATGGGTAATGGGTGAGTGAATGGGTGGGGGGTGATGGGTAATGGGTGAGTGAATGGGTGGGGGGTGATGGGTAATGGGTGAGTGAATGGGTGGGGGGAATACATACATTTCTACATCCATGATTTCAGGAAAGTTAGAAGGGGCTATCTGGAGAGTCCATGTTTGGTGGGCCGAAGGCCCACCAAACACAGGTGGTGGGCCGAAGGCCCACCAATAGCCCTCCGCAGGAGCTAGCCAAAAAGTCCCCCGGAGGGGGGCTTTGCGGCTAGTATATATATATATATATATATATTATTATTACATTATTATTATTACATATATATATATATTATATATATATATATATATATATATATATATATATATATATATATATATATATATATATATATATATATATATATGAATTATATATATATATATATATATATATATATATATATATATATATATATATATATATATATATATATAAGGCACTTATTTGAACACACCTTCCTGTCCTTGCTTTCTCCATGTACCCATTTCCCGACTAACTCCCTGATGCATTTCAAGAATCTAACATTAAAAATCTATTTCTCGTCAATGTACGTATATACTGTAGATGCCAGTGGGTTGTTTTTGGCATACCCTTAAACCCTAGTAATGCCCAGGGGCGTAGTTAGGCCTGGGCATTGGGGGCTGTAGCCCCGAATGTTTTATGAATAGCCCCTGATCTCAAATACCTTTATTTTATTTTTTTTTTCTTGTTTTTTTTTTCTCTCACAAAAATAAGATAAGCTCTGACTGGGGCCAACATAAAATTATAGTAAAAAACAAGATATTTGGTTAGATGTTACTTAGCGTATATGCTGATAACATCCTTTTTATGAGCAGGACATGACAGAGGTGGAGAGAACAGGAGGAGAGAACAGAGGAGATGAGGAGTGCATGACAGAGGAGACACCAAAAGACCTTTTGGAGAAGTTTTTTTTTTCGAAATGCATTTTTTTCGAAGTGCATTTTTTCGAAGTGTATTTTTTTCGAATTGCATTTGTTCGAAGTGCATTTTTTTCGATGTGCATTTTTTTCGAAGTGCATTTTTTTCGAAGTGCATATTTTCGAAGTGCATTTTTTCGAAGTGCATTTTTTCGAAGTGCATTTTTTCGAAGTGCATTTTTCGAAGTGCATTTTTTTCGAAGTGCATTTTTTCGAAGTGCATTTTTTCGAAGTGCATTTTTTCGAAGTGCATTTTTTCGAAGTGCATTTTTTCGTAATGCATTTTTTTCGAAGTGCATTTTTTCGAAGTGCATTTTTCGAAGTGCATTTTTACGAAATGCATTTTTTTTCGAAGTGCATTTTTTTAAAGTGCATTTTATTCGAAGTGCATTGTTGTGTGTCCTTGGCCAGTCCTTGTGATGTAAAAAAAAAAAAAAGTAGTTAAAAGATCGAGGTTGGTCAATCTCAGTATTGAACAAAGCATTGGGAATATACAATCTATATAACTGCTTCATCACGCCAAAGCTCTCTTTTTCTCCTACTGATGAAAATAAAATTAATAGCGAGGTTGAACCTCAACTCAGATTGTCTTAATTTTATTTTAATTTCATGTTTCGAAAGTTTTCCTAAGCAAACTACCATAGCCTTTTAGTAGAGCACAGTGTCTCACATCTTATATTCATTATACTCATAAATAAATTAAAAATTATCCTGTAAAAATTTTAAGATCTCTTGGCTGGGCTAAGCCCCCAATGTTTCAAGATCCTAAATACGCCCCTGATCACTACCACTCACAATATCCTCACTACACAACAGCGCGTGACCACTGGGCAGAGCAATCTTCACTACAAAGGCTGTAGTGTATATATAGGCCAACATTTCTTTTGTAGTGAAGATAACATGTGCACTATACACACTCCTGTTGGCCTATATTTACACCACATGCACTATACATATTCCTGATGACACTACACCCTTTGTAGTGATGATTCCTCTGCCCAATGATCAGGCGCTGTTAAGAAGTGAGGATATTGTGATGGGCAGTGATGATACGAGGAGTGCACCAATCAGCTGCCACGTAGGAAAAGGGGGAAAGGCAGGGGGCGTGGCTTCTAGATAAACTTAGCGTAAAGGCCATGTCACACGGACACTTTTTCCGGCATCTTTTGGTATTTTGCTACCATTTGATGCCTGATACCGGCATCTTTTGGTAGCAAACGCGGAGTCGCGCATGTTCGTTCTCTTGCCACCAGTACTGTGGCATCTTTGTTTACATCTCGGAGCAGCCGACGCCACGCAAGACTTCGTACGAACTACACATTTCAGTGAAATAAAGAGAAATGACCAATCTTGGGTGGTCAAGAGATGCAGTAGCATCTCTATGTGATATGTTTAGGGAAAATAAGTGCTGTATATAGGGAATATAGATGTATGATTTTGTATAGTAATAGTAATATGGTGTAGATGAGGAGGAAAATAAAGATGAGAGGAGGAAAATAAAGTGTTTGGTGGAGTAGGGTAGGAGAAATAAATAGGTTTTTAACTCTCTATATATACAAGACACGTGTATGATATGGTACATGCGTGTTATTTAGATTTTTTTACGTATGATTTAGATATATAGTTAAGTTTTGAGTTGTTGATGAGAAGTTATGACGGAAAATGTTGATAAAAAACATAAATGTAATAGGCTGCGTGTGTTACTTACTACAGAAACGGGGATAATAATATGATATGTGTGATATTTTTATTTGATTTAGAAATACAAGTAAGATTTTGAGTGGTTTATTTATGGTTATCAAGGGAAATGTGAAGAAGGAAGGACATTTTATAGATGCCAGTAGAAACAGAGTAGCTAAGATAGAAGAATAAAGATCTTAGCTACTCTGGTAGGAAGATGCTCGTAGCCGGAACGCCGTGTGACAACACGCGCACTTTTTGCCACCAGTACGGGCATCTTTTGGTAGCAAAATACCAAAAGATGTCGGAAAATATCGCTCGTGTGAGTAGCCTTAAGGTTACTATAGGTATTCTGAACTAACAAGGTATAAAGGACACAAGTAGCTTCTTTTAAATTACTAATAAAATGCCTAAAATATTGCATTGGTCAAATACGTAAAATTAAAAAAAAAAAAGAAGAACGAACTTAATGAAGCGAGCGAACATTAAACATTTTCCTCCATTATTCGTCTCTAATCCATTGCAGTTCGTATCTACATAACCATCAGTCGAATTATCAAATAAATAAAATAAAAAAAGTCTGAAAAAATCCATCGTATGACTCCATTCAGCTGATTAAAATCTGAAAATATGTGAATAAACTACAATAATAAAAAAAGGCAACGATTTCAAGCATTCACGTAATTACCTGAGAATCATGATGAAAAACATTCCAATATGATTTGATGGTGAATATTAAAGAAATATCAGGTGAGCCAAGCTCTAATATTCGCGATCCAATATTGACGGAAATCCGCGAATGAAAAAGCTTTTGATCTCATTTACTTCCTTCCCTATAACGCGCGATGGTCGGCCTGCACACACACACACGCGCACACACACACAAGCACACACACACGCGCACACACACCACACACGCGCACACACACACACACACACACGCGCACACACACACACACACACACACACACACACACACACACACACACACACACACACACACACACACACACACACACACACACACACACACACACACACACACACACACACACACACACACACACACACACACACACACACACACGCACACACACACACACACACACACACATACATACACACACACACACACAGTCACACATATACACACACACACACACATACAATTTCAGTTTCCGCATTATAGAATGTATACAAAAATGCACTTAAAAGAGAAGAATAAGTAAAATTATTCATGAGTTCAGGACATTTCCCATACAAGAATAGATTACAACATCTACATTTTGAACTCTTAGAGAAAATAAGGATGCGAGATGACTATATTGAGATTTTGAATAGGTAAAAGGTAAAATAGGGTAATAAAAATATATAAATGTTCTCCAGGCCGTGTAAGTAAATATTTCACGAATATTATAAACTTTCCATAAAGATCCTATTTGGCCAAAGTTTTGATAAGTATGTATACTCTGGGAAACATTAATTTGTTAGGAGGGAAATTGCCTTTGCAAAGAACTCCCATACATCAATTTGAGGAGGAGGAGGAGGAGGATTTTTTTTACATAGGATTACATAGGAATAACAGACACCAGGAGACCTATTGGTCCATGACGAGGGTATCTGCTGAACTACATACTACTAACTATCAACTACTTGTAAGAAAACAGTTGGAAAAGGATACCATGTCCTTAAAAGAAGATAGGAACACGGAAGTTTCATAGTGCAGAAAAATAGGGTATGAAATATACTAACTACAACTACCACTACCACTACAACTAATCGATCCGGGGAACTAAATATGAATTCGCAGGGCACTATCAATACCCATTTACTTTACAGTGCGCGTCAAGTCTGTTTTTAAATGTAGTTATTGTGCTGGCTTCGACAACATTTGCTGGTAACTTGTTCCATCGATCAACGACTCTCACATTGAAATAATTTTTACGGAGATCAGTGATGCAACGTTGACCGTTTAGTTTTAAACCATTATTTCTTGTTGTCACTTGAGTTGAAAGCTCGAATAGGTTCTCTTGATTAATGACATCAAAACCTTTTAGGATCTTAAAGGTTTCTATCAAGTCCCCACGGATTCTACGATCCTTTAAGAAAACATATTAAGTTTCCGCAGTCTCTCTTCATAAGATGAATTTCGCAGAGATGGAATTTGTTTGGTTGCTCTTCTTTGCACTGATTCCAATTTTGCTTGGTCTTTTACGAAACAGGGCGACCAGAATTGGACGGCATATTCCAAGTGTGGCCTAACCAAGGACGTGTATAATTGTGTCATTACTTTCGGAGTTTTGTGTTCAAAATTGCGTTTAATAAAGCCCAACATCATATTCGCCTTTTTACTGGCAGCTAGGCAATGCGGACTGGTTTTAAGATCATTACTGATGATGACACCTAAATCCTTTTCTTGCTGTACTTCAGTTAACGATTTATTTTGCATTTGATAGTTATATTTGAGGTTATCGTTGCCTATATGCATTACTTTACATTTATCGGAATTGAATTTTAATAGCCATTTATCACTCCAGTCTGATAGTTTGTCGAGGTCACTTTGTATGAGTTCGCAGTTTTCTCTAGTATATGCTTTACCGCCTAATTTGGTGTCGTCTGCAAATTTCGATATTTTAGAGGAGGAGGAGGAGGAGGAGGATTACATAGGATTACATAGGAGTAACAGACACCAGGAGACCTATTGGTCCATAGCGAGGGTATCTGCTGAACTACATACTACTAACTATCAACTACTTGTAAGAAAACAGTTGGAAAATGATACCATGTCCCTAAAGAGGATAGGAACATGGAAGTTTCATAGTGCAGAATGATAGGATATGAAAAATAATAACTACAACTACCACTACCACTACAACTAATCGATACGGGGGACTAGATACGAATTCGCACTATCAATACCCATTTACTTTACAGTGCGCGTCAAGTCTGTTTTTGAATGTAGTTATTGTGTTGGCTCCGACAATATTTGCTGGTAACTTGTTCCATCGATCAACGACCTAAACATTGAAATAATTTTTACGGAGATCGGTGATGCAACGTTGACCGTTTAGTTTTAAACCATTATTTCTTGTTGTCACTTGAGTTGAAAGCTCGAATAGGTCCTCTTGATTAATGACATCAAAACCTTTTAGGATCTTAAAGGTTTCTATCAAGTCCCCACGGATTCTACGATCCTTTAAGGAAAACATATTAAGTTTCCGCAGTCTCTCTTCATAAGATGAATTTCTCAGAGATGGAATTTGTTTGGTTGCTCTTCTTTGCACTGATTCCAATTTGGCTTGATCTTTTACGAAACAGGGCGACCAGAATTGAACGGCATATTCCAAGTGCGGCCTAACCAAGGACGTGTATAATTGTGTCATTACTTTCGGAGTTTTATGTTCAAAGTTACGTTTAATAAAGCCCAACATCATATTTGCCTTTGTACTGGCAGCTAGGCAATGCGAACTGGTTTTCAGATCATTACTGATGATGACACCTAGATCCTTTTCCTGCTGTACTTCAGTTAACGATTTATTTTGCATTTGATAGTTATATTTGAGGTTATCGTTGCCTATATGCATTACTTTACATTTATCGGAATTGAATTTTAATAGCCATTTATCACTCCAATCTGATAGTTTGTCGAGATCACTTTGTATGAGTTCGCAGTTTTCTGTAGTATATGAGGAGGAGGAGGAGGAGGAGGAGGAGGGAGGAGGAGGAGGAGGAGGAGGAGGAGGAGGAGGAGGAGGAGGAGGAGGAGGAGGAGGAGGAGGAGGAGGAGATGAGAGGGGGAAAGGAGGGGGAAAGGGGGGGAGGAATAAAAAAAAAAAGGAAGAAAGGAAAAAACCCCCGGGAAAAGAGGGGGGGAAAAAAGAGGAAGGAAAAGAATAGAAGGAAGGGAATTTGCCCCGGAGAAGGGGGAGGGAAAAGGAGGAGGGGGAGGAGGGGAAAAGGGGGAGGGGAGGGGGAGGGGGGAAAGGGAAGGAGGGGAGGGGAGGAGGAGGAAAAAGGAAAGGGAAAGAAGGCAGGGCCCCTTTGGGGCAAAACAGGTGTTTGTGGCAAATAGGTTCCGGGGAGAAATAAGGAACATATTCCTAGGGCCCTTGATATAGAGGGGAAGGGGGAGGGGGGAAGAGAGGAGGAGGAGGAGAGGAGGAGGGGGAGGGGGGGGAGGGGGGAGGAGGGGAGGAGGAGGAGGAGGAGGAGGAGGAAAAGAAGAAAGAAGAGGGAAAGGGGGGGGAGGAAGAGGGAAACAAAGAAAAACAAAAAAGGGGGGAAAAAATGAGCGAAAAAAAAAAAAAAACAATAGAGAATAACAGAAACAAAAAAAATCAAGGATAGAAAAAGGAAGAGGAAAAAGAAGAGAGAAAAATTAGGAGGAAAAGAAGATAAATTGATGTAGAAAGGAGGATGAAGAGAGGGTTAAAAACAGATGGAGATAGAGAGGGAGAAAAAGGATGAGGGGAAAAGGTAAAAGAGTAGAGAAAAGTAGACGAAAAAGACAAAAAGAAAAGACGAAAGTGGAGGAAGAAAAGAAGATAAATTGGTGTAGGGAGGAGGATGAAGAGAGGGATAAAACAGGACAGCTGAAGACAAAACACAATTAGTCTTCTATCACACCTGTCTTTCGGAATCCCTCTCGCGAAGGACAAGCGATCGCCGGGAAGAGGATTCGATTGCACAAAGGAGGATTGGAACCCCCCAAAAGAGGGTTTGAGTGAAGGGTTGGGAGCGAGCAGGTGATACTGTGGTAAATGTGGAGGCGATACGGTGGCTGACAGGCGGATTGAGAGAGAGAGAGAGAGAGAGAGAGAGAGAGAGAGAGAGAGAGAGAGAGAGAGAGAGAGAGAGAGAGAGAGAGAGAGAGAGAGAGAGAGAGAGAGAGAGAGAGAGAGAGCAGGTGAGGATCATCAAAGACAACAATTACATACTCCATGATCACCAACGCAGGCTCAGATGGTCACTCCGCCCTTCTCACTCTCTTCAACGCCTCCTGGGAGGCCTGCAAACTACCATCAAAATGGAAGGAGGCTACCATCATACCCATACCTAAGCCTAAAGATCCTGGAGCCATGCGCCCTATCTCCCTCCTCAGCTGTGTGGGCAAAACCATGGAGCGGATAGTCCTAAACAGGCTAACCTGGGCGGTCGGTCCGCTCCATCAAGACCTCTTTGCCTACAGGTGGGGCACGGGAACAGCTGAATGCCTATCCACTCTCCTATGCGCTGCCAGTTCCGGAGGTACCACAGTAGCCTTCCTCGATCTCGAGAAAGCCTTTGAACTCGCCAACTGCCGAGTGATCCTTTCGCTTCTGGTCCGCAAGGGAGTATGCGGCAGACTCCTTATATGGCTCAGGGACTTCCTCTCGGGCCGAGCGGCCAGAGTTGCCTTTCAGGGGGAGACGTCTCAACTCCATCAACACGAAAACGGAACACCCCAGGGCAGCATTCTGAGCCCCTTCCTGTTTAACATATTAATGGAAGAACTCATCTCTCTCCCACTCCCACCCGGTACTAAGCTTCTCTGCTATGCGGACGACCTTGCCCTCTACTGCACTGGACCCGTCCACGCACAACGAGCCCAGAACCTGCTGACTGACATAACCACCAAGTGTAGGGAACTAGGCTTGAAACTGAATGTGGCAAAATCCAAGGCCATGGCCTTTGGGTGTGACGCGCCGCGCGCCCCGCTCTATATTCTGGACACACCACTCTCCTGGGTCACGTCGCACCAATACCTGGGCATCTGGCTCGACAACCGTCTCGACCTCCGTACCCACGTAGCTTACCTGCAGGAGCGCGAAAACAGCAGGATCTCCGTCCTACGGGCAATCACTGGCTTAAAAGGGGGGGCCAGTTTCCAGGTGAAGCGCACCTTTTACATTCACGCCATCCGCTCTCTCCTGGACTATAGCGCTCCATGCCTTATTTCCCTCACGAACACAATCAATCCATCATTGGGGGCATACGCCGGGGGGCGCGTCGCCTCGCCCACCCTACGACGCCACTCCCGGGGGTCACCACGCGCGAGTTCCCATGCAGACTCCTTTCCCATACCAAGCAGCTCTCGACAAGAAACATCAACTTGCCCCAGCCACGAGCCTTGTGGGCGCCCCCTTGGCCTCCTCCACGCCGGATTGTCTCTTACAGATACAACCCGATGGGAAGGATCGGTTTCAGAGTAGCGTGCCACATGCTCATATAGCCGAAGTTGGCGCTGACGGACTATGCAGGTAATAGGCCTCGATTCAGTCCCACGGTGCAATCGCTGATTTGACACGTACTCATCCCAGCGATACCCCATGATTCTGCGAAGACACTTATTACCAAAGGCATTGATTCGTCTCTTCAAGTCACTATTTAGTGTCCATGTCTCACAACCATAGAGTAAGACAGGGATCACAAGCGATTTGAAGATCCGGATCTTTGTCCTCCTGCACAGGTACCGACAACGCCAAATACCTACCCCTGACTTCGTCAAGAGAGGGTGCGCTTTCGTCAATGGGAGGATCGGCATCCACTGCCTGTAACCCAGTGGTGTGAAGCTGCTCAGTTGGAGGGTCCACCGTGAACAACTGCCCAAAGTACTCAGCCCAACGAGCCATCTGCCCATCCATGTCCGACACGAGGCGCCCATCTGCTGTTCGAATAGCACTCGCCCGAGAAGGAGACTTGGAACGGAGCTTCTTCAGGGCTCGGTAGGCGGGTCGGAGGTCATTAGCGTTCAAATGACCCTCGACATCCTCAGCGAGACTCCTGACATACCTCTCCTTGTCTCTCCCCAGGAGGGTTCTAGTCCGGCGTGACAGAGGTTGACGAGGTGACAGAGGTCACGAACACCTTACACCAAAAACTAGAGGCCACACAAAATAGCGCCCTGAGAGTCATCATCAACGCCCCCCCAGATGGACTAAGGTCTGCAACCTGCAGCAGGAGTGCCAGGTAGTCCCGACTCGGCGCCGTATCGAAGAACGGACCGCCTGCCTGCTTGCCAAAATGACCCACCTGCCCTACTCCTACGCCCCTCCCGCCAAGGTTGCAACTCATCTTGCCAGGCCCCGCAACAACCTTCGGCGGCAATGTTGGCCAGCGTGCGCTGCAGAAGCAATTATCACTATGGGAATACACGAAACCCTCCTCAGTAAGGGCGAGGACTTCCCTCACCCGAACTTCGCTACGCCACCGCCTTGGAGCCCTCCTCCAATCACCACATCACTCCACAGTCTTGAGCGCCCAAAGGCACACTGGCTCCCCGCTGCCTTACGCTTGGAAATGCGGCAGGTCACGGAGGACTTGACGACCCCTGCCTCCCTCACTATCTTCACAGACGGGTCAGTATATCCTGCCACAGGAGCAGCGGGAGCGGCTTTTGTGAGCGGACAATGGCGTCTAACAGATGGCGCCAGCTGCCTCCAGGCTGAACTAGTCGCCATTCGTGGCGCTCTTCACCACGCCCTGGAGAGTCACTCCCCTCATGTCATCATACACACAGACTCAAAATCCTCTATCCAGGCCCTCAGAGACACACAGACACAGGACAACATTCACCTCCTCACCTCCACTCTTCTTCTGGCCCAGCGACTGGCTGCACGTGGCTGCAAAATCACCCTCAATTGGGTTCCCAGCCATGTAGGTCTTAGTGGCAACGAAGCAGCTGACAGAGCTGCAAAATCAGCCGCTACCCTTCCCAGCCCCACTACGGCTGTTCTGCCCAGCCTCTCTCAAACTCTACTTAAAATAAAGTCTGCCTCGCACGCCTTGTCCCGCCAGCAACACGAGGCCACAGTCGCCCTGTCATCACCCTCTGCCTCCTGGTACGCTGCTGCAACAGCTTACCACCCACTTCCCCAAGACCCATCCATCGCCCCACAATTACGGCTTACGGGACCGACTACACCGTCTCCACCTCGGCTTTCCCTGCTTTGAGGAAATCCGCCAGGGCGCTGTGGACATCACCTGTGATCACTGCCAGGTCACCTCCCCCTTTGCACTCCAACACTACCTCCTGAAGTGCGAGGCAACCTCCCACCTCAGGGAACGCCTCCCACCTCATCCGCAGCCCGGACATCCAGGTGCCGCCGCCGCTGCTGCTGCGATAATTAGATCTGTCCCTCTGGCCACTCTCACCTCCACCGTTCGGGAGTACCCCCCCCCCCCCAAGGTAGCTCCAATACACTGCCTTTTTTTTATTGTAATGCCATAATTCCACAGGCGGGCTGCTATAGGCAAAAGCTCGCGTCAACCACAGTGTTGACAAAATATTAACAACAGCAACATCAAAGACAACAATGCCGGACAGGAGCCACATCTCACCACCTTCCAACACTGACGTGACGTGGCGGGACTCACCGTGGTGTTCCAAGGTGCAGGTGAAGCGTGTGAGTCACCTTCAGGCGTTGTGACAGCCATACCGCCTGGCCCCGGTCACCAACCGTGCTGTCGCCCTGGCTCCTGGTGAGCTATTACATCCCCGCTGCCGTACGTGGCACCACCAGCGCCAGTTCACAAACACTTATATCAGTTGGTGGAACACGCTGATATCACAAACAGACTTTAACGGAGCGAGTGTCCAGGAATTCAAAGTGATGGTGAATAACTGGTTGCTGGACAGAGCTGAGTGATAGTGATAAGTGACTATTATAAGGACCAGAGTCAGACTTTAAGATAGGGAGCATTAAGAATGTAACCTTTAGTCTGTAAGTTAATATACTCCAATATAATGTTGAATGTAACTTCTCTGTAAACTGTTAACTAGTATAAATAAAATAAATAATAAATAAGAGAGAGAGAGGAGAGAGAGAGAGAGAGAGAGAGAGAGAGAGAGAGAGAGAGAGAGAGAGAGAGAGAGAGAGGAGAGAGAGGAGAGAGAGAGAGAGAGAGAAGAGAGAGAGAGAGAGAAAGAGAGAAGAGAGAGAGAGAGAGAGAGAGAGAGGAGAGAGAGAGAGAGAGAGAGAGAAAAAAAAAAAAAAGCCGATTTGCAGGTGAAAGTTTCGGACAATGCAAAAATAATCTGCTTTCTCTCTCTCTCTCTCCCTCTCTCTCTCTCTCTCTCTCTCTCTCCTCTCCTCTCTCCCCCTCTCTCTCTCTCTCCTTCTCTTCTCTCACCTCTCTCTCTCTCTCCTCTCTCTTCTCTCTCTCTCTCTCGAAAGTAAACATGAAGAAATTCCCTCTCATTGCATACAGAGCCATTATCTCTCTCCCACACACTCCAACATTAAAACTCGCTCTAGTATTATTCTCTCTCTCTCTCTCTCTCTCTCTCTCTCTCTCTCTCTCTCTCTCTCTCTTCTCTCTCTCTCTCTCTCCTCTCTCCTCTCTCTCTTCTCTCTCCTCTCATCGGCACAAATACCCTAAAAAACGCTAATAATTAATAACCTCATATTATATCAAACCATTTGCCTTTACGTAGCTTTAGTTGATCCTTGGAATTTAGGCAAGTGTAGTACCATAACAAGGCTGGATACTTATAGAAAACGGGAAAGAGAGTGTCAAGGGATAGAGGGTGAAGGAGACTGAATAAAGGAGAGAGAGAGAGAGAGAGAGAGAGGAGAGGAGATAGAGAGGAGAAGGAGAGAGGAGAGAGAGAGAGAGAGAGAGAGAGAGAGAGAGAGAGAGAGAGAGAGAGAGAAGAGAGAGAGAGACGAGAGAGAGAGAGAGAGAGAGAGAGTTTTACCTTTTTTTCCTTTGCACACCCCACACGACTCGTTTTGTTCAATTTTCGAGAGAGAGAGAGAGAGAAGAGAGAGAGAGAGAGAGAGAGAGAGAGAGAGAGAGAGAGATGAGAGAGAGAGAGAGAGAGAGAAGTTTTACTTTTTCTCTCCTTTGCACACCCCACACGACTCGTTTTGTTCAATTTTCTCGAGAGAGAGAGAGAGAGAGAGAGAGAGAGAGAGAGAGAGAGAGAGAGAGAGAGAGAGAGAGAGAGAGAGGAGAGAGAGAGAGAGAGTAAGAGGTGTATGGGAGGGTTGAGAGGTGGATGGTTGGAGGTGGAGAGAGGCGGAGGGGCATGCAGAGAGGGTGGGGAGGTGGGGGGTTGGGGTGGACCAAAAAAGGGGGGGAGGGAGGGGGTACAGCTTAAAGGTGGAGGACCGCTGAAACTAACTGTGATACCCACTCGCGATGACTTGCACACACGCCTCTCTCTCTCTCTCTCTCTCTCTCTCTCTCTCTCTCTCTCTCTCTCTCTCTCTCTCTCTCTCTCTCTCTCGAAAAATAGAACAAAGCTAGTCGTATAGAGTTTGCAAAGGAGAGAAAAAAAGTGATAAAACAGATTGCATAGAGGAGAGAAATGACAAATCTCTTATCATAGAAATTAAATGAGAGGGAAACATTTTTGTGATATATTCAGAGAAACAAAAAAAATTGTATAAAAAAGATAAAAAGATAAAAATAGATAAAAAAAAGAATATGAAACCGTTTTGCATACACTCTACTGTACATAGTTCAGTTATTTAAGGCAATTTTACACGCCAATGCTTCCCTCTGTCAAAGTCAATTCCCTGTAAAAATCGAGTCACACACTAGAGTTAAGGAATTGAATCATGCATGTACGGGATGCAGGGGAAAAAATGAACTCTGGGCTACATTCTAAAACAGTGAATTCAAGAAAAAAAAAAAAGAAAAAAAAGAGGAAACATATTTTGGTACTTTTCGGTAAAATTTGGTATAGTATATTTGATTGGCAAATTTTTGTTAAAGCTTCAAAATATATCGAATTTACGTATAGCGTCATCACACTATTTTTTTTTTCTCCTTACATTTACATTACGAGATTTTGACTTCGGATATAAAAAAATTAAGAAATCTGCTGCAAATATTCCCATTAAACCTAATTTCCCTAATAGGCCTAAACCATACCCCCACTAAAAAAAATAGTGAGTGATATCTAGGACTTCACTAATTTGATCTAATGTGGTGAATCATAAGTAGTAATAAGCATAAGTAATAAGTAGTAAGTAAGATAAGTAAGTATCATACCCCATGTGTATGAGAGAGTAAGGGGAAGGGAAGGAGAGAAAAAAAGGTGTTCAAACAGAATGTATGGAGGAAAAATGACATAAATATCATACCCTAGAAATTAAGTGAATAAAAAAGTAGTGATATATTCAGAGAAACGTGAAAAATAGTATAACAAATATAAAAGGAGATATAAAGAGATGAAAAAAAAGATATAAGGATAAAATGATGAATAAAAATGTTTCTCTGAGTATCACAAAAAAGTTTCCCTCTTTTAATTTCTATGATAAGAGATTTGTCATTTCTCTCCTCTACGCAATCTGTTTTATCACTTTTGTTCTCTCCTTTGCAAACTAGATAGAAATTCCCTTCCAACACACCAACACCAAAACACCAGAGGGATGATAAGTAATAATGGAAAGACTCACATTTCTATTTGATCTAATTTAATTAATCTTAACCCCTTGAGACCCAGTGCGTAATTTCCTTTGTAACTTAGGCACCATGAGACGATTTTTAGTGACTATAAGCAATAATTTTTAGATATGACCTGTTTAGTATCCTTGTCGACTAGCTAATTTGGTATATTAAGTTACTTTTCGTAATTTTATGGCTCGACAACAGACAATTTTATATAGCAAAGGAAAGATCTGGGCGTGAAGGGGTTAAGTATTATATCAAATGCCATGTGTCTGAGAGTGAGGGTAAGGGAAGGAGACATACAGGTGCTCCTATCCCACCTGTCACTCACTGATTACTGAGGATAAGTTGATTTACCTGTGTGTCTGAAGGTGAGACATTGCTCCACGCCGCCTAGATATCCGCTTACCTGTGGAAGGAGATATGGAGGTGAATTAGGTGACGGAGAGATATAAAGAGAAAGAGAGAGAGAAGGGGAGAGAGAGAGAAGAGAGAGAAGAGGAGGAGAGAGAGAGAGAGAGAGGAGAGAGAGAGAGAAAAAGAGAGAGAGAGAGAGAGAGAGAAAGGGGAGGAAGAGAGAGAGAGAGAGAGAGAGGAGAGCGAAAAAGAGCGAGGAGAGGGGGACAGAGATGAGAGAGAGAGAGAGAGAGAGAGAGAAGAGAGAGAGAGAGAGAGAGAGGAGAGGGGGAGAGAGAGAGAGAGAAGAGAGAGAGAGAGAGAGAGAGAGAGAGTAAAGAGAGACAGACAGACAGACAGACAGACAGACAGAAAGACAGACATACAGACAGAGTGAGAGACAGAAACAGAGAGAGAAAAAAAGACAGACAGAAGGAGCGAAGGTGGAGGAAGAGATTTAAGAGGACATAAAATGGGAATGAATGGGAAATAAGAAATAAAGAAAGGGAAGGAAGGGAGGGAGGGAAGGAAGGAAGAAATAGAGAGACGGAGGGAAGAGAAAAGGGATGAAGAAAGGAAGACAGAATAGAACCAGTTTACATTTTTATTCTATAGAAGATTTTCATCATTTTTGTGACAGGATGATATTGTGGAAATAATTTAATAGAGATTTTATATTTTCCCTTCCTTTTTTCTTCCTCTTTTCACTTGGGGACAGGAATTCACAATATCAGGTGACGCCTTGAAGGTATTTACTTGTGTTATTAAAGTATTTTCCGGAAAAATAGTCTAAGGAACGTTGACGAAAATATAACAACTTTACAGGATGGAACTTTTTTTCGTAATTATATCATCAATCAAATCTCTCTCTCTCTCTCTCTCTCTCTCTCTCTCTCTCTCTCTCTCTCCTCTCTCTCTCTCTCTCTCTCTCTCTCTCTTCTCTCTCTCTCTCTCTCTCTCTCTCTTCTCTCTCTCGTTTTTAGGATGGTAATGGGATGAGATACGAAAAGTTGTATTATGAACTAAAACTTACGACTTAATTTGGATAATTTGGGAACAACACACACACATACACACACACACACACACACACACACACACACACACACACACACACACACACACACACACACACACACACACACACACACACACCGCCTAATTACAAGGAAAATCAAAAGCGATGTGTAGCAGACTGTGAAATTTATACATATTTTTCCTTACAATAATGCAAGTTACGAAACAGATGCGGGAAGAGGAGGAGGAGGAGGAGGAGGAGGAGGAGGAGGAGGAGGAGGAGGAGGAGGAGGAGGAGGAGGAGGAGGAGGAGGAGGAGGAGCAGGAAAGGAAAAAACAAAAAACTAAACAAAAATCACAAAAAAACTTTAATCACGTTTAATTACTATTCGTTCCTTTTATTCAGGTGTTTACTTATTCATTAACATTCCTATTTATCTAACTGAAAAATAAAGATCAGGGTTTCGGTTCTCTATTTGACCTCTTCTTGGGCGTCTTTTCCCCTCTCCTTCCCCTTCTTTTCCCCTCTCATTCCCCTTCTTTTCCCCTCTCATTCCCCTTCTTTTCCCCTCTCCTTCGCCGCCCAAAGAAGATCCGCCGCGTAATTACGGCAAACCTGAGACCTCGCTGGACAAAAATGTGGAACTGTAGTTTTTATTGGAGGAGGAAATTTTTACTTTGGATGTTAATTGGGTGGCAGCCGGTTGGTCATCCACACACACACACACACACACCACACCACACACACACACACACACACACACACACACACATATATATATATAAACACACACACACACCACACCCACACACACACACACACACAACCCACACACACAACACACCACACAACACACACACACACACACCACACACACCACAAAACACACACACCCCACAAAAACACACAACACACACACACGCACGCACAGCCCCCACGAGTTCCCCAATAGTCCCCTAGGTCCTGGCCACAACCACGACAGGGCCAGGACAACGTGACGCCAGCCAGGCCAGGTCAGGTTACGCTAGGTCACCACTGCCGCCGCGCCACCCAGCATCTCTGTCATAAAACCGCCCCAAAACTGAAAATAAACCCAGTGGGCCC
>JACEEZ010001361.1:29344-31844 GCA_016584305.1 Chionoecetes opilio
GTGCCGTACGGCGCGGCAATAACACCCGCCTCCTAAAAGGACGCCCAGGGAGGGTCATCAAAGACAACAATTGCCGGACAGGAGCCACATCTCACCACCCTCCAACACCGACGTGACGTGGCGGGACTCACTGTGGTGTTCAAGGTGCAGGTGAATCGTGTGAGTCACCTTCAGATTGTAGCAGCCATACCACCTGGCCCCGGTCACCTCCGTACTGTCACCCTGGCTCCTGGTGAGCTATTACAGCCCCGCTGCCGTAATGTGGCAACCAGCCAGTCGACAGTTATCTTAAACAGACTTAATATGTAGTTAGGTGGAAGTAACTGGTGCTGATACTGAATAAAGACATTATTATGAAAGACAGAGTATACAACATGGGAGATTAAAGTGTAGGTAGAATAACATGTAATGTGGAAGAGATTTGAGATGATAGTATGAATGAAAAAGAGAGAAAGAGATGAGATAAGAGACGAGAGAGAGATAGAGACGAGAGATGAGAGAGAGAGAAGAGAGAGAGAAGGGAGAGGAGGACTGAACAGAATAGTGAGAGAGAGAACTCTCGAGAGACTGCAGATGAGATGAGAGAGAAGGAGAGAGAGAGATGAGAGAGAGAAGAGAGAGAGAGAGGAGAGAGAAGAGAGAGAGAGAGAGAGAGAGGAGAAAGAGAGAGAGAGGAGAGAGGAGAGAGAGAGAGAGAGAGAGAGAGAGAGAGAGAGAGAGAGAGAGAAGAGAGAGAGAGAGCGAGAGAGAGAGAGAGAGAGAGAGAGAGAGAGAGAGGAGAGAGAGAGAGAGAGAGGAGAGGAGAGAGAGGAGAGAGAGAGAGAGAGAGAGAGAGAGAGAGAGAGAGGAGAGAGAGAGAGAGAGAGAGAGAGAGAGAGATGAGAGAGAGAGAGAGGAGAGAGGACGAGAGGAGGAGCGAGCGAGCGAGCAGCGAGAGCGAGAGCGAGAGCGAGAGCGAGAGCGAGAGAGCGAGAGCGAGAGCGAGAGCGAGAGCGAGAGCGAGAGCGAGAGCGAGAGCGAGAGCGAGAGAGAGAGAGAGAGAGAGAGAGAGAGAGAGAGAGAGAGAGAGAGAGAGAGAGAGAGAGACCCACCTACCAAACACACACGCACGCACGCACAACACAAAAACGGAAGGATATCAACACAAAAAAAAGGTTTAAACATATTCTAAAGAGACGATAGATTTTCAGGAAGGTGGTAAGAGGCCTATGGTGCGTAGTGTGTACAAGGGAGGAAGGCCGCGTGCACGGACCCCTCGCTGACGTGTTGGCTTCCTGTCTGCACGGGAAACAGAACGCGGCGCGGCGCCAGGACTTATGACTCTCCACGCATGCACTTCCACACGCCCCACGCACGCCCGCCCGTCCGCACGCAAGCCCAAGTAACTCTCTATTATCCCTTGTTGAAGATTTCCCCGTAATTAGACGTGGTCAAAATAGAGTAAAATAAAAGCAAAAATACAAAAAAACATGTAATATTAAAAACAAAAAATATAAATGTTATGCTAGGAAGAAGGATGATGAGGCAAGGAAATAAAAGGGAAGTAAAAGAGGGGAGATGAGAGGTAAAGGAGGAATAAGATACTTAAAAGAAAAACATATCTGGTACAATACATAAGAAGAAAGAAAAGGAGGATAGAAGTAAGGCCGTAGAGAAATAAATTATAATGATGCTTCGATAGTTGCCATGAAGAGTGACGGAAGAGAGAATAAGGGATAATTTAAACGAAAATAAATAGATAATTATAGGCAGTGAATGTAACGCTAAGGAATAATAGTTCAAAAGGAGAGAATGAAAGACTCAAAATTAAACAAATGTCAAAAAAATACAAAAAACAAGAACATTTCAGAACATAATTGAAGACAAGAAGTAAATAAGCATCAGAAAAATTATGCACAATAAAATTTACTGAGCACAAGAATTCACAGAGACGAAAGTAAAGAAAAAACCATTTAAAAATAAGATTCAGATATATACAACAAAGGTGGGCATCGCAATTTTTTTTCAAATTCCGCAATCGCAATTCCGCAATTCTAGCCTGCACCAGTCCGCAATCACAATACCGAAATCTTTTTCAGATAAGCCTTTTCGCAATCGCAATTCCGCAATTCCGCAATTCCGCAAACAAATTTTGGTATTATTCTAGTGTTTGCCCATACTCCCCCTCTCCCACAAAACAAGTTTGGGGACCTGGGGGGAATGCGGGATATTTGGCTGGGGTACAAAATATGCGTCGCAAACACATAGTTTTTGAGTTAGGGGTGTTGAAAAAAATCCCTAGATCTAGGGAACATTCATTGGATTTCTTCTGAGTCCAGAAACGTGTGAACCTGACGATCCTCACAGAATGATGACCTAAGTGTCGAGAACCCCCCTATCCCCCGCTAGGAGGTTAGGTTATATTTGTTTAGGTTAGGGTAGGTTATATTTGGTTAGATTAGGTTAGGTTATCGGTGGGTCAAGCCCCCTGCTAGGTTAGGTTAGGTTAATTTTGGTTAGG